>JAWZYV010001323.1:0-443012 GCA_038373885.1 Cheiracanthium punctorium | reverse complement strand
TAATATTAATTAAAAGACGATATTGACATAATTTTAAACTTAAATATGTCTGGGGGAGATGTGGTTTTGGAGGATAAGGGGTATCCACAAAAGGTTTGAAACACAAATAATAAATAGATTACTGGGAATATTCACCATTATGATGAGGCAGCCATCTTTACACAAGACACGATCGACGCGTGCACTATTGGAACCGCTTTCTATCTCTTAAGCCATCATCAAGCCTCTGATTCCATGTTTCTTTTGAACACAACTTGATCATATTGATTCGAAGCACACACTGATTTTTTAAGTCCGTTCACACCTTTACCAAACTCTCTTCTGCTTCTTCTTTCTAGCACACTCGTTCTGTCGTCTTTTTTCTTCTCCCACGGGGTTGTTTCCTCTTTTCTTACCCCCTCTTACATCATTGGCTGGAGTTTCTGATTTGTTCGTATCGGGGAATTAATGCATCCTCTCGTCGAATCCCAGACATGTAGGTGGATCATCGGAGAATATACCCCGCCAAATTTGCATATCATTTTCGGCCATAAATATTTTCGGCCATAAATATTTTAACGTTGACAGTTCATTGTGCTATAGTGTCCAGACTGTCCATTGCCTGGCGCCTCTTCTAATTTACGGTCCACTTGTGTGGTCTTCCCATGGGAACCGTCTCAAAATTATATTTTACTGCTGTTTCACTTCACCACAGAGGCCTCTGAGTTGGGGAAGTTTAATTTGGACAACCCTGTACAGTAAACTGTACATTTCAATTGAACAAATCGAGCATCAACAAATTGAACAGTAAACTGTAAATAATCTTAGTTTCGATTCTGGATTTACAATATTTCTTATTTTACCGTCTAACGTTAATTATTAGTGTAATTTATTTATCTTTTATTTTTAATGGTGAACACTGTCCGTTTGCAGGCATCGATCATTAGTAAGGGGGGGAAATGTTGATCACTTTATATAGAGACGCTTAATAAGTGTACCAATATTGCCTCCTACGAAGTTACAAACAAACTGGCACTCAAACCCATGCCGTGAATCGACCCCAAGTCCATAGAATGGTAGAATGGTTCTTTAGCCACTACTGAATATGGGTGAATTTATCAAAATTATAAGTGGACGAATTTCTTGTCTGCGAGAGGGGTTAGAATTACATTATTGTAAAAAAGGGTACGGAAAATTGTATAAATCCACTCGCAAACAGCAAAATATGACATATTATTTTAACAATTCAACTTTCCTTAAAAAAGCATTTTTAACGAACATCTCATAACATCTAAATAAAAAAGTGACGTTTATTTTTGGGCGTTTTTCAGTTTTTAAATTTGAGCTAAAAAAGTTATTTTAGAAAAAAAAAAAAAACTTTACATATGCAATACTTGCACAATTTTTGACAATTTCTGGAAGATTACAATGGATTTGGAATTTTTTTTATCTTTAGGCCTTATCGGAGCGTGTTTTCAAAAGGCGGGTATTTTTTTCTAACGTATTTTTTTCTAAATAATAATTCTTATATACTGCTAAATTTGGCTTTTTATAAAATCATGCCTTTCTTGATATCGAAAAATATCAAAGTTGGCAAAAGTCTCATTCCAATTCATGGTTTCAGATGACTGAAAAATTACTAAAGATTGTATCCACGTTTTGAATTATTGCGTTGGATATATCCATAGTTATTTCTTTATCAAAACTATGGCTAAAACAATATTTTAAAAAATTATAATAAAACAAAATAAAAGAACCTCAATTACAAAAAATAATAATTTATTTCATTTCCTAAGTAATACATTTGAAAATAATTACAGAATTCCAACAGTACATTTTTTTAAACGCACTATATCCGCATCCAACTTTAAAAAATGATCATTAAAAACCACGAATTACAAATGAGATTGCAAAAAACTCTCTAGCAGAATATTAAGCGATTAATTAAAAACTTGGCTTACTAAATCTTATTCAAACAAGTTAAACGTACACAAAACATACTGCAGAATAAAATTGATTCAATATTTCAAACACCGTATGTGATTGTCGTTCATACGGGCATTTCACTTCATTAGACAAAGCAAACCTGCACTGGCAAAGGACGCATCATTACTGAATATTTGCATACTGACTTGCATAGGATGGATCGTGATGTGTTCCGTCGAGGCGAGAACAGTTATAGCTTTTGAATGGATTTTAAGTATCATATTATTCCAACATATCTAAAAACTCATGCTAAATCTGTAATACATTTGTAAGAAAGTGATTGCACAATTCTAAGGTAAAAGTCATAAATTATGCTTGTATATTATGAAAGATGTGAAGTGCTCTACGTGCTGGTCTTTCTAAGGTGTCCTAACTAGCATTTCGGAGGAAACAACGGAAAACTCCGAACGGTTAGGTCGACGGACGCGACCTGGGTTTGAACCAGGCCACTTCCGTCTCCCAGTTTTGAGCACTATGCTCTCGGCCAGTGGTAGGGCTCCAGAGTATAAGCCTGCCATTTCAGTGCACTTTTAAAACATTTCTACTGAAAAACTGAAACAATAGATTTATCAAAATCGGATAAGTTTATATTGCTCATACTGCACATTCACGATACATTTAGGTGTCAGTGTACAATTGATACATTTGCTTTTACGCGTTTTTTTTTTTTTCTCTCCACAACTTTCTCATATACCATTCCAAACCTATAATGTTTTTTGAGATAAAAAGCAATGTTTAAGCAATTTTTAAAGCAATCAAATTACGCTATTGACTCAAAAAATCCAAATGGTATTTTTACAAGTTACTAGTGTTAACCTTTTACAGACCGAATTCAGACCCAGCCATATTTTGAATTCGCTTTCTGCATATTTTGCCTTCTAATGCGTTAATTAAAGGATATTAGTCATTTAAACGGGAAAAAATTGTATACAATTTTCCCTGTTTTCGCAATTGTGAGCATTGGTCATTTCCTCGACATCCTAACTAATGACTTCTGGCAAACTTTTACATTGGTTCCAAAAACGGAATATAGCATAGCTGCCAACCGTTACGTTTTTATCTGAACATTTCCCACCACCAGGGGGTAGAATCTGGTGATTTTTTTCGGTTGTCCATTGGGCAATCACTGAAATTATTTTGGTTTCCGCAAATGAAGTTTCTTGCCCATAAAATTTTCGCTACACAAATTTTTTTAAGAACATGCCGCAGTTATAATGAAAATAAGCTGACAAACGTTTATTCATAAAATTGCCATTACTATTCCGAAAAGAAAATAGAAAAAGAAAGAAGTTCAGAATTAAAATAGGAATAGAAAACTGCATTTTCAAGCTAAGGCTGCGGTTCTGAACCTTTTAACGTCGCGCCCCTCACCAAAGGCTAACTTACGGTGGCACCCCCCCCCCTCACATTTTTCAGTTGTTTTCACATTCAGTATTTTAATCTTTAACAATGAACATTTAGTCCAATTTTCTACAAAATAATGCTATTAGTAAAGTTTGAATGAACATTTTAAGCGAAAATGGATATATTTTTCAGTAAAAATGAAAGTAAATAAGATGATTTTTTAAAAACATTCATCACTACTTGCTCTTTGGTTTTTCTCGCCCCCCCCTACAAACGCTCTGCAAGGCCTTTGGGGGGCGCGCCCCACAGGTTAGAAACGCTAAGCTAAGGTATAAAAATGAGAATAGTTGTTTTTCTTGGTTGCCCGACAGACGACTGATTTTTTTGCTTTACCCGCCCATTTAAAAATCTGATTGTCCCGGGCAAGCGAACAACAGTAAATTTCGACCCCTGCCCACCACTATTTTTTCCTCGGCAATTTAATCTTGAAATCAGTCCAAATTTTTAATTCAAAATAAAATTATTCAAAAATAGTGGTGTAAAATGTTCCGCTAAAAACGGAACGGTTGGAAGCTATATCCTGATGGGAAGCTGAAATATGTATTCTCCAACATTTTTATTGCCACGGACCGGTCAACGTTTGATAATTTTACCACGGCCCGCTGAGGAAGGCGGGGGACGTTGAATGTTTCTAATTTAGATTGGTTTGATTTAATAACTTTAATTTAATTGTATTTAAACATGCCTCCAAAATAAAATACAGTTACACACAAAAATAAATGAATATCAAGTGATGCAGCATTTCAACCGGCAGAGGTGTTTGGAATAGTTTTAAGGAAAGGACATTTATTCTGTATTTTATGACTGCAATTTTAATTCATGATCTTGAAACCTTAAAGAAACAACAAAAAGAAAAGAGAAATGTTACTGAATTACAATATGTTTTCTGTTAAGTATAAATCAACACAAACACGACAAAGTCGCAAAAACACGATAGAAATAAACCAAAGTAAATAAAATCCGAAGAATTTAATGTTCCTTGACGGTCCGGTACTATTTGAAACGAGGACCGGGGCCGGTCCGTGGCTCGGCGGTTGGGGACCAACGGCTTGAATAATAAATGAAATATTAAGAATTAATAAAAGATTTATTTTTTAAATTTAAATAAACATATGAATTAAGTTTGAAAAGGGTGAGGGGCGGTTCAAGATAGCTCTAAAAATTTATGAAAATGGTTATATTTATGATTTTTTTCCCAGTTTCCCACTAATGATAGAAATGCAACATGCATTTCAAACAATCAAGTCATCTTTTAACTTCTTTATCTGCTATTTTTTTCAAGTCAATATTGATAAAATTAATTTATCAATATTGACTGATAATTATTGATGAATTTAATTTTTCATTTTTTTTTTAATTTTTGGTGTTCTTAATTGGAAACATTGGTCAGTAAAAGGTTATGTATCCGGAAAAAAATAAACAGTTGAAAGTTTAGGTACAATATTTTTTAAAGTTCTGAAGCCGATATTGTACGCTGCGGCATACAATCGGCGTTCTTTGTCGGCGCGCCGGCCTAGACCTCGGCGGCGGCGGCGTGGTACAAATGCCCGGCGGCGGCGGCAGTGTGGCGCGGTGGCGCAGACCTCTAGCCCCCATAATAAAATGACCAACACCTCCGGCTTTAGTAGTGTCCAATGCCTCCAAGGGATTGTTTGGGCCCACCACTTGGAAAAAAAAGAAAGTTTGTAACTTCTCATTTTTTAAGAAAGATGTATGAAAATGAACGTGACTTTGTCCACATCTCTCCAGATGCAGATGAACGTCCTTCGCTTTTAACATGCCATTCATTATCAGTTTGTTTAAATTTTTCATACCATAAGAGTATTTTGTAGTGCGTGTGTATGCATGTGGCGGGGTGGGGGAGGGAGGAGGGAGGGCTGTTGCATTTACGTATTTTGTTTGAAAATTCCTTTGCAAAATTTTCAGTGAATCAGTCTTATGGAACAACAGGCTCCTGAGCTTCTTTACTTTAGTTCGAATTAGTGGGACTTGCAAGAAAAAAAAAATAATAATTAGTTACCTTTTAAATTTACGTTCCTCTCATCGTATTGTGTATAAACTTGCCAAGTTATAGGTATTTCTGGTGGAGTAAATGTTTTACAGGCACCCTTCATAAATTGTACTTTTGCATCGAAATCCTAAAAAGAGTGATTCAAAAGATTTATTTGTTTTACCAGTTCCTATTTCTCTCTAGAATACATTTAATATTCTGAAATATCAAAAAAAAAAAAAAAAAAAAAAAAAAAAAAAGAAAAAAAAAAAAAGAAAGAAAAAAGAAAGGAAAAAAGGAATCTGAAACCTTCACGCATTTTCATTTATTTTCATTTTATCAGAATTGTTAAACTGTAAAAACTGATGAACAAAACATTTTAATCGAACCAAATAGAAATCATTCTACTATGCGCTGCCCGAAATAAATGTTTATTTGTTTGTTCTGAATTTATCATTCATGAATTTGCACTCCTTTACTCAAGTATTCAGAAAGTAAAGTAATTCAAATGTTATGCTGGTTAAGTCAAACTCTTAAAAATGCATGGTAATATAAACCAACCTGTTTTCATTACGTTAACCCTTTGAGGTGTAACCCTTTCCCAATGCTGAAAAAGGGCAGCCGTTGCCATCGCTCGACTTAACTACCAGCAAGATGGCGGACGATCGAAACGTTCATCGCGTGCCACAGATCTAGAGACCCCGCATTCTTCCATTTTCCAGCAGATGTCAGTGCTGTTAAAAATAATCGTAACAATTTTTTTTACCGGAAATGACGTGCTAAAAAGGTAAAGGATTCTCGTGGAGCTATGTCACCCGGAACTATTTTTATAGAAATCAATTCTATTCTTTGTGACTGGTAACAGTCAAAACGTCTTTTGGTGTTCCGAGAGCGGGAACACTGCGCGTTAAAGGGTTAAGAAGAGTAAAGATACAAAAGCAAAACTTAAGAGTGCATATATACGCTTTCTGTTCTGGTTATTTCTTAGTGCATGTAGATTTTTAAAAGAAATATTAGAATGGCTTTCACAAAGACTATGCTAAGGGTTTTTAGTCTCAAAAACAAGAATAATATTTACTTCCATACTGGCGGAAACTCTTCATTTTCTCTAATTATGTACTTTCATCATGCTATTTAATTTCAAATTTATTGAACTGTATCAGGCTGCTTTGTAATCCACCCGTATGAGGAAACACGTTTCATTGTCTACCTTAATCACAGCACTTTGGTTTTCGTAAGGAAAAAAAAGGGGAAAAAAGCATTTTTACTCAACTACTCTTTTCATGAACAAAAAAAAAAACCTTTTCTTTTTTGCCCTGTATTCATAAAAAAGAACCCTCATCAAGAAACAATAAAAAGAATGTTATTTAAAGTTGAGTTTTTATATTTAATGGGGTTGGCTTCAAATCTACTTTTATCTTCAGGTTAATGACAGCAGAACAGTATTTCTTTAAATATACTTATATGATTATTTTCACAAAATACGTTTTATATAAAACAATAAAATGTTTTTGGGTATGTAAAGATGTTTATGGAAATGTGTCTGTGTAACAGTCTATCACTAGAAAACGATTGCAGAGAATGTAAAAGTAAATATAGACAAACTCGTGAAATTAAAACCGATTTTTTATATTAGAGTGCAATATGAAATGCCATCATTTATAAGAGCTACAACAGTGTTTGAATTATTTAATGCAACGTTTCTCAACCTGTGGGGCGCGACCCCCAAGGGGGGCGCAGAGCGTTTGCAGGGGGGCACGGGAAAAACCAAAGAACAAGTAGTGTTGCGTGTTTTTAAAAAAAAAAAAAAAAACATCTTATCTATTATCTATTCTCATTTTTACTCAAAAATATATCCATTTTCGCTTAAAATGTTCATTCAAACTTTACTGATAACACTATTTTGTAGAAAATTCGACTAAATGTTCATAGTTAAAGATTAAAAAAACTGAATATATGCTGAAAAATGTGAGGGGGGCGCCACAGTAAGTTAGCCTTTGTTGGAGGGACGTCACGTTATAAGGTTGAGAACCGCTGATTTAAATGTACAAAATAGTACTTCATAGTCAATTAACTCGTTTCCCATGAGAAAACGGAAAGTGAAGAAGCACCGGCTTGGCTAGTGGTTGGAAAGGAGAAAAATTCTCTGAACTGGACTACTGTGCAGTCGTGCAAGCTAAAGAGAGTTGGTGCACATAAAATCTGCAATGGCTGCAATATCCTCGATATTTAAACGGTACCTCTGAGAGGTACTAGTCCAGGTGTTAGGTCTTTCATCTGGAATTGGTTCAAAATTAGGAGATCGCTTAGTGTCAGCGTTTGTTTGCCTAATACTCACCCATATAATGAAATGACTAACATTTATGGCTTTCGTAATTATCAGGCCTGCAGTAGGCCGCTGGCCTGGCCATTAGAAGGAATAAAATGTGCATAATTTTTATTTTTGCCTGAATCTAAAAACAAACACTTATCTTACAATCAAAATCATAAATGCAAAGCAATTTTTTTTCTTGGTAACTAACAATTTCTACACACTATCCCAATTTTTAGTTTAAACTTTCGGTGTTTATACTTTAAGCAAAAAAGGAAAATAATTAAAAAGAAGTGCATACTAATCCGAACTCAATAAATTTAACGCAGTGTTCTTTTAATCACAAGAGACCTCTATGCCAAAGTTTCAAAACGCTGCTCTCCTTCTCATGGTATTTCTTGTTCTTGAAAACGTGTTACAAACATATTTCTTTTGCTCTGTGAATCTCAGATAAGATTTAAGAAGCCAAAAGAGCATCGCAACAAAGACAGAAAAAGTAATTTAATATATTGGATCAAGGTTGAAACTTTTGAAAACTCTCATGGGAATGCTGATATCGAAGATACTGTGAACTGAAGTCTTATAATAAGAAAGAAAAATTCCTATTTTTCCATCTTTGAAAAATAAACATTTCTTCTAATTTTGTGCGTTTCACTTTTTGGATCGTAGAAAAAGTAGTAAAAAAAGAGAAAAGAAAAGAAAATCATGCTTCTTCAAGATGGTAGGAGAGGAAGTTTTAAAATCAGTGTTTGAAAGTTAAATATAAGCAAAAAGGTTAGTTTTGCGTGCGACGAATGAAAAAATTAATATAATCAGTTCGTGAGGCAACTATACTCTCCACATTTTTCATCCTTTTTGTCAACAACTTGATGAACTTATTTAGCTTGCAAATGTTAATTATAGTGAAGTATTTTACTTGAATTTTAAATATCTCCGAATCGTTACAAATATCTACTAACAAAATATTTCAGTGTGTTTACGCGGTAGTTTCAGTATTTTATTAGCTATAAATCCCAAGGCATGACATAATAATGAAATGTACAAAATTTTAATAAAAGGACTTGTTTTACTAGGGCTTGATTATACAATTTTTGTGCCAATTAAAATTTAAAATTTTGTGCCTCTATACATAGCTGACTCCCGATGTTTATACGGGTAAAGCCGTCTAAATTCAGTTTTTTGCCATAATCAGGCACTGCCTGTGGCATAAAATAGGTCCTACCTTGTCTGTTTATTAACCTTTACAATGCTAGTTTGGCCAATAACAACGATTTCTGAAATGAATTGGCTAACCTAGTTACTAAGGTGAACTTTATTTAGTAAAATTGAAAGTATTATAAAGTAATGAGTATGGTATTTATTTCTAGAAAAAATAATACTTTTATGAATTCGTTTTTGTGTTTCATTTAAAATAAAGCATTAAAAAATCTTAAGGTGACCCAGAGGAAGCTATTACTGTATACGGCTCCATCTTTTAAATAAAGTTGTACAAAATAATATTTAAGTTGATATGTGCATATTTTTTGCCATTTGAGAATTATCCTATTGCTTGAGGTTGCAATATAATTCAGTTTCGTAGGTAGTCAGGTGTTTGCTGCGCTTCCATGGTTAAACTCTTGCTTTTTCACATTGATAATTTATTATTTTTATTTATTTAAAAATAATGCTTTTTAAAACATTAAAAAGAATAAAGCTGCGTTGCATTTACTCGCACGTTGTATTATAGTTACTTGTAACTACAGGGAAATATTTTACTCTGTATTTACAGCAAAGCGGAGTTTAAAAATAACGAAATTTCCTTCAGTCCATCATCCAAAGATTAATTTTCAAAATGAACTTGAAACTCCAAGTGATATGCAATCCAACAGATACAAGACAAAATATACATTTCGTGTCGGAAAAAATGATATCAACTAGCAGGGACAGTAAAATTACTGTGTCAATCACAATCAGGTAAGATGAAATCAGTAATCCGCAATTTATTCAAAATTCATTTACTTTTATTATAAAATTGAAATTGGAGTAAAAAAGTGTCTTTTATTCTCTTTAAGCTAAAATAAAGTAAATGACTTGAACACATTCACAATTACAGAAGAGCGCCTGGTGACAGATGATATCTTTGCATAAGACTTTAATATCTTATTCAGTATAACTTATCTTTGCATAAGTAAATGAGTAAAAAGCGCTCTGCGCATCAACTGACTCTTGCTTCAAAATGCTCATTGAACGGTGTTATGACAGAAAAAAAAATTAAATAAAATTAGTCAAAACTGTGGAAATTTTTCATTTCTTTACGTAATATTATAGTGAATATTTCAATATTTCATGCGTTACAATGCAAAAGATTTATTCATATGCTATTTTAAAGCACTTCAGATGAAAATGCTAGATGTGCTCAATGATTGTGATCCTTTAAATCATCTTGTTTTGATTTAAAACCTCACTTCTACAGATTGGACGTAACTGATATATATATATATATATATATATATATATAAAGCATATTATAAATAGATATCTATTTGTGGTAAAAACGAGAATAAAATACTTTTTTGAGGGCCGATTAAAATATTTGATCTGGAGTCAATGCATAATAGAACATCATTTATGATTCATTGATTTCAAGGGGTTGTGCTATTTACTGAAAATGTTTTAGAAATGACGATAAGAATAAAGTCTTATGCAAAGATATCATCTGTCACCAGGCGCTCTTCTGTAATTGTGAATGTATTGAAATGAAATGAACACAGCATATACTTACCTCTCATAGCATATACTTAGCGTATTTAACGATAAAACGGATACTTAGCTCTCCAAATGGATGATTTTCCATCACACTAGAAATTAGAACTTTCTTAAAATAATGTCTAGAAGATTTACTTTGAAAATCCCATATTAAACTGCTCATTCCGTTTCAAGTACTTGAAATTAGATGCCGCCTCTGAGATACTTTGATTTACAATTGACATTTCGTTTTAAGCAGCAATTCACTGAAAGTTCACACAAGATAACTATTTCGTTCAAAATCTATTAATTAACTTAGTTGAGATAAAACTTCAAAACTTCTATATTTCGAGGTGAATAATTTCCTGTTTAGTTGAATTATGAAATTACATCCACAGTACTCTTATTATAATACTAAAAAAAATAAATTATTCAGGTTTTATTTTATAGTTTTCGTGTATTTGGCACGGTGTGTTTAATTTGCGTATTTGTTAGGCTAAGACAAGTTAACATTTCTAAATCCCCCAATATTTATTTTGATATGCATATATTTGTTAGTTCGATAAAACTTTTAAAAGAAATGAACGGATAAATCAATTTTTCAAAGAGTCCCACCAGGGATTATTTCATTGTTGTGACTATTTGTGACTGCCTTTGAACATTACTGTATGGTAAGATATAAAGCAATGTGTATAAGACATTAATATTGAAATAGACCTTAGTAATTTCAATAGTTATATATACTACGCTGGTTATAATTAAAGTGACCTTATTCAGACACCTCTGTAACTCATTCTGCCAATCGGATATGGATGAAACTTAATGCATATATTATATGGACCATAAGGGGAATATTTAGGGAAAAGATAAAGAGAAAAATAAAAATTGTTCAAATTTTGACCACCAGATGACGTTTTTTAAAAATTCCTTATGCTAATTAGTCAAACATATCAGGCGCGTAGCCAGGAAAATTTTTCGGAGGGGGGGGGATATGCGCCTAGAAAAATTTTCGGGGGATGGGGGATATGAACTTATATGTGTATAAATAGACGGAATTTCATCACTAATCCAAAAGTTTCGGGGGGGGGGATATATCCCGATATCCCCCCTCCCTGGCTACGCCCCTGAAACATATAATGAGAATTACCGTCAGTGCCAAAAAATCATTTTGCGTTCCTTTGTCATCGTTAATCGTGCCCTTACAGAAGAAAGTTTGAGCTTTACTAGTAAAACTGTTATACAAGAATCGCTGTGCTAAGGCAGACAGCTTAATTGCGCTGCGTCCATATTGTCGTTTAAAGAGTTTGTGAAAAATTCCTCATGTCGAAGAAACATTTAAGGAAATTATTATGAAATTTGAAGAGATTGGAAACTTCGTTATGCTGCCAGAAAGAGATCGCTGAAACCGGATAATGAAACTGTCGAAGTATCTACTTAGGGATGGACGCGAGACGACTTTTTGCGAGACGAGACAGTGATTTGCAGCTCTTTTGCGAGACGAGACAAACATTTTTAACATTATGATATAGGGATTTTTGCGAGACGAGACAAGCTTTTCGGCTGTTTTGCGAGACGCGAGACACCAATTTTTCGTCTCGCGTCCATCCCTATATCTACTGTTGTGGTTGAAAGAGCCTAGCTCTTCTTCAGCAAGTGCTCAATCAGTGTCATGTGAAGTGTTCGACAGTTCGAAAAATTCTACTATCCATTTTAAAAGGGTATCCGTATAAGATACACGTGGTACAAATGCTACAACCTTAAGACCAGCAAAAACGCATTTAATTTGCTTATCAATTTTTTTCAAGAATGGAAGCTGATGAAGCGTACCCTTGGAAAATTCTATCGTCAAATGAGGCACACTTTTTTTTTTTTTTTTGATGGAGCTGCAGATAATCGAAAATATCACATATGAGGTACTTCTTCTCCCAATGCTCTGAACCAACAACCACTTTATGACTGCATAGTGTGAATTTCCTGCAGATTTTATCCTTGGAACTTTTTTTTTCTCTGAAAATCTCACTCCTCAAGGTCCTAAAATGTCCTTTGTCCCACGTGCACAGTACAGTGAACAATTTCAATAGCAGTTCATTCCTGCTTTACAAGTACGATAATCTTTGCAAGTCTCTGAATTCCTGCAAGATGGAACAACGGTAAACTTTGGGCGCCAAATCAAAGAACTGCTTATCCTGAACTTTATTGGATGTCTGGCTTCCCGTTCACCCGGCTTAAATCTCTGTGATTTCTAATTTTGGGCATTCCTTGAAGACTAACTTTATGGTGGAAGAATTAGGATTTTACCTACATTAAAAGATAGTATTACACACATGTTTCTAAAAACACTCAAGCATATCTTCGCACCAGCATTCATCATACTATAATACGCTTTCAGCTCGTAATGGATGCCCGTAAAGTACACGTTGAGCACATTATGAATTCGAATAAATTTTAATGATTATGAATGATTTTTTGACCGTCTTTAGGGGCCACAAATCCCCCTGGTGGTTAAAATTTGAACTGTTTTTATTGTAGAAACATTTCAACCATGGCCCGTATGACGTATCATCAAAATCCGATAAGTAGAATCAGTTTTTGAGAGGACGGAATAAGGACACTTTAATTATAAACATATTCTACATAGCACTGAATGTGTTTATATGAGCCATGAAGTAAGTTTGAGCTTCTCGTAAATATATTAGTGTAATAAGAAATTAGAATATGTTTTAAAAAAATATGCAATCTATTGTATTGGGGTTTTTTTGTCTGCCTGTAAATCCTAATAAATCTTCAAATTTGTATATTTTTACATTGAATAATGTATGCTACATCCTTTTAAAATCTTTATTGAATATGATCTTTTCGTAATAATATTTTCACTATTTTTTTTCCTTACCCAGTTTGAAAAAAATCTTTATTAGTCAAACTACATAAGAATATACTAACTCATACATTGCGTACCTAAACACTCTTATAGTACAAAAAATGCGTTAGAAGACATATAAATTTTAAATTTGATGCAGCATAAAGGAATTTTCTGGCTAGCGATTTCTCATTAATAGTTAAAGTTTAGTTCTTTCAAATATTCACGTGTAAACAGTTTTTTTTTATGAAAAGTATAAAAATACTCTTTGATCTGTAAGAAATCCTTTTCATTCTTTGATCTAGAAAAAATATGTTGAAAATTCTTTGATTTAAAATTTTAAACGTAAGATTGAGTTGTATAGATTTAAAAATATACGGGAAATTTGAAAGCTGTTTATGTTCATTCAGATATATTTTACTGAGATAAAGGGGTCGGTCTGTCTCAAAACACGGCAAATGGAAGGGTGATACAGTGTCTCACACACACACACACACACACACACACAAGATGGTTACCAAGAAAAATAGAAGTTCACATTTTAAATAATAGTAACAATATCACTTTTAATAAATAGTATTAATTATTCATACTCAATAATACTATTGAGTAATAATAACAGTCCATTAACCATTGTTTCCATAACGTAATGTGGCATTTTCTGCAAACCATGGTGTCAAATATAAATATCCAAATTGATGGCCGTACCGTGTTCTGCGATAGACCAGATAAACAGAATGTTACAATCTTGGATGAACAAAATATTTCCTTATTCGTTATCTCTATGCTTTAAAACACTGCACTTAAACGCACTTCAGGACAATGACTGGATAAAGCTTCCTATTTTCAATGGTGTTCATAGCACTCACCTTAGATGCAAGGCTTTCCCCCAAAAAAATTCTTTTGTAGTAATATCAAGGTACTACTATAAATTAAATGCTTTTTGATGTTGCATTATTGATTTATGCTTTTCGCTGAGCAGTAACACCATTTACGTCTATGTACAAGTGCAAGGGGAAGGGGAAGGAGATGAGCCTCCCCCTCCATAGCTGTCCATATAGTGAACAATGTAATGCAGCTGATGCATTGGTCCTACCTTGTCGTCTTGGGTATCACACACCATTCTGACAAGTTTGAGTGTGAGAAACAATAAAATTGCATGAAAAAACGTTAAATAAAAGATTTAACTTTTTAAAAAATTGCATATTTTTGTCCAGTTTTAATTTTAGCGATCGCCAGATCCATTGGAAATAATCGGTGAATTTGTTTAATTTGTTCATGGCTTTCACTTTTTCGGTTTTAAATAAACTCTATTTTTTAAACAAGGATGTATAAGCTTATGGTAGATTTAAAGTTTTATTTATTAGAATTTTAGTGTTAATATAAACTCCATTTACAGTCAAAATTGACTCAAAAACAAAGTAGCACTGATATAGTAGTTTAGCTAACAATTTAATAACATATTGGAACTTTGTGTGTTATTTTAATACGAAAGTATTTAAAAGCCAGATAAGGAACTCTATCCCTTCCCCCACCCCCCTTTAAGTGTTCACATGCTTTCTTAAGAATAACATGTTAAATTGAAATACGATGTGATATGAAGAAATGTGAAGTTATACGTGTGTTATATGTGATGCTTTATATTATGTTTGGCATTAGATACTTTAAATATTTTTAAAAAATCTACATTAAAGCCTGTGCAATTCAGAAGGAATTTCCTTTATTTCCCTGTTTTTCCTTCTGACTTAGAACATTACAGCTCTTGATAAGAGGAATGGAAGGTGTTAAACATGGATTCGGGAATTTCCCTTGGGTTACATCGATGACTCGCTTTTGTCACAATCGAAATCGTTTTTGAATGGCGTCATTACGGTTTTCTGTGCAAAAGCTTCGGTTGATTTCAGTCGTTTCAGTTACTGACTAAGGATAGTCTCTATAGTAAAAGTTCTAATGCTAAAGCTATAAAGATAGGTGTAAATAATAAATAATCAAGAAATAATAATTATAGCAAGCCAAGAATTAAAAGAAAAATGGATTTAAAATTTATGAATGCCATTTCATAAAAAATCGTCCAATTTGGCAGTATAAAAATAAATGTGCTTAGGATTTACACAAAAAAAAAATCTAAATGATAAAAATCCCATCACACTGTATTGTAAGCAAAGCATTCTTTTTTTCTGGTAAGAAAAATTAGGAAGTTAAATTTCATCCTCTTCTAGAATGATTTGCCATCATATAATCAAATACCAAATGAATATTTTGAGATTGTATTTTACCCTGAAACACCATTCTTTGTATGTTTCTCGGTTCTAATACGGAATTCATTTTTGATCAACAAGCAAAAGTTATAGAAAAAAATAGAATTAATTTTTTAAATGCCTGTAAAGTTTGCTTTTTTTTGTTACTGGATGATTTTAATAGATTTGAAAGATAACTTATAGTGAGTCAAAATTGATGACCTCATATTTAAAGCTTTTCTATGTAAAAGGTACTCTATGTAAAAGGTTGTGAGATGAAGACATGAAATACGGCATAAAAACCATGTTCTCGGAACAGTGAAAGCCTTTTAGTATATCCCCAAAAATGTGGACAAAAAGTGTCATTTTCATCTTGTTGGTGATATTTTAATTTTTCATACATGAATACTTTGTGAGTTCATCTATAGAACATTAATGCAGTGCTGTCGAAATTTCATGTTCATGCAGGCGACATTACAAGAAAGTCGTACACATTTGATCGTTCACATTTCAAAGGTTAAAATATTCAGGTTTTAAATGCACGCATCACCAAACTAATGGTCTTCTATATTTCATTTAGCAAATACCTGTCATTTGACCTTCAGGTCATGAGGCTTCAAGCTCTAAAATATTTTTGAACGATAGAGCTAGCTGCAAGACATTAATACAGAGCATTATTCCAAATGCACAGCAGTCATACATTGTCCACTCGATCACAAAACACACACCGGCGAATACGGCACGGAGTAAATCGTGCCCAGCCAAGAGTTTAGTCTTCTATATACACCGTCTGACTGTTCCTCTGGTGTGAAACTTGTTCTTCAGATGATTCTTACAAACAAAATACTTCTTGTAGTCAACCGGTCTTTATCAGAGGCTGTAATATTATACAACGACTAGTTTTATTCTCTTTGTAAAAATGACGGCTTTTTTATTTTAATTTTCCATAGGATCATTGATTGCACATACATGTACTCACTGACTCCATACACAATTTTAAAACTGCCACTACACCCTATAAAAATGTGCATGTTTCAGATAATTACATGTTCTATTTGTTGCATAATAAAACACTGATATGAGTAGGAACTTACATTTGCACTCACTCAATATAATACGTAGAATGATTAACTCAAAATGTTATGGCATACGAATAAAAAATAAAATTTAAAAAATTCGTATTCTAATAAACAAAAATCCCTTTTATTTTGTAAAAGGATTTAAGTAATATTAACTGTATTTATGACAAAATTACCGGCAATTTAGAGATTTGAGTTGAGAAAGAAAACTATTGTTCAACAAAATAATTTAAAATTAAATTTGATAAGATTTTATTAATAATAGTTTTTTGTTATGCCTTCAAATTTTAGAAAATGATTACTTTTTTTTTCTTTTAATTCGACTATCCAGTAAATAAAATTTTACGGACGAAATAAAGAACTACTATTTAGAATTGCATCTTAAAACTGAAGATTCGGTAAATACAACTTCAACAGTACAATTCAGACTACTTTTGGATATTTATGACTTCTAATAAGCTCTGTGGGAAAGGGCTTTCATCATTAGTACTTACGATTTTCATGCTACCCACTTTGTGGGATAATGAATCTTATGAAAAGAGACCACCTACATGGTTGTTTCGACCTAGCATTCTAAAGGTTTACGCACCGCCGAATTGTGTAATTTTATTTCAGTGATTTAGATCGTATTTTAAGAAAACTATGCTTAACATATGTTTGTTGTAACGCTTTCTTGTTTATTTATACTACTTATTTGTTTAATACTCTCTTATCAAACTTCGGAGAAAAAAATTTTGTGCTCGAATATCGTATATACTGCATAGATTATGTATACCAAATAAATATAATACATGAGTGTGTGTTGGTAAACTAATTGCAGCAACTAAAAATTTAGATTTGGTGGTTTCTATAAACACTATAATTAAGTATAAAAATAATAGCTAAACGTAAATGCCATTAACCTTGTTAACTACATTACTGTAACTCTCCTTGCTGCGGAAATATTTATTATATATGCTATAATAATACATTTATTTATTTGTTTGTTTGTTTTTTTCATTGAGCATAATCTGTGACAAACTGAAAGATATCTACTCAAATCTATCGTTAAATTTTAATAAATGTAATTTTTGAAATTTGTGTAATATTGCGGACAAAATGTCTGTTATACTTCCCATACATATAGAAAATACACCCATAAGCAATTTCGTTCTAAATTATAGGCAACATTTCGAGTACCAAGATGTTTTAAGGTAATTGCAAAAGTCTCTGTATGCAGCTGTATATATATTATTTTTCTTAAGAATCATTCTCTTTTATTTCATTCAAAATGTGATCCTTGTTCAACATATTGAATTTCACCAGTTTTCTGCAGATTATTTTTTTTTCTTTTCTAACTCCTTAGTACAATATAATGAGGAATCATAGATAATTCTCTAATAGCCATTGATATATTAATACTTATAAATTTAAAAAACCAGGTACAAACCCTTCATCTATTAATAATTTCTGCAGCATAAATTTCTATATTCTTGTTCCGACTTCCCGTTATCACTATTTAAGCAAATACTAACTTCCAACCCATAAAAAAAAACAGCCCTATAGATGTTTACGGTATATATAACGCATTTTAACTTGTTCCATCGCCTAGATACAATTGCAAATGAAATACTGTTACGACTTAGGAAAGAACCAAACTTTAAAGAGATAAAAACTAAAAAATACTTTCAAAAATGCAATATACTGGAAACAGCACATGTGGAATCTCTTAGAGAGAAAGTTAGAGCTTTCTTTTCAAGCGCCATTACTTTGGAGGAAATAATGAAAATGTTGTGGTATGAATTACCTTGTCGTTTATCACGTGTGTAACACAAGCAGTTTCCTTTACGACTTTCTTGCACGAAACTTTGACTTGGTTTGAAATTTACGTCTATGTCTAGTCATTTTTTTTTCAAGAAGAAAATTTTGTAATTTAAGAATTCGCGCCAAATTCCTTTTAAGTAATAAAACGTTATACACGTTTAAAACACTTATCTGTGTGTAGGAGTAATGTGACAAACAGTGGTGGACGAAATTATAGAGAACTCAAATGAAATTTCTCTGAAAGTATCCAGTATATGTACGGATAATTTTTCATGGGCACTCTCTAAATAGTAATAGAACGCAGTAACATTTTCAACATGTTACTGCGTTCATGTTACTGCGCAACAAGTTGCCGATAAAATAAAATTATATAGCTGTCTAAAGCTTGAAAACGATTAATATAATTTATTCCATTAGTTTAGACTAGCAGTCTCTTGCTATTAGTGATTCTTCTATTCCTTTCATTCATTCTGATTGGGAATGTTTTTACATATCTCTGTTTTCTTTACACTAACTCTCTACTGTTTACTTCCTTGGCGAAGTAAGGAAGTAATGGAATCGCGAAAAATTTTGGAAGCCAAATTTTGACGAAAAATCCCATTTTGACTACCTCTGAATTCACTTTTAAGAATTTTTGCGATGCATCTTACCGTACGCATGTATGCATGTTATATAAATGCAAGTGCAACCTATTTTGACCGACCGCAAGTCCATTTTGAGTAGTTTTTCCATGACGTCTATACGTAACTCGCATATCTCAAACACTAATGTCGTAGAATGTCGAAACTTTATATTTAAGATTCTTGTTACACAAAGTTGCGCCCCTCCCATTTTTGTCCCAATCGACTGGATAGCCTATGTACAGAGTCGCCCAAAAGATTTTAAATACATTACGCTCTATGGGCAAAAATTCAGTAAAGCATATTTTAGAGGTATTTACAGGGTGCGAATTGACGGGGGGGGGATGCCGGGGATTGTCCCCGGCTGAAGAATGTAATATCCCTGGCTGGAGAAATAGTAATTGATCCCTGCCAGGGATACTATTGATCCCCTGCTGGAGAAATTAGTCTCTGTCCCTACAAGTTCAACAGTACCTAACGATTTTAAGTATTGAGAATAGAAATTATTCAATTGTTTACTAGACAAAGGAGCAAGTTAGAAACATCCCTTTGAATTAGATTACACATGCCTGATGCCGCTTCTCATTCTGTTACTGGCGTCAGGTTTCAAAGGAAGACTGCAAAATGAACGACCAAGCGCTGCTCTGCCGTAAGTCGAATTCGAGGGTAGACGTAGAGTCGACATAGCGCATATGTAGGAATATATGCGCATAGAAAATCGGGAGTCGACTTTTGTTTCAATTTAAGTCACTTCTCAGACACGCTGGCGACTGTATTTGTTATATATTGCTTAATATATTATGTGAGTAGAGCTTACACCTTCCCTCCTTTATTTTCTTTTCAAATGTCCCCTCCTGGAGAATGTTTTCTTTCAAATGTCCCCCCCCTGGAGAAAATATTCAATTCGCACCCTGGGTATTTAGGGACAACGGTCACGTGCCTCTCTCAAAAATTACGCCAAAATTTGTCATGCTTGGCGACTTTTGGTGTAAGTGCGTATGTATTTAACTCACATATCTCAAAATCTATTCGTCGTAGAATGTTGAAATTTCATGTATGATTTTTGTAACATTTAATTGTGCATCTCGATTTTTGGTTCCAATCTACTGGAGACTTTATTTACAGGACCACCCAAAAGAATATCAGTACCTTAATGTCTCTGGACATCTTCAATATGTTACGTTTGTAGTCAGTCATTGTTTGGTCCGTTCCCAAAATCTTGCCATTTGTAATCGACCTGGGCGAGTTTTGCAGAAATATCGAAAAATTTGGCGCCACAAATAATGTGGTATTTTGCCTAACTCTAAAACTTTTAGCCGTAAATGTCTAAATTTTGTATTTAGAACTCTTGTAACATCTAACTGTGTATCTCTTTTTTTATTGCAATCGACTGAGAAATTTATTTACAGGGTCATTCAAATGACTTTAAATACATTAAGGTGTATGGATACATTCAATTTATGGAAAGTCTGTGGTCAATTACTACTATGGCTATTACAAAATGTCGCAAACTATCTCAAGCTAGTCGGCTTTTGGCGAAATATCGCCCAATCAAGTGTCAAAAATAAATCTTTCAAATTGAGCCCATCTTGGCGATATCGAAAATATTTGGGTAGAAATCGCTAAAGCTTACTATTAGTGCATTATTTTATCTCTTTCAAACAAAATAAGTTTAAATGAAGTGCGGCGAATATATTTTTGATTTAACATTCGTGCAAGGAAGACATGTGTTGTTCACATCAGAGTTTTTTTGTTATGTTAATGCTTCTGAGTACAGTCAGTGTCTTTCAACTAACTATTCTTCACAATAGTTGCTTTGATCAAATTCAAGAAAGATTTATCAGACATAACGATTTATTGGACTGCTTTATTTCGAATCTTGAAAACAAAAGTCTTTGTTATTTTAAAACTTGATCTAAAATAAAAATATGATTCAATAATCTAAAATAAGAAAGTTAATATACAGATATATATCTTCCTATGATGACACGATATATCTAATATTGACTGCGCCATTTTGATTAAAATAGAGACTTTTTTTTTTCACGTGGGCCACAAACCTTCAACTACACTGCCATTTATGTACATTAATACTTCTAATCATGTCGTGACTTGCAACGATGTTTTCTTTCCCGAATAATCCCATATATATCAATAAAGTATCACAAACTCCCAGGAGCCCTCCGAAATACAGGAAAACCATAAAGGAAACTAAAAAGATAGAACAACCAAACGGAAGATACATCACTCTTTGGGCTGTTTTCAGTTCCCGCTGAGCATGGGGGAACCGGTGTCTCTTGGTGTCCAAAACAGCTGTTCCGAATTCAAACAGCCATGCGGGGGGGCAACTTTTCAAAGTATCCTGAGCAGATGGACACAGTGACAGAGCAGTGCACATTGTTATTTTTCTTCTGGTGTATGTCATAAAGATGTGTATTTGAAGTCATCTTCAAACGATGAAAGGAATAAACGTGGACGAAAAATTTAAAATTTATAAAATGGGAGAGTTTCAGAATGCTGAAGGGAGATTTGCATTTTCAGCGATGCCCGCTATTTAATGATCAAACTAAGTAGAGTTTTCTTATAAGGTTAGATACACAATATTATAGGAAATTCTGCAAAAGTTTAATTAATTTGTAAGGAGTATTCGTGCATTGCACTGAGTTATGATAACGATAGTACCTGAAAGAGAAGTAGTGAGTGAATGATAAAACTCATGCTATTAGTATTAAACTCTGACAGAGCAGTGCACATTGTTATTTTTCTTCTGGTGTATGTCATAAAGATGTGTATTTGAAGTCATCTTCAAACGATGAAAGGAATAAACGTGGACGAAAAATTTAAAATTTATAAAATGGGAGAGTTTCAGAATGCTGAAGGGAGATTTGCATTTTCAGCGATGCCCGCTATTTAATGATCAAACTAAGTAGAGTTTTCTTATAAGGTTAGATACACAATATTATAGGAAATTCTGCAAAAGTTTAATTAATTTGTAAGGAGTATTCGTGCATTGCACTGAGTTATGATAGCGATAGTACCTGAAAGAGAAGTAGTGAGTGAATGATAAAACTCATGCTATTAGTATTAAACTCTGACAGAGCAGTGCACATTGTTATTTTTCTTCTGGTGTATGTCATAAAGATGTGTATTTGAAGTCATCTTCAAACGATGAAAGGAATAAACGTGGACGAAAAATTTAAAATTTATAAAATGGGAGAGTTTCAGAATGCTGAAGGGAGATTTGCATTTTCAGCGATGCCCGCTATTTAATGATCAAACTAAGTAGAGTTTTCTTATAAGGTTAGATACACAATATTATAGGAAATTCTGCAAAAGTTTAATTAATTTGTAAGGAGTATTCGTGCATTGCACTGAGTTATGATAACGATAGTACCTGAAAGAGAAGTAGTGAGTGAATGATAAAACTCATGCTATTAGTATTAAACTCTGACAGAGCAGTGCACATTGTTATTTTTCTTCTGGTGTATGTCATAAAGATGTGTATTTGAAGTCATCTTCAAACGATGAAAGGAATAAACGTGGACGAAAAATTTAAAATTTATAAAATGGGAGAGTTTCAGAATGCTGAAGGGAGATTTGCATTTTCAGCGATGCCCGCTATTTAATGATCAAACTAAGTAGAGTTTTCTTATAAGGTTAGATACACAATATTATAGGAAATTCTGCAAAAGTTTAATTAATTTGTAAGGAGTATTCGTGCATTGCACTGAGTTATGATAGCGATAGTACCTGAAAGAGAAGTAGTGAGTGAACGATAAAACTCATGCTATTAGTATTAAACTCTGCCTGCCATATATTTATAAACAGAGTGTTCAGCAAAGGACATACTGATTTCAAATTTAAAATTCTAAAAAACAAAGATCAATAAAAGAATGCAGCAAACGGTATGTTTATTATGTAATCTGCAAAACTTTTATACCGAAGTTTCGAAATAGAGCTACAAAATAGGTACTTATGTACAGGGGCGTACACATTGATTACTTTAAGGGGGGGGGGATTACGGACGCAATCTTAATGTAAAGTGAAAGTATTCCTTAAGTTTTAATACAGGCGACGCACGTAAGGCGTAGGGGGGGGGGGTTAAAATTTATTAAAAGTTTTTAACGGTGTAGTACGAAAAAATCCTGCGGTTTTGGTACACAACCACACTCCGCACATCGCAAAGCCAGTCATGCAACTGCTCAAGAGGCATTTCGGAAATAATCGACTTTTCAGCAGTCATTCTCCAACACCCTGGCCTCCAAGATCACCAGACCTCAATCCTTGTGACTTCTGGCTGTGGGGTTATCTTAAAAATGTTGTGCACAGTGGCCCGATTGAAAATTTAGCTGAACTGAAGACACGGGTTACGCAACACATGAGCAACGTCACCCCTGAGATACTCTTATCTGATATGGAACATGCTGTTTATCGCTTTCAGCTTGTGGCGGAGAATGGTGGAAAGCATATTGAACCTGTCTGCCGCACGTCTAGCGATAATTAACAGGCGTTTTCATTGTTGCTTTTTATGCTGTTTTTGGCCCAAGGACAATTAAAAACCGAATCATTACGTGCTTTTTATGCGGTTTTTGGCCCTAGGATAATTAAAAACCAATTTTCCCATCCAATGTGGTACGACCTTGCCGTGGTGGATGGGCTTTCAACTAACAATGCCACAACTCTTGACTGACTTGGAACTCATTTTTCCGTTAAATGACCCAAACACAGATGCACATTGAACACTACAGTTGGTTTACTGTGCAACTCATGACAAAGACGTCGAATTTCCATTCAAAATGTCACTTGTAGCCTCACCCACTTTCGTTTTGCCGCTTAAAGCGCCATCTATTGATATATTTTGGAACTTTTTTATTATGCCAAATCGTTTCCCCCTTCTTCCAGTATATTCAGTTCAAATTTGAAGTCATTTTGACCAATGGTTCTTTTTTTGCGGCCTTTTGAAAGTGGGACTTTAATTATGGACACCCAGTATATTTACGTTTCCAGCAGTAAAAGGAAAACGGAACTGAATGAAAACAAGTAATATTTTGTCTTACATTTCGTCACCAAGATAAGTTTTAGCAAAGGTGTTGTCTTTAACCATTTTATTACATTTCTTTTAAAGGATAATACTGAAAAATGTAATTGCTTTAGCTTCTTTTACTCCCATATTAATTATTTACAATAGTTTGTAAAAGAAATATTGCAGTGAAAATGAAAGAAATAAAGAAAATAATACGATAATTAAATAAAAATTGATTAACTAACCGAAAGTAACAAACCAAGGGAAAATTCGGAAGAGATAACAGCAGAAAAGGGCCCGTGTGCACACCGATAATGTGTGAACGGAATGATATCAGCAGCGCCGTACATCATCACAACTCTCCACTTCTGCTCCCTGAGAGCGGTTCAGAAGGGAATTTATCCATTCGCACGTGCGATTGCTTAAAGACTGTGCTGTAGTAACCTACACTACAGTGCTTCAGCTATAATCATCGTATTTAATAATACTGGGGGGTGAGGGGGAAGAGAGTAAACTGTTGTTTTAAATTCACAAAAATCTAGAAGTGTATTTAATATATATTTTTTATTTAATTTGTTGATGTATTTATTATTTAGTTTTTCCTTTGGGGGTTCACTTGCTCCTGTGCTCAAATGGAGGAACCGCCACTGATTAGGATACATTACTTGTATTTTCTTTTGCCTTAGAGAAGTTGCCAGAAAGTGATAATTACTTTTTAAATCAAGAAGGAAAAAATTCCGTCTAGTGCCCCCCCCCCTCCCTCCGTTCCCCAAAAGGAAGTATTTTTTATTTTTGCCATTCAATTCTACATCCTTTACAAACCATAATGAAGGAGCTATTGCTTAATTATAATTAGTCTTCATGTGTTTTTTTTCATATTTTTGCTTAAATTTTAATAGTCAGTCAAATGATTTAAAAAGTCTCATTTTCCTTGTTGATAAGAAGTTATTAAGACATTTTTTTTTAAAAATATATTCGTCTGGCTCAAATGAGACTAACTTTGATGATTTATTTATATTTGTTTTTAAATCATCCACGAGAATTTTTTTTTCATTTTTGCGAAACATTAAAAAAAAAAAAAAAAAAAAAAAAAGATAAAAGAAACTAAGTTGTTTGATTCTAGTGCAGTAGAACCTTGATCCATTTCATGCGAATGGAGATTACAATGCTTATACCTAAACGCAATGTATTATATCTATAAATACTAATTTGTTACAAAATTTTAAAACAAACAAATCAAAGTTTTAGAAAATTAAGTGGTACTTATTTTAAAATATCTGTAAATTTATGTTGGGTTCTTCATCATTTTTTAAATTAAACAGAAAATTTTCAGTGTTCGCAATACTTTTCTGGACCTTTTTGTGATTTCATATTTGTATATAAAAATTTAATCAGTTTCAAATGACGCTTTCGCGTCAGATTAACATGGTATTAGTTTAGGCTCATTTTCATCGGCATGAACACTATCCTCTGCTTCTTCGCCATTAAATTTATTATTTTCATAATCGCATAATTATTCCTTATTTAGGATACACCATGCCGCGAAGTCTTAAATAGGGCAGAGCGTAAAAAAAATAAATTTTCGGTTTAGTTTTTGCCATAGTGCGGAAAAGCTGTGTAATGGTGAGTAGGACCTCTGAAAAGTTCCAGAAAAAACAAAATATATTTTCCGTTTCCATTTCGTCGATTAATTTTTGAAGATTTTTACCATGCACAGTTTTTCCGCTGAAGGCCTTTGTTACCCTCTTAACTTCGGAACGGCTACTGCAATATTATACAAGTGATGTGCAAGTAGCCAACGCTACTGCAGCGTTTCTCAACCTGTGGGGCACGGAGCGTTTGTAAAGGGGGGGAGGGGGGGGGAGAAAGACCAAAGAGCAAGTAGTGATGCATGTTTAAAAAAAAATAATAATCTTATTTATTCTTGTTTGTACTCAAAAATATTCCACTAAATGTTCGTTGTTACAGATTCAAAAACTGAATGTATGCTGAAAAATGCCACCGTAAGTTATCCTTCGTTGGAGGGGGGGGGGTCGACGTTAAAAGGTTGAGAACCGCTGCGCTACTGAATGAAATCGCCTACGGTGCCACCTGGTGGAAAGTCGCGGATCTAGCATTTCTATCTTGAAAACGGAACGAGATAGGGTAAAAAAGTTTTTAACAAAGTTGCAGTGCATCATCTATTTATTGCGAAAAGACACCTTGTGGATATTAATGAGAATAATAGAATGGTTAAAACAAGATTTTCTTTTTTCGTGATTTCCTGCTCCTTTATGTCTGTGAACTATATTCGCCGTGTCTGTTTTACTAATCACACCCAAATCTTGCCTAAACAAACCACCAAATGTGCCCAACAGCTCATGCAATGATATTTCCAACCCGATCTGAAACTCCAACTACGCTCTAAAGCTCTGCGGTTTGGCAAGACCAGCGTATTTTGTCCAGTGTCTGAGTTGGCGCTCTGCAGGAATTAACATGACAAACATGACAAAATTTTATTACACCTACGCCATTAAACGCTACATTTCCAGTTTCTTAGTTACAATCCATTTTTGTTCAAACATTAAATAAATGGGACCTCTATGTGATGGTATGGTCACGTTAAGAAAAACTTTTTTTTTTTTTTTTTTTTTACAATGTGAACAATAAAACAGCAATATGTACATTGATAAAAAATGAAATAGCAATATAAATGATTGGTGATGAACAGATTTTAGACACAAAAACAGTAATTAGAATAGTGGTTGCTAAGTTCCTAGTATATTTAAGAGTCAGCCGTCATGGGTCTCTTACAGTTTACTTCTCGGAAATCGTAATCTGGCAGCTCAGCCAATGATTCGTTCGGAACATTACCGAGATTGGTGAAGAAATTTTCACCAATGTGATGGAAATTTTTTCTAAAAGAAGGTATGCCGAGATCGCGCCGAGTAATAGGATTAGTCAGGTACACTGCAAATTCCCAGCACACATTGGGAACACATTTGGAACACATTTATTGGAAAAAAGTGTTCCAGTTACCTGAAAGTGTTCTGAAATGCGTTCCGAATGTGATTCTTTATAAAGGAAGTGTTCCGAAAGTGTTCTGAAAATGTTCTGAAAGTGTTATGCTTAGGATATTTGTTAATCTAAACTTAGGAACACATTTGAGAACAGATTGGGAACACCTTAAGAATAGATTGGGAACACATATTAGGAGCACATTTGAGTACAGATTGGAAACACTGATGAAATGATTGCTTTCTTTGTTACAACGTTATTGTTATGAGCGAGTAGCCTGGACGGTATAGCATTGGCCTCGAGATCGGGAGGTCCGGGGTTCGAATCCCGCTGCCGGTAAGTGAGAAAAAAATAAAATCCAAGTCCACAAATTAATTCTAAAATTCAATAACAAATGTCAGCATTAAATTATAGGAATTAACTAAAATTCAATAATTCATTAAAATCAGTTCCACACTCGGAATAAAATTCCAATTCCAAAACTAAAAAGTAGTTCTTAAACATAACACCAGATTGCAGCACTAAAAATGCAATAACAAATGGCAGCATTAAAATTAATTAATTAATAATTAAATAAAATAACTAAAATGTCCCAATCGAAATATAGCAGACTCCAAATCCAGAAAAAATTCAACTCAACCATCCAGGATGGAAACAACTTAACTCCACCCCTTACGCCAATTGCGGTCGCGCGCCTTGATGACGTCACTTCCGCCGCACCTGCTCTTACTTTTTAGAAAGTGTTCTCAAATCTAATCCTAAAAGCATTCCTTAAAGTGTGCTAAAAAGGATGACAAAATAAGTGTCCTAAAAAGTATTCTGAAATGGGTTCCAAACAGTGTTCTCAAATGTGTTCCAAAAAGTGTTCTCAAAAAGGGGACAAAATAAGTGTTCCAAAAAGTGCTCTGAAATGGGTTCCAAAAAGTGTTCTACAATGTTTTCCCAAAAAGTGTTCTCAAAAAGGGGACAAATAAGTGTTCCGAAGTGTGTTCCAAAATCTGTTCTGAAATGAGTTCCAAAAAGTGCTCTGAAATGTGCTTTTAAAAGTGTTCTCAAAAAGGGGACAAAATAAGTGTTCCAAAAAGTGTTCTAAAATGTGTTCAAAGATTTGCAGTGTACCTGTGTCCATGCCATATTCAGCGGACAATTGCGTTGTGCTTTCGTGATAATATATCTAGATTGGTTTTGGCGGTATATCCCCAGATTTGGGAAGGAATTAAGTATCCACACTTAGCCAACATATAAGGTCGTGTTGAAATATCATTTTTGGTTACGAAATGATAATAAAGTGAAATTAAAAAGCATTACTCGTATTAAGTGTATCAGAAATCACCAGCAAAATAGTGCAAAAAATCGAAGAAATTTGGTACACAGCATCTCTTCCTTATTCCGCGAAAACGTATAACACAGGGGATCCGCACTTTAACGGAAAGCACAAAAACGTAAAAATGTATTTTGGCTGTCAACATTAGAAACTGAGGTCAAAATCTTCTAGAAAGACTCGAAGAAATTGTTTGGCATTTCTTCATGTAAGTGTGGTTCTTTCGACAAATGTTCTTGCCCAATGTCTAAAAAGATCCCTCAAATACAAAAGACTTTTATAAAACAAATGACACGTAGACAAATGTCCATAGGCACAGTTAACTTAAAAACAACTGAAAAGCTATATGGAAAAGAGCCGGCAGGAAGGAGTACAATCTACGTGAAATGTGCCTTAAAAAAACCGCTTCTTCGTCTGCTACTGCGCATCTCAGATCACTTCTCCTGATCCGATTCTGATATAGATCCTAACAACTCCGACAGTGATTTAGATTATTTGAAGACTTTCATCCAGGTTGACCAAATTGAAGAGAAAAGACGTCACGATCAAGCCGATACATACAGTAGTTTTAACTGGAGTTTCAAATCTGGCTGGAGATCATTGCAAGTGCTGTTTTGGAGGATTCGGGTGTGATTAGCTAAATAGAGACGCCGAATGTAGTTGATTGACGCAAAGTTGTAGGAAACAAATGCTCGTTTTAACCGTTCTATTATTCTCATTACTATCCACAAGGTGCCTTTTCGCAGTAAATAGATGATGCTCTACAACTTTGTTAACAACTTTTTTTCCCTATCTCGTTCCGTTTTCAAGATACGAATACTAACTCCGCAGTTTACCGCCAGATGGCGGCGTAGGCGGTTTCATTTAGTAGCACATGTCTACTTTACTATAATTAGATATCACGTGTATGAATATACCGGCAGCCGTTCCGAAGTTAAAAGGGTGACAAGGGACTAGCGAGCATAGTGTGTTGGGTAAAAACAAAAGTTCATCGACGAAATGTAAACAAATGTTTTGGTTTTTTTTTTTTTTTCGAAACTTTGCGCATCTAACCTACATACCATGACGCAACTTTTCTGCACTTGGGCAAAAACTAAATCGAAATATATTGTTTACGCTCCGCCCTAGCCTTAAGCTATGGAGATGCAATCATTAAATTTCACATCATACACATTATCTGCTTTCGCAAACATTCTTTGTCTGATCATCTCTAACCAAGGAATCATACCAAGAAGAAATTATAGTTCTTATTCTACATGGATCTACTTGACCTTCAATTTCATATTGGCCAAGGTAAAAATTTTTCTAGGATGAACGTATGAAAGGGACTGTTTGATACATTATGTGGGTTTCTTTAACCTTATTTAAATATAATTTGTGCAAAGACCAGAGAAACAAAACGATCAATACAGGAAATCGAAGAATGCGGGAACAATAGATCGGGGTTTCACTGATCTACAAATGTTCAGGAAACGTCTTTATTGCGGAAAGTTAGGTTGACAGAGGTTTTTTTTTTTTTTTTTTAAGTAGACTTCTGTATAGAAGTAAAAAAAGCTTCAAATAAATTGGATCGGAAGGTTCTAATTTGACAGGCAGAAAAGTTAAAATCAAAAGGCACTAAAAACTACAGTCAATGTCGATGACTTTCATTAAAACTCAACAATCAACAAAAACAGAAATTAACATTTTTCGAAATTTGCAATCTCCATGTCCACAAGCCAGTAAGAAACGGTCGGCCATCTTGTGCACTGAAGATACACTAGCACAAAAAAAACTGAAGAATTGATAAAATTATAATGATGCTACATTGCTGCTTATAGAGAGCGTCATGTGCGAGTTTTTCATACCCGCAAGGCAAAGTATTGGTATACTGCCTGAAAAAAATTACTAATGAGATAGCGCTCGTTCAAATATCAGAAACCATGGACATCTTGCGTTCTGGCGTCGCGCTGTCATTAACTTTCCGTATCCAGTTGATCTGGTCGACAAACAATTAGGGATGGACGCCGGACGAAAAATTATCGTCTCGCGTCTCGCAAAACTGACTAAAAGCTTTGTCTCGTCTCGCAAAACTGACTAAAAGCTTTGTCTCGTCTCGCAAAACAACCTAAAATCTTTGTCTCGTCTAGCAAAATCCCTATATCGTAATGTTAAAAATGTCTGTCTCGTCTCCCAAAAAAGCTGTAAATCTCTGTCTCGTCTCGCGTTCATCCCTATAAGCAATCTGGTGAGCGATAGTCAGACGCCACAAAAGAATAATTGATCAGTTTTTTGGGCAAAATATGTGAATATATATATACATATATGCAGGCTTATTGGTCACAATTCTTAACAGAAACAGAGAGAGAGTAAAAAAAATCGAATTGACTGCATTATAATTGAAATGAACATGGTGTAGAGATAGCAAAGTGAGTTGTTGCTGTTATTTATTTATAAGCAAGGGACATCATATTCATTTTAATAACATTTATCTTCATAATTTTTTTTTTCTTAAATGATATCTTTTTAAAAACAATTTGCTTTCTTCGACAAAATAATTTTATCTACCTTTCAAAGTCTGGCAGGTTTTTTTATTTTATCTTTAGAAAATAAATATCAGCAATTTTCATTGGTTGTTATGTATATATCTACAGATGTGATTCATTTACATTTTGAGAAACTTCAAGATTTCTTTTCAATTTTAAGCCTTATTAGTGACCCCCAAAACTTATAGTAGAATTCTACATTGAAGTCACTCCTAATATTTTAAAAGTTACGTTTTTAAGTACCACTCTAATACGTATTCCTATGCATGTATATGTCAAGCTATAAATGAAAAAAAAAAGAAAAAGAAAAAGAAATATTCAAAGCAGCATTGTAGAATTTGATATCGTCACTACAACCTACTGTCAGTTTCCTATCGAGCATCGAAAATAATAAAATAAAAATATCTCTTCATCTTTCAAATACAATGGTTTATAAACTCAAATGAGTTATGCTCAAAAAAATAATTTTCAAGTAAAGGAGATAAGCAGAAACATTGTATCGTGACTCAGGGGTACATCCCGTTATCTAATTCAGAATCTCCTTATAACATAAAAAAGATATACATACTCGTTATATTAGTGCCTGGAAGAAAGTGCCAAAATCGCTCTCTAAGGCGCGGTTATTTTGTGATTATCCGTAACTACAAAATGCGGAACAAGAAATTTATACGATCGAACACGCAATAGGGTTTTTTTTTTTTTTTCCTAGATCGTTCGGCGGAATATATACATATAAATATATGAATGTATGTATATATGTGTATTGCAGTGTTATCGTATTTACATTCGATTTGTAACATTCGCCTAATTCATGCAAGGGCAACCTTTTGAAAGTTGGAAGCTGAACTTATGCTCAGATTTTAATGAAGTCGTAGGCCATAGATAATAGGTAGTTGTAAAAAAATAATAATGGTGATATGGCTTATTTTGCATGTTTATAAATTATAATGTAAAAGTTTCCCGAGTCAGAATAACATCAAATTGGTCATTGATAGGAATCTAATAATATTTTTGGTCCGTATTACCCAATTCCGAGCATTTACTAGTTTATGAACGTGATTTTAATATGTCCTGCTGGCCGGATCAAAAGCGGGGTCGGATTCGGCCTGCGGTCGGGGCGTTGTCCATATACCACCTAAATCATTATTTAAATTTCTGATCCTGTATGTCGAATATTTTTATGCACCAAATCTTTCCACTCAATTAGAACCAAGCGAAATCGTTGGAGGAAAATTTCTCTACAGTTTAATAATCCTCTCAGCAACTAAATCCCTTTTACATATTATCATTATTCAAGTACAAATTTTGTTTGGCTTGAAGTAAAGTTAATAAATTATTTTTAATTAAAAGCATACAAAGGAGTAGGGTGGCCAAAAACTGGAAATTTATTCTTTCAAAATAGAGAAAAATACTTTAATAAACGAACTTGTATCTATGACAGATGAACATTCTCACTCACAAGACAAAGATTCGCAGATGAACAGAGTGTTTTTGATACATTTCAGAAAAACATGATAAATTGCTGCAAAAAACCATACCACCCACAAGTCATTTGTTTTAGCATCGTTAACTCTTTCAATTATACAACAGCTCATATGCATTGTTGAGAACAAAATGCTTATCGTTACATATTATGAAGCTTGTATCAATGAAAAGAATTTCAAAAATCTTTTGAAACAACTAAAGATTAATTAAAACATTTTTAGATAACGATGTACACCCCCCCCGCCTCCTCGGAACAACGAACAAACAAAAGAATTCCCCAACCTTGGCCTTCGCTTGTGTGTTGTTGTACAACAGGATACCAGCTTTTCAACTTTCCGATGCGCCGTCAAAACAAGCTGACCCCCCCCCCCCTCTTCTCTCATGTTACTTTGAACCACATTAATAACAACTCCAACCAGGCGAAAAAGGTTCACTACAAATCCTGAGCCCATACCTCATTAGGAAGACCATTGTCGACCTAAAACCCCATTAAGCATTAACACAATCTGAACCATTCAAACATACTGAGTAAATTAATAAATCATTGCCAACGGCGTTGCAGAAAAAATAAACAAACAAAGTAAAAAGGGGATAGAGGAGGAAAGTTGAGTTGCGTTGCGAGGTTGCGAATCGTCTTCTGCTATCCTTTTGTCAAAAAGCATCTTGAAGGAAGAGGGGGATGGGGGAGTGACAATGGCCTATCTTGTTATGGAGAATGGCTGTTCAGAATCTCTGGGGAAATATTGTACGTTGTTTTCGGAGCGATTCAGTGAACTAACGAAAACAAGATGAAAATGTTCCACGGAAACTGGAGCATTTTTCCCATTTCACCACATGTTTACGGTTTTCAGGTTGTGGTATTTCTCCCTTGACACTGCGGATCAGTTGGTTAAATTATCCCGAATTTCAATAAATTTAGCTTAAATGGGTAAACGCAGTTTCAGAATAATTTGATATAAAGGAATTTAATGTTTTCAATAAAATCTACTGTTGCCAATTTAGAGGATCTGTCTTCAAAAATGTAGTGGCTTTTTATTATAATGAAAGAATAAATTTTCTGTTTCGGATTTAGGGACATAGATGTTTGTTTTTTTTCCTTGGAATTTAGGATTTTTCAAATAAATATGGGGTATTTCGGAGAATTTTCTTTTATTCTTTACTATAAAAATATGGTCAGGGATACCCTAGAAAAGAAATGATGTGATTAAAGTGCAAATATGCTCTAATGAGATGTTAGTTTGTAAAATTAAGACGTCAGTCTGAAGGTAGACAATGTACCTTTAATCAAGAGCTGATATATAAATTTATTTATTACTTCCAGTTTTTAGCAGCAAGTTGGCTGCTGTTACAGTAAACCAACGGTGGAAAACCGTAGCAACAGAAACATTTTTGAGCTGTAAACTAGCATTTATAGGATAGTATCATTAGATAATAAAACAAGATGTGTTCTAAATCAATTATTAATATGAAACCGATTTCAATTTCAATTGATATCGATTAATGAATTTTGTATGCGGTACGGATCATAATGAATACTAATTAAAGCTGTAATTAACATCGTAAAGGATGTATTTAGAATATTTTACAGTTCTAATTCTATCTAAACACAGTTTTAAATATATAATAGCTAAATTTATCGATGAAAAATATTTAAAGCATATTTTGCGAATTCCACCAATCGATATTCGACGATATCAATAAAATCTACAAACTGTACGAAGAAATTAAGTAATGTAAGGATTTTTCTTGATTTTCTTGTTGGTGAAGAAATATTTTGTAAAGAGATACAGGGAGAAACGTATTTAGCTGTAAAAGTAAAATTTCAAATAAAATAAATTTAAAAACTTGAAAATTTTTAATTATGTCGAGATTTAGAGAAAACTTGTGTTGAATGCGGGACATATCAATCGTCAAATCCTACTATAAGAGCAATTTTGAGACTAAAAGGAAATTTGCGACCGAGTATGAGATGAAAATAATTGGTATGTGTTACAACAATGAAAAATGAAATAAAAAATGATTTTGATTAGTTAAAATCGTAGAGAACCCTTTCCCTTCAGTGAGTTGTGCACAGTTTATTATTTTTTACGCCATATTATAGCACCAGAGCATATTGAAAATGTCATAAATTAAATTCGTATATCAATAGTTAGTTTTAAAATTTGCATTAAACTCGTTAATTAGGTATTTTTTTGAAAATGTTAATAATTATTTCGAACAGCTTATAAATTGTGTTAACCTGCATATATCCCAATTCAATTTTAGAAAGCTTCGTTTTCTTTCAAAAATTACAGTAATTTCTCGAAGTGAATTTTTTTGAAAATTTTGAAACATTATGCGAGATATAAAATAGAAAAAAAAAGAAATGCTTTTTGTAACACATTTAAAAGTGAAAATAAATAAATCTCTTACCTACAGCGCAATTGCTATCGGTTATCATTCGTGTGATCTGGAAAGCTGTAGATTCTTGATCTAATACTATATTTTAATTAGCCAGAACGGAAGGCAAAACTAAATCTGCTTTATATGCGTTAGCTTTAAAAATATGCTTAATATACTCTAGATTTTAGAACATTCTAACGTCCCACAGTGGCCTAGTCGCTTGAGTGGATGAAAACTTCTCTCGGCTGGACTGCAATGGAACCGTGTACGCTAAAGAGAACGGTGCACGTAAAATCTATCGTGGCTCCTAAGTCTTCTATGTTCAAACGATGCCTCTGGAGGTGACAATTCAGGCGCTAGGTTTCTCATCTTGAATTGATTCACAATTAGGTACCACTTATGGGAGGCAACGTTGATCTGCTTAACATTCGGTTTGTACTCTTGCACTATTGTACTCTTAGCGATCAAGCCTACAGTAGACCGCTGATCTGACCAGTAGAAAGGAAAAAGAAAAGAATTTTCTTACAAGAAGTTCACCAAAAATAAGACAAAAACATTAATCTTCAATCTATGTTTAACTATTAAAGACATTTAAATCTACAAATTGCTGCAAGGCTTGTATTTTACTGATTTATTTAACAAGCATTTTATTTATTTACTTGCGGCCAAGGCTGACCAGCTTTACCGCTTCATACCTTACTGTTCTAGTACATACTCAGTGCAGTTTGGGCCAAATTATCGGAGTCATTTCAACGTAAATCATGTTTCTTTGTTTTAACAGTATTTGTCGTTAAATTTATTTAGATTAAGGTTTCTAAAAATTTTGGGTGTCATGATAAAAGCTGACGATGGCCATAGGGGCAAAGCCAAGTACTAACATTGCAAGATGTGTGAATATATATAATTGGTAACATTTTCATTCATAAAAGTATTATAAAAATACTGTATTGGGTGATAACGTGTTGTACAAATTCCTACAGAAATGCCTTTTAATTGCAGCAGCTTCCGGGTTAATGTGGCAAGTTAGCTACCTGGTGTTTTATAGTACGGTTGCGTTATCCTTGGTTATACGTATCCTTGGTTACAAAAATATAATATAAAAGAAGAGGTAATGGCTAAAATATGCTTTAGCCCACTGCAAAGCGATTTTTTTAATGTGCGATAAACGCAATGTGAACAGATTGCTTCACTTGACGTCACCGAAATCTTAATTTGAATTTTTGCGCATGCGCTATTGTTATTATGCTAATGTTTACAACTAGTTGTTGCAGTTCCCAGCATATAAATATCGTCGATTTCAGTACCGCATACAATAGCAAATTATATAAGTAAATTGTATAGCAAACCAATTAATTAATTAATGAAATAAGTTAATAAATAAATATATAAAATGTAAATATATGAATAACAAAGCAAATAAAATAAAATAAAATAAAATAAAATAAAATAAAATAAAATGGAAAGCTCTTTTCTGAATGTCGGCATAGTTTAAAATGATGAGAAATTTTTCTTCCTAAAATACTTTGAATACCGCATATCTCCAGTTTGTTATGATGATAAAATATTCTGACACATATCTAATTTATTCATTTATAATGATCCTCATAAAATACACCTCTGGTGCATACAATATACGCAGTACAATAGGGAAAACACTCCATAAACTAAACCCATAGTTAATCTATTTCAAATTGAACAAAATCTCTATAAAATCCATCTACATATGTTTATTTAAACAGAAAAAATCACAAATGGACAATAAAACTTGTGAGTTCCAAAGACAAAACAAAACAAAGCTGTGTATTTCGAACCAAAACATAGGCACAAAAATTGTTACTTTCGGACAAAATCACCAAGAAACTTTAAGGATTTGTCTTATCGGTTTACACGATTTTTGATTCCCTACTTGAAGAGCGTTGTCACCAAAGATATAAGATGGTCTGTAATCAGAGATATTTCGAAACTTCTCAATGTTCTGGAAGGTTCGGACTCAACAAAACCTTCTGTTCAGAAAAGTGGATAAAACCAATTGATGATAGGTCTAAAAAAATTAAGACAAATGTTGTGGTAGCTGTGGAATGAAAGTTGTTTGGTTACTCTTCATTATTCTATAAAGAAAATTGAATTAGCATTGAGTTATTTTTAGATCTTCTGTCAAGTGAAGGGCTGGTTAAGAAGCCAAAGCTTCTTTACAAGTGACGAACTTAAAAACAATGATCATGCCCATTTCGCATAGCTGATGCCAACATGGAAACCTCAATAATTTTCAATAATATTTGGACAGTTATCTGGGGTATAGAACGGGCTTGTAACATTCACGTGCACCTTCAGTAAATACCACAATTGTCCAGTTTTTTTTTTTTTTTAACTCTACAATTAAATGTCATGTAAATTCATATGCAGTCTCTTTTCTCAACATCCAATTTGTATCAAATCATCGTATATTCAACAGCAAAACAACTTATTCTATAAGCAGCTATATGTGAAATCATTAAATATTAAATGTCTTTAAGTTCTCCCATTAAATCAATCTATTTATCTCATTCTTAAGACCTATGAATTAAAAAGCGATTCAAATCTCTCAAGAATTTTGTTCAAGAACTTAAAGGGGAATAAAGCGATAAAATTACTTGAAGCTAAAGAAAGCGAAAATTTCATTTTTTTTAATGGAAAAATGTCATGATTTCAATTAAATGCTTGTGTAACTAAAGTATAGAAAATTTTTAACGTTTTAGATTGAATACTACGAATTTTAAAACATTCCCCCGTACTAAGAGGAGAAAATATTCTCTTTTGATGGTGTCTATAGTTTCATTACCTATGTTGCTTGATTTGAAGTGAAATGTATTAAAATAAATCCTTTAGATATGATACATCTTAAAATACTTATTTTATTTCAAAAATGATAAATTGCTTTAAACAGAAAAATTTGAATTTCTCTTCATTGTGCTTTCGAAAATACCTATAAAACTTCGTTAACATGGATTTCAAGTGGAATGGCACTGATTAGAAGTTATATTAATAGCTCATTTGTATTTTTTAATAACTTTTACTTAAACTTAATTTTTTAATCACTTTTACTTTTTAACTGAAACTTTTCATTCCATTGCTCATGTGGCCTATTTTTAGGTTATTTTCTCAAATGCATGTTTAATCCTATTCTTTAAAGTGGTTATTTCAGTTACTCAAAATAATGTTAGATATAAAATGATACATTTTAAAGTCTTAATAATGATTTTGTTTTATTTGCTACGCTGCTAGTGCATACCTGAAAAAGAAAGTTTGGTTTGGAAGGATCCTTGCTAAAGGAAATAAAGAAAATATTAAGCTATGCAAACCTAAAATATGACTTGATTTCATAAAAAAATTATTCTGTTCATGCTCAGTAAATTTATCACTATTTTTTCAATTTTTTAGTGCCATGCCATACACGACGACATCTTAGTATGCGAAATAGTGTGCGAAATAGATAACTTTTTTAATGGGTTAAAATGTAATTTATCATTTCGTAATCATTCAATTCTGTTCTATTTAACTTAATGAATGTTATTTGCTTGGTTGTCATTTTTTTCTTCCTTGTGCAAGGTACTTTGATAAAAATCTCAATTACTTTCATCTTTTTTTATTAAAAAAATTACTAGAAAGACTGCGATGATGTATTCTTGTCGTTTTGCGAGTTATGACAAAATAAAACGGTTGTCCATATTATGTGACGTTAATTTAGAATGCCAGTTAAAAATAAAACACAAAATTTTATTCTGTAGAAATAAAGCATAATGAAAATGAACGGGTTTTCTCCAAAACGCTTTTTACGTTCATTTTTATCACAAGCAACAGTGATATAGTTTTTATATCGTCATTTTGCAGTTGCGCTTTATATCATCCAAGTTAAATGTAAGGCAAAATTTACGTCACGAGTCAAATAATTTCTCATATTAATTTCATTCGCTTCATTTGCATGAGCAAAATACATTTGATTCCTTCGTACTAAGGTAAGATATGGAGCATATTGATCATGGACATATTCAATAAATAAAAGATCCTTAAAATAAGTACTGGTTAATGGCATCCATTCAAATTTTCAGGAGATTTAATCTGAATAAAAATAAAATTTAAACTTTCAGATGGTCCACCCACAAAATTAAATCCCATTTAGTAAAATCTGCCCATATGTTAACGAGGTGATGAACAAAACTTCAGCATTTCATCCTAAAATGTGTCGAAGATAATACAATAAATACAGTTAGACATTTAAAGTACGAAGTCGCTAAATCCCGTAATAAAGTTCTTTACATGGAAAAAAAAACTTTAAAAATGTAATTAATCACAATTTTTAGGAATAAAATAAAACTTTTGATTTTCCCATTCAAGAAAGACCCAAAAATTGGAATTTCATAGATCAAACTGTCCGCCTCTTTTTCAAAACTGCCCTATCCACATATTCACGGACATCTTTCTAAACGTTATGCACAAGAATTTGATGAATCATAATTGTGCACTATTTTTCCCCGAATTTTCAGTATTGTGTATAAGCTATTTGGAGGAATACCAGATTTTAAAGCAATATTATTTTCTTCATGTCTTTGAACACTATCAAGAATTAAACTTTTTTCCTTTGAAGCTCAAAGACTCAAAGCACCGTCGCTTTGAAATTTGCCAGCTACAAGGCCTTGAATGTTACATAACCATTGCGCCTTGAATGTTACATAACCAATGCCAACATAACCCAAATGGTTATGTTGCCAGCTACAAGGCCTAGAATGTTGAGAACCCGATGGACTAACAAACTAAGTAACGGAGACTCTCAATCAAAGACACGTGATAAGTAGGGGAAATTGGGGTACAACGAAACACGCTATCTAAAATCAGTAGGATATGTCACAGAAAGTTGAAACTCACACACATATTATACAAATATACATTCCAGTTACTGATGCGATTTGCAAACAATCGCATTTTTACAACAAGAGATATAGAAAATTATTGGATTTTCATCATTGATAGTAAATTTCGTTACTAAAAGTGATTTTGTTTGACCTCCTTGTTTTCATACTTATAACTATTTATTTTTCAAATATTGTGATCACTATGGTGCGGTCTTTACACTTTAAAAGACAGAATTTAAAAAAATAAAAAAATATTAGGAAATAGTAAAAATTCATTTAGTTTGTAGCCTCAATTTGGGGTACAATGAAACACGTCTCATTGTAACCCAGGCAAATGCATTCACTTAAAATAACGATGTTACTATTAAATATTTAGATTGAGATCTCCCTAGATCACATGAATTTAACAAGGAATTGTTTTTGAATCGTACTCCATCACACTCAGACTTCGAAGATAGTGACAATTTAGATTGTCTTTCAATAAACAATCCAAACAGTAATGATTATGAGGTATTCTCACATAACGTGGATAACACAAGCAGTGTTGTTGCAAATGATTATGTTTTAAACTATGAAGGTGAACTTAAATGTAAAGAAATGCACTCTGTTGGGATATAATAAACTTATACAGAATGCGAAGTTCTGTAAGTCAAACCACTAAGTCCAAACTTCAAATTAGTGCGTTCTTCAGAAACATACATTTTTGAAAAAATTCCAATTTTATCAAAAGTTTCATATCCTGTTACTTCAGGTGGTGGAAAAAGGAAAGCAAAAATAGTAATTTTTAAGTTTGATTTAAGTAATCATTTAATATAAAATGAAAAACCATAAGCTGACTTCTAATAAAAGTATTGTTTTCATCTAAAGCTATAACAGTATAATTGAATTTGTTTTTTCTTATTGAAATTTCATATTTATGCCTAACTAATGTTTATTACAAATGTACATAAAACATATATGCTGAAATTTGAAATTTGAATCACATTATTTGAGTGTTTGTGAAGTGTTATTAAGCGTTTCATTGTACCCTGCTATTTGTGGTACAATGAAACACTGACGGACATTTACCTTTTGCATTTTTTAAGTACGAAAAAGCTATTTACAAACTCATAAAACTTCATTTAGATGGGGAGAAGAGTAGGTAAAAAATGTTCATTAATTTTATTTTTGTTCACGTAAGTTTGTGAACAGGAAAAAAAATTGTAAATTTTGTTTCATTGTACCCGAATTTTCCCTACACTGAGGGTAAGGACAGAGGGTTGGTTGCCTATGGGGTGAAAGGAGAGAGATTGAAAATTTTCCTGGTGACAGTGGAAAGGAAAAGATTTGTAGATGAAGCGCGAAGGACGACCGCAATTTTACTGCTTATGAAATTGGTTCAATGTAACTGATAAAAAGAAGTGTCAAAATAAAGAATGCATATGTGTAATGTACAGAAATATTTTGAGAAAGGGACACAAAAGAGTTCTTCACACAGAGAATGCACTTCGCTATTAGGAGGTTAATTGACGAAGAAATTCTCGAAATATTCTTGGTTCAAAGGAAAAGTTCGTGAAGTAGTGACATTTACAAAATAGAAGTTCGTTTATAGATGTCTCAGTGTATATGGTAACTAAAGCCACATTTCAATGGCTACCGAAGAGGAAAAATCACTTCAAATGATCGCATTTCAGGAGTTCTACACAAAATCACGATAGAAAACAATAATTTCATAAGTACATTACTTCTATTATTATTTTATTGTGTAGCCTCTCATTAACTTTGTTTAAACATGTAGGATGAAAGAGAAATTTTGTTTACTACCTAACTAATGTACGAGGCACATTTTACTAATTGGGAATTTTTCATACGGACATTGCATACAAATTAATATTTTATATTTAATTAGATGAAATCTCCCGAAAATTATTTTAATCAACGTAACTTGTAATTTATTGCATATGTCTATGATCGATGTCTTAGAAATAAAATCTTGGTCAGTTATCAGTTATTTTGGAATGCCATATATCTAATATATAAAATTCTCCTGTCACAGTGTTAGTCACCTAACTCCCCCGAAACCACTCGACCAATTTTAATTAAATTTTCTATGTATATTCGTTAGGTCATAGAATAGGTTTTTAACTATGTCTCATACCCCTAATTCATAAGGGCGGTCCACCCCAAAATGTTTAGCCCCCGAGTGCTATTAATTTCAATCAGGATTTCTGTGTAGACATTAACGTGTCGAATCACTTTTCAAATGTGTTTGCCAGATAATGTGGAGAGGGGGGGGGGAGTTAATAAAATGTTGAGAGTCGCACAAGGTTTGCAATTTTTGATAATTGATCGCTAAATGTGGTGCCAAAACGCGACAATTTATTATAAATATATTTCGCGTATAGTTAGAAAACGCCTGGCGTATATTGTAAAAGAGTTTTATTAGGCGATTTTAATATAGATTTCTATTCCGAAGAAGTGCTCTGTGGAACAAGAAAGGAAAAAACGGTACACTCATGAATTATGATGTCCATTCCAAACAGTATTTAAAATGTCTTTGCGGTATAGTTGGAATATGCCTATAGGAAGAACATGCCTGGAGGAAATTCTAAACAGTTTCAGGTGGCGATTTTAAGATAGATTTCGATTCCAAAGATGTGTTTTATTGTACAAGAAAGAGTTCATTCCTATTCTAGCGCCCCCACTCTCGCCAACCTAAAAAATTCCCGTATATTTGGCGAGCTTTGCAGTCATGGGTCTCTGGGAGTTATGCACAAGTTTCAACGGTACTTACGTATTATCCCGGCGGTCCGCCAAGACAAGCAATTTTTCACCAAGATAAATGCCGGGCACATGAAATTGTTGATGGTTTGGTATACGATTGACAACGTATTTAAAATCTACGAAAAAGTGGTTTTGCGGAAGTGACCGCCGGGATAATACATAAGTACCGTTTCAACGCACCCAAAAGAACTAGGTGATAACTAAAGTAAACAAACTAGCAATAAACGCGCCAGTTAAGGAATTTGAAGACATTTAATTATTAAAACTACATTAATTAGTAATCCAAAATAAATAAAAATGTAACGGCATGCTATACTTACATGTTGTTCCAAATGGCCATTTTAATTCTAAATTACGATTTCTACATAAATGCAAAAAATCGTCATGGTAACTGCATATGTTTAATCATCGCCTCCTTGGCGAGAGTCGAGGCGTTAAAGTAGGAAACAATATATAAAACGGTGAAGTATAGTTGTGATACACTTGGCGAAGATTGTAAAATAGTTTTAGTAGGCTATTTTAAGATAGATTTCGATTCCAAAGATGGGTTTTATGAAATAAGAAAGAAAAATACAGCACAGTCATGAATAATGATAACACTTTCCAACTTAATGGAATAAGGACGAAAAATAGGGACGACGCATAAATTATGATACGATTTTAATATATAGCACTATAGTGCGTATTTAAAATCTGAAAGTGTTTCAGATTTTCATTCTTTTTTTTTTGGGGGGGGGGAGGAGGCAAAATTTTTTATGGAATGACTATCAATAAGTCTCGAGGCCAAATTATGTCTGTTTGTGGATTAGATTTGAGCACACCATGTTTTTCACACGGACAGTTATACGTGGCATGCTCTCGAGTGGGCAAACCATACAGTGGGCATCCAGTTTGTTTGTGTTATCTAAGATGGGATAACAAAAAATATTGTATATTCTATTGCGTTAAGGGATTGATATTATTTTTTAGTAAAATTATTGTAATTAGCGATATATATAAATTTAAAGAATAAATTACAATGAATTAAAAATATAAATGTTTGGTATTGTGTTATTTTTATATTCCAGCATCGTTCACAGCGCTCCATGCCTCTTCCACTCATATACCACGTCCTCAGAAACTTACAATAAGTTAGTCATTTCTTTCTACTAAAATAATCCTAGGAATAATTTATATGGCAAAACAACGTTTGCCGGGTCAGCTAGTATATATATATATATATATATATATATACATGTAAAGAATGGGCCTTACGCCATTCCTTGTTGGAATAATTGACGCAAATCTATTGGGGTTCTAGGTTATATAGTTTATTCCAAAGTTCAGACAGAGGACAGGAGTCGGGCCGGAGACCTTATTCGTTCCGTGGCTATCTTCTTACATCGCAGTCTAAAGGCTCGAAGCTAAGCTTTACGTTCCAAACTCCTAAAAAGCTAAGCGCGAAGTTAAGACGAAGCTCTCGAAATTTCCGCGCTCTTGCTTAAATACTCCTTAATTACCACATCTGCTGGCAGGGTGCAGCACGATCGCGAAGGCGTTACTCTCAAACGTAATTAGTTAACTAGATTGTCAATCAAGACATGAGAAACACCTGCTTACCCAGGAGTTCTAAAAGCACGTAGTAATGAAAACCACAGAAAACCGAAAATACTGCTGAATAAACAATTTTCTACTTATGGAACTTCAAAAAACGTCTCTGAGCGTTATATTTGTGTGGCCGAGAAACAAACTTTACAGTAAAAGATTAAAGAAGGATTTTTCAAATAACATTAAATTAAATTAGGTTAAATTAGCAAAGCTTATTTTATTATTACATACATATATATACGATATATATATGTGTGTGTGTGTGTGTGTGTGTGTATCGTTTATAATATACCTGTGATACCCATTTCCATTTTAAAAAACTACATTTGTTCATTATTACTTAAAAATGTCGTTTGTGTTACTTTCCTGAAAGAAGTATAAAGTAATGCATACATAAATATAATATTCTCCTCCCCCCTCCACCCAGGAATTCAGCTTCAGCCTGAAAAATGCATGGTCCTTTTCGTCATGTATATAAGAATTTATTAGTGTGTCTTAAGCAGTTTCAGTATAATGAACGTTTTCAGTATGCATTTTGAGAAATAGTATTTAAATTTGACAGCTCATTAAATATTGTAAGTATGTACTGCGCTGTAAATTAAAAACTGTTCCTCTAAACATAAAATAAGTGCTATTCAAAACATTTTCGTGGCATTAGGTAACATGAATGATTTAAAAAATTATACTTTACTTTCTTTATAGGAAGATTTTCCTTCAAAAACTTATACCCATATGTAACTTTTGATAAAAATGATCCTTTTCATAAATTAGTTGCTTAATTTTTCTAATCATATGTAAGCGCACAAGTTAAAAAAAATATATAGTAAGAAAGAGCATAAAATGGCATCTAAATTCAGACAAAACCACTTATTTTTTCTTGATGTTAATAACATCAAGAAAAGTAGAAACATTTTCCAGAGATTCTAGAATTTTTCGTGATTAAAACAAATGCTTTTCTTTCTGTTTATGAGATTTATCTGTATATGCAAAAAACGCAGACTGTATGTAAAATTTTAGCGAAAGAAAGTGATTTAATTATGTGAAAATGACACAAAATGAAAAGTTTGTCTGTTTTTCAATGGTCAAAGATTCCAGTTCTTCACCAATTAGTAGACAGTTCTGTAAATTGAACAGAAAATAAATACTGTGATGATTTCATTAATTGAAAACTCACTACCCACTACTTTACAGTATTATTTACTCGTTACTTTCGTTACTACTTTAAAATCTAAGAGAAATTTCCCTTTTTCCTAATCTTGAATTTAATTTCTGATTACTCTGCTCCAAATTTTCGTTAGTGCTTATGATACATTACCGAAATTCTGACACTTTTTTTACAGAAAAAAGATGTAAATCGGTATATTTGAATCCCCTGAACCCATGGAATCCGTCTATATACCTAAGAAAATTGGGGTTCGAGCTCCCCTTCTCCCTAGCCGGCAGTATCGTGAAATTTTTGAAGTGCAGCGAATATTTTCGTGCTTTATTTCCAGCGGTGTACGAATAAAGTATGAACATAGGAAAGCTAAGTTTCTTCACGAAAGATTTTGTTTGAATGGAGGAAATAACTTACAAAAAACGTGACTGAAGTTTAAACACCAAAGAGCATTTATTTTTAAGCATCGACAATTATTTTAAAAGACTAAAGATGTAGATTCGTTATTTAATATTAATAATTTTGAAAAGAAATTGAATATTAAAATAAGTTTTTATTTGTTAGGCACATTTTGGTTCCAGCTAAGGATAGCTCTAAACCAGACGATACTATTATCGGTCTCGCGCTTTGTGAGGCATCACTTCGAGGTACGATGTTCAAGAACAGACTTCGAGTTGCGAGACGAAACCTCGAACAGCAAAACGAGACTTTTGGGCATGAGTTGAGAAACTTAGGTGTAAACGACGAGATGTCTGAGTTGGGAACGAGATCTTGTTGTGCAAGAGGAGACGTCGGATCACGGGATGTGATCTATTTGTACGAGACGAAACCTCGTGACCTCAGTATTTCTTATAGGTATGTCTTTTATCTAGCGTGAGGGAGCATAGTCATGGTTGAATAATACTGGACCAAAATTACAATACTAGAAGAAAGTATAGCTCCAAATTTCTTCCAGAAGAAGAAAGACTAGTCCCAAGTTACATCCTTGACTGAGAAAATGTTGAATTCAGATAGTTAAGGCAGTCACATTAGATAGTCACATTACTGATATGATTCGAGATGTGAATCTTGTTTCCCTATTCGGGAGGGCGACCGCTGCGAGAAAAAAAGAAACAAAAAGATCCTATTTAGCCTCCAAAAAAATGGATGTATATGAGAATTCTCTAACTAGTCACCCACACCCAAAATATTGCATTAATCCGTCACTGAACATACATTATTGTTCAAGAGAGTAGTTTAAACAAAGAATTAACACGGCATGAACAGAAACCATCTTTTACCAGTTTTAGGAACTATATTAAAGGATGTGAAGTTTTTATCATATCCATCCATTTATACCATCTCATTTACCACAGACCAGTTACAAACATGTAATTTAGCAGTAATACAGCTGTTTTCCGGAAACCCATAATTTAACCCAATGGAAAACTCGTGGTTAACATTTTTCAAGCGCGATTTGTTTTAGAAGATACATTTGAAGCGCTCATTATTTAAATTAACTTACTGTAGAACCCTATTTTAAGAAGATTCGCAACCTTCAGAAAAAATTGTAGTAAGCATGTATAATACATTTTATGGGGCGATTCAAGCAAACCAAATTCAAAACGGTCAATAGAATAAAAATGAATTGTATAAATTGAATTCTATCTTTATATTTTCGAAAAGTGCATTTTCTCTGTATTGCATTTTATAGAGAAATGTGTTATTTCAAAAGATGTTCTCTAAATGTATTTTAAAAAATTATACATAAATAGCTATGAAAATTAAAATATTGATATTTTAGAATAAATTTTAAATTGAAGATTCAGTGTGTTTATATTTATGATACGCATTTTATATTCATAATTATTCTTTTTGGATGGCAATATACTTTACCCGCAATCTTACCAATGCAGCGGTATAATCTTATGCAGCAATGGATCATTCTAAATGCTTAACCAAAAGAAATGTCTAACCTTGCTGAAACTTTAAAAGTTTTCTTTATGTAAAACGCAAAGTTCTTCTGCAGTTTTCTTTTTTCTTCTTTAAGCGGATACAGACTGAAAGTAATCCGAATTGTTTCTTGGAAAATAAAATCCAGAGAACAATCTGACTTCGTTTCAGCACAGTGTTCTGGCTTAGCTATTCTGATAGATACATCATTTATCATGGTCTATAAAGAATAAACGCTAGCTGGAGTCGAGAAAAAAAGAAGTTAGAAGGGTTCGAATCTTTCGCAGAGGAAAATTCGAACTTCCAAGTAGTTACTGGCAAGATAGATTGAGGTTGCACAGTGAGATCTTCTTATTGCTGGAGGGTGTGCATTTTTTAAAAGACATTTATAAGAGGCAGGCATTGTTTATTTTATATTGGACGGCGTTAATGTTTCGTAGAAATAAATCTTAAAATATTAAATGAATAAACCAATTAAAAGTTGCAAAATTTATATGGGAAATCAAAATAAAACTGTTTCTGAATGTAATAAATATAAAATAAATCAAAAAAGGATACCGAAGTCTGTGATAATCATTTTGAAAAAGATTCAAGGACTATTTTGTGTATAAAATTCGAATTTATGAATGTTGATTTTCTGTATTCTAAATATTTCATGAAACTTAATATATTTGTAAAATAAGTAGTTTTAAACTAGGCTCTAATTCGTTTTTTTATTTTTTTTTTGAAAAAGAATAAACTTTAAAAAGACCGATACGGAGAATTGTTAACACGAAAGGTTTTAGTTTAAGAATCGATACGTATTTAGTGAGTTGAAAGTGAAAAGAATTTAAATTCGATAATGTGTTCTTTTATAGATTAATAGCTGAAGTACCCGTCGTTAACGGGTTAGTATGTAATGGAGATTCCAAAAAAGCCTCATCTTTGTCAGCATTGCAGGAATAAAAATATGTAAGTTGCATACCGTCAATATAATAGCAACGTTATAACTTCTGTGTAAATAGATTGCATGTTAGAGAGTAACAAAGTGCACAGTGAAAATGTCAATAAAGAAATCATATTATTTTAGTGAAATGACCTTTTAAAGTCAAGAGGCCATTTTTCGCTTACAACTAAATTTTGTTTGATTTACTCTGGATATTCCAATATTTTGCCTCATGAAAATTTTGCACATTTTTACAACTTCTAAAAAAGCGCATAAAGGTAAAATAAAATCGATGAAATTTTTTTAATTTATATAACCTCCTGAAGCCTTAAAGTGATATCCTTCCTTTCTCATAAAGAAAGAAAATGTGTATTTGTTTTATTTTTTTTAATATCTCAAATCTAAAAAAAAAAAAACAGAACAATCACAAAACTGCTTAATAGACACATCTAGTGATGCTCACACTGAAATCTTTTGTTAAAAAAATAAATTAAATTAAAACATTAATGAAAAACAAAAGTACTCAGATAATGTTTTATAATGAATGTATCAAAATATCTACTTTTTACTACGATTTGAGTAGTACAACATTCATCCGTATTTCAACTAAAAAACCCGTATTGCCTTTTACGAACTTTGTAAACAAGATTCAAAGTTCTGCAAAAGTATCTTAGAAGCTAAATACGCAATCTTAGAAATGAAAGTTGTGTTGTACCGTAACTTTAAACGAAGAACTTACTTCTAAACTGAAATCTTCTTACGGAATACTGCGAAACTAAGGAAAAAGGATGTATTTCAAAATACGAGTAAAGAAACGTGTGCGGAGGCAGAATAGTTTCTGGATTTATTCTACTATCAAACTTCCGTGAAAATAAAGTGAAATGTAAAATATACACTATTTCTACAGCTTATATAATCGCGTTCGATAAAAGAATACCAAATAAAACTAACATACAGCAAAAGAACAGCTTTCTGAAAGAGTAAATAAATAAAGAAATAAAACATGCTGAACTCATCTATTATTAAATTCTTTCCAAAACGATCTTATTTACGCTTAAATCACGCCGGCCAGGTGGTGTAGAGGCATAAGAACCGTTCTATCACGACTCCTTGGGTCCAGAATCGAATCCCGGGTTTGGGGATGGATGTTAACTTGTCAAGGCCACAAAACCTTTGGGCAATGGTAGTGGCCGATGCCTAATCGGCAAGGGCCTGCTCACTTAAAAAAAAAAAACCGCTTGCATCACTGCTTAACTAACGAAAACTGAAAAGAAGACAAGTTTGTTCAAAGAAAGAGAAGTTTACCGAAAAATGACAGTGATAGGAGAGAACAGGTTAAACCCTTTCGGTACAGAGGAGCCTGCGGCGGTTATATATTGGTGGTACGCGGATGGCTTCCACGGTACAGCAGGTCCACGGTACCAGTGGTTGCACGGTACAACAGCGTAAACCGCGAATACCTTATTTTGCGGCATTTATAGAAATCCCGAATTTGTGTGACTAAACGTTTCATTCGGTCAGCGATAGTCATCGGTGACTGACGTGGCATTTAATGTGCTTAAAAAACATTTCTAAAAAGTATATAATGCGTTGTAGTAACTTAAACCTATCTTCAGTCAAAGGCCGAGTTCGACGGAATCTTAGATGCCGCCAATAGGTACCCAGAGAACATTTCGTGGTCGCCACCAATGGGTGGCAAAATGGGGAATTAATGGATACCGAAAGGGTTAATCAAATGAAACACTCTAATATTTACTTTAATCATTCAACTTAGACGCTTGACAGATATTTCGTTCGCTCTTCTCCAAAAGAGTTTAAATGTCACCTGATCATATTTGTTGGAAAGTGTCAAAAAATGCATGAAAGTGCACATTAGTGTCGTCTATAAGAGAGCATTGAAATGGCACCTTATAATTCCTATAACGTGTTAAAGAAATACATCAATGTTATACATTAGTGGCTTCTGCAAAAGAGTTTTCAATTTCACCTTACCATCTTTGTTATAAAGTGGTTAAAAAATGCATGAAAGTGTACATTAGTACAAACCTAGTGCTCAGCATGGAAGCGTTATAGGAAGTGATACATCCTCTTTGAAACAGATCTTAACTTCATTCAGTTACACTGTCAAATAATATTTGCTTCCTTATAATTTCGAATGCCATATTTCCTTTTATGATTTAAGCAGCTGCAAAAGATTAAACATGTATTACATAAAAATGCTATCTATATTATTTAATATTATAATTTTTAATAATTTTTATTTATTTATTTATTAATAAATAAATAAAACATTTTACTCGTGTTATTCTTTCCCCCCCACCCCCCCGAGATTTTTCTAGTTAAGACTGAATTATAAAAATTCCATGGTGAAAAATAAATATAAATTTTTACACACATGGAGAATATACAGGATTCCCCCAAAAAGTGGAAGCAGGTTTTGCTTTTTTATTCATTTGAGATAATTGGGCATATGATTTTTAAAAAAAATGTTCAAAACAAGATAAGAAAAAGAAATAAAAGAATAAAAAAATTCCTGTAGTTAATTTTTTAAACATGTCACTTTTTAAATTTTCATACCATCCCCGTACAAAATAATTCCAGTTAGTGAAATGGGCATAAATCCTAAGGAAGTGATGGACAAAATTTGAGAATTATGTCTTAAAAAATACTCATTAAAATGTTTATTAAGAGCATTTGGAAATATAATATTAACGAAGCCTAACCGTGTAACAATTTTACTCCATCACACTAAAACATAAATAGAAAGAAATATGTGTAGATTAATTATTACTTTTTTCTAATGATAAGCTGTTTAGCCTTTTTCTAAATTGAAAGTAATAGCAGAACTTCACAAATTTTCAGGAATATTTCTTGAAATTTTATTGAAGACACAATAATACAATAAGCAGATAAAAGGTAGTATTATGCTTCCACATGCAATTAATACACTTTTAAATAATATAAATCTTTGCCAAATATTATCTGAAAATGTAGGGTGAAAAAAATATCATTTATTGTCAGCTTAATATGTTTAGTGTCAAAAATAAATTTTATACCTACCCATTTTGTCTCACCATACCCTATATAATTTGGATTAAATTTCGCCCAAAACATTTTTTTAAATCTAGTGCGTTCATACATGAAATAATTTCAATACTTTTCGCATCTTATAAGTAGATTTGTGTGGATTATAATCCAAGAAAATTACTCTCGTGTATGGGCATAATGAGGATAAAATACTTTCAATAGTCTTAGAAACAGCTCAACCAATTCTTAGTGATTTAATTAATTTTAAAATTGTTCCTAATCCTTGCATTATTTCAATGCATATTTACTACAGATATATACAGATTACAACAATTGCAAACATATTTTTCTCTAAACTTTTTGGAATACGTGGAAAGTGATATGCAAGAAATGCTTGAATTTAGATTTGGTCATCGTAAGGGAAATCACGTGCAAGACGGAAAATACGTCACGTTTATGAAATAAAATCGAGATACTATTGCTCCGTGAATCTCTAGAGTCGCATACAAACCATAAGCTACCATATGTCATTGGGTAAGAAATAGCTAAATGTGATATATTTTTAGACTGATCTTAACTTGTTCTGTTGAATAGTTAAATATGTAATACAAAGCAGAAAAAAAACACATTATCAAAAATACTTCTTATGCTTTTAAACTTATTTTTAGTATAAATATAGCTTGATATTTTTGTGTGGTTTTTTTATTTCACTTTAAAAAATCTTTTTTTAACTGAAATATTTTCACATTTTCACCTAAAGCATAATATCATTTTTTTATTTTTATTTTCTTTTACTAAAGTAATTTTGTTCTAAAACTAAAAATTTTTGCTTAGAACTAATATATTTGTCTATATTAAAAGAAATCTGTTTAATTAGAAATATGAAAACACTTTTTTATTATACAAGTAATATTTTTATGAAATAATAATTAATAATTTTAAAGCAAACAGCATATGTGGAGGCACTTTTCTCCAACCGTAGAAAGTGATCTAGATTATAAAATAAATATCATAATGCGTCACTGTAAAACTAACTGTCATTTGATAACTAAATGGCTGGATAAAATTTAAAATGTAAAGATAATTCGCTGTATTGATAAGTCTCTGCATTAAGATGTAACTTTAATTCAGAGGTAACATCATAAAATATAATAGAAAATGATTTTACTAATCAACTTTTGTATAACTGATTAACTGCACAAAAAAAGAATAATCCTTAAGACACTTTTTCCTAAAGAAAAAAACTAGAGCATGAACTTTAGCTTAGAGTTAACAGAAGTTATTTAAAATTTTTGTGGAAAATCTCTCTAAAATATTATAAATGTAAAGACAGTTTTGCATAAACAAACATGTGGGCGTTGAATTTCAGCTACATGCATACCAACAAGTAAGTGACATGTGTATATGGATGATAATGCATTCTTAATATTCTAGTTAGAAGTGATATTTTTAGTTTATTATAGAATCATAATTTATAAATATTCTCAGCAAAATTATACACTCATAGCTGTATTTTTGGGCAAATTAACATTAATTTTATGAAACTTTTAACATTCTGACAAAAACTTGAGTATTTTACAGAATTTGACAGCAAAAATTACAATAGCATTAAAAATTTATTCACAAATATTCAAATTCTCCAATGAAAATAAATCGCAATTATGTAAAATAGGTGGTAAACTAAGTCAATGATATCCAGTAACGTAAATTACAATTATATAAAATATGTAGAAAATTAAACCAACGATTATCCTATAAGTATAAATCATCACATCACGTAACATATAAAATATGCATCATGTATCATCAAAGAAAAAAAATGCTTCATCTTATTACATCAAGCCAGTCATTAATTTTAAGTTTTGGTTTAAAAGCTATCCAATGGATTTTCTCTGAGAAATATAAAACTCTAATAAAAAAAGAAAATAAACTATCGTTTTTTGTAGTGTTTTGTTTTTATCTAGTACTCCCAACTCATACTCAAGTTATTCCATTAAGTTCTGTTCGGGAAACACAAGCAACGCCTGTATGTTTTGTTTTGGTAGCAGAAAGAGAAAGCAGACTATCCAAATATATTCCATCAGACATCTATTTTTAATGCTTAGTGTCAATCGATAACAACATGAGAAGCATGGTAAAGGTGTTGCCCAATCCTTTGGCCACTTCTGGTTAGTGGACGGCTTTTGACCCATTGCAAATGGAGAGGAATGTTAAAGGGAATTTCTCGTCCAAAATTCTTGCCATTTCCTACATCCAAGGGAAAAGGAGAACAGAATAAGAATATGTGGAGGAAGATTATTCAACTATTTTTTAGGCAAAGTTAAAATGAAATAAATATATTTATATATTTATTTATTTATGTTACTTCGAATTTATTTTAATGATCAGTTGAATAGTATATTTTGTGTACATTTACGGATAAAATAATGTTCGATTTACTTATTCTAACGTATGTGCTTCGAATAAATCATCTCCACTTAAATGTTATCCATGGGATCAAGATGAGTAATAGAGACTATTTTACATCTGTTGTGATGGTAATACATAAAAAATGCGAAATCTCCGCAAAAATGATTGTTAAATGTAGCCTGGTTTGAACATTTGTTCATTAAATACGAATATCCTCACTACATAGATTAAAAATATGTTTAACAATGCTTACAGAGTGCTCATAATACAAGTTTTCTTATTCAGAGAATCACTGGACACACAGCGAAAATCACTGGACAGGATCACATCACAGCAGACATCACTGGACAGAATTTTAGCAAAATTGCACTAAAATTCTACGAAATTTGATAAACCCTAATGTGACCATGGGAAAGTAATTTCCGTGGTAAAATGCATAATTCAGAAAATCAACACTAAATTGCATTTCACAGTATCTTAGTAATGATTAAGCTAGGTTGTAAATTTTTCCTTCACGTAGTGGAATCACGTAGGTATAAGGCATCTTTATTTTTATTTCTGCTTGAGAATGGCTGTTTCTCAGCGAGATCCAGCGTTATTCAAGAAACTGTTTTATCAAAACGGCGACTCAGCACCTGCAGCGTTATGTCGATAACATATTTTTCAAAGAATTCGAGGAGATCCAATGGAATCAATGAGGCCACGAAAAATGAAGGCAAATTTTGAACTAGCAGAATCATTACATCTATTCTGTACATCTCTATTTTGTTCGCATTGAAACAACTCAAGCAAAACGCCATCCGGTGACAAGTTTTTTAATCATTATTATTTATGATTCGAATATTTGCTTTGGAAGTTTTCGAAATATTTGGTAACATTCCCACCAGCAATTTTCGTGGTACACTGCTATGTATAAGAAAACTTTAATCATTAATAGTCTATTTCAGAAGATAAAATTTAGCTATGGATAACAAATGTTATTGTTTTTTAAATATATTTATAAACGCAGTCTAATGGGAAAAATTAGGCATGCGATAACATTTGAAATAAATACATCAAGTTATGAATCAAATCATTTAAATATCCATGAATAAATGCATAATTATTTTATATTTTCTAGTATGAAAAACGTTTATACTTTGAAAAAAGGTCCTTTTACATGCAGAAAATCTTACTTTTTGCCACCCTCCAGTGGTTAGAGCACTATTCTCTACGATTATCAGAGGATAAGAGGGAAATAAATGATGACTGGAGTGTGAAGATCGAGGTTCTGCTGTACTGCACAGCCGTCGATCAACGGACTGGAGTTTTGGGCGATTTTCACGATATGTTACAAAAATATGCGTTAGAATCCCTTGAAAAAATCCTATGCTCAAGAAAATCCTCCCAGGCAGATACCTCTCGTTTAGGTTTGCCCTAACTCAAGACACCCTAGTTATGGGCTCGGGCTCGATTCCTGACCTGAGTTTGGTTTTTAATTCGTCCTTCCCTTCATAGAAATAACATTGGCTGCCTACTGGGTGCTTTCATAATAAAATGGTCAACACTTCGTACCTTTCTAGTTGAGAATGCTTAAAGAACAAGTATCCTTAGAATCTCAAATATTTTTTTAAAAAAATTGAAATTGTTGAATGTTGATTTAATGTTTTAAGTGCAGTTAAAAAAAATAATTCGACTTGGTCTTTTTCTCCTAGCACATACATTTCCTTCATCTGTTTCTTTGTTTTGTAACATGGAGCGATAGTAAAATATCCAAATCCACTGCATCAGACGTTTTGTATATGCACAGTCTTGTATCAATCGATGGCAACGTGGGAAGCATAGAAAAGGCGGAAAAACATAAGGATAATATTGGCATGAAGTATGTTCTTTTTTTCTTTTTGTTAATAATGCCATTTTATTAATTTAAACCGTAGTGTTTGGTAGTTAAATTTAACTTACAGAGTTGAACGACAGTTCTTTTCTTATTAATAAAGACCGAGTTTTAAGTGTTGCGCATTCATGGAAGGTAGAAGAAAGATATTATTTTAATTATGTTTCTATTATAAAGCATTCAGTGAACGGAAAATGCACAAATAAGTTATTTTGGTAAACTCTTATTTTATTAATGTTTGTATTTAATTTTAATTTTGCATTTATGACCTTTTCGCTAAGCTTTCTTTGAAGCATTTATGGGCTATGTAATTACGTCGTTTAAAAATTTTGCGTTTAAATTTTTTATTTCCTTCATGTTTCCTTTGATTCACTTTCAAAAAATGTTATGTATTTTGTGCTAGCTATTTATCTGAAGCCAAGTTACTTTGGGTTGTATGTTTTTTTATATTTGACAGAAAGATCAATTCAGCCATTGCGTGGATTATCATATACTCTCCAGCATAATGAAACAAGCCAGACAAATAGAGATTATGTATGGATTGTAATTCACTTTTCAGTGTAATTAAACGTGAAAACTCTTTATAAAGATGTGCTGCTCTAACAGAACTGCATGTCAATAACATTCATGATATGATCATGTCTCTATGAGCATGGACGCATTTGTCGATATGTCGACGTCGACATTCAGCACTACCATTGTTAATGAATATTAGATTAATTTTTTTTTGTTCATAATGAAATGATTAGTTCCAAAATCGGTTTTGCAGGGCGTCGAAGTATCATCAAATGTGTAGGAAAGATATTTGCTATAAAAGACATCAAGCACATGATTATTTTCAATCCATAAAGGATAAAAGATTGAGATTCTTATCATTACATGTTAAACTATTGGTAATAAAGCTGCGTTATGTTAAATAATTTCCGATGATAGCAATGTCGTCATCAGTCGAGATACAAGCTTACATTGCCTCACACGATCACATGCCCCGAACATCATCCTGCATTTGGTTGCGGGGATACATGAAATATCTGGTATCGGATGCGTGTATGCACCGTTCTTTTTGTCTTCTAAATTGAGGAAATAGAAAAACTTCTTCTGTGAGGCATTTCACAAATTTATCTAAATATGATGTAAACAACCACTTAAAGTCAAGCTGACATCACAATTTAACATCTATGTGCATCACACGAGTCTGAGTCGCATTGTGATGATGACTTGAAAAAGAAATTACAATGTAACTCTTGCGATTGTTCACTCATGACACATCAATTCTATATAAAGGAATTGTGGCGGTCTCGTTAAACACCTCGTATTTGAAAAAATATGAATAGAAAGAAAATTTAATTCTTTTTCAATTATGTACTTGCACTATGGTACACCTTGCTCTTTAACATCCTTGCACTTTAGCAAACACGTCAATTCGTTACTATATGGTATTTTCTAAAGAGTATAAAGCATTATTTAAAATTCAAATAATTTTCTTACTTTCATTTCTTTAGAATAATACATCAACTTTTCGAGTCCGATGGTTGATACGTTTTGTGAAATTAACGTTTTATTACATTTAATAGTTTATTAGAAAGCTCTTATTGCTTCTTACTTTAAAATTTTGCTACATGTGCCTAGAAAGAGAAAAATAATTTTATGAACAACACCTCGATTGTCTTAGTAAATTCTAAAAAGTTCTGAAATTTCCCTCTTTTCAGCAGCATGCAAAAAAAACTGTACTTTCATTGTACTTATGCATTTTAGTTATGTTAAGAATTATTTTGTATTGCAAACAAACACAAATTCTTATCATAAATGAAACTGCATTTTTTTAATTCGTCAATTTTCAACTCTATTAAAAAACGAATCAAACGAACAAATGTCCTATGAGCTAGAAATGAAAATTTCGTTCTAACTAATCGATCGTCTGCTTCTAAAGATGTCGGACATACATCTCACAAATCCTTGTTAATAAATTCAGCGTTAAGCATTTCTTTGATAGAACGTGTGAGAGAAAATTTCTTCGTAGCACTATGTAGTTGAAAAAAGAAAATCCAATCTTCACAGTTGTTACGAACCTTGTAGCTCTTTATTATGGTTCTAGAACTGCCAAATTTTGTTCTTTCTACTTCTTTTACGGCACCAAAGTATTTCGAATGTTCCTCGATTTACCGGTAACAAAGACAAACCTTTTTGGTTATTTTATTCTGTTTTCGAGATTTTAAAACGGAAAAAAAGTAACAGCCAATGCTTTTTTTCACTGCAGTAGCGGTTCCTTCGTGAAAAATATCTAAATGAATCTAAGTGAAGAAATATTCCACATATAACAAAATAATCAATTAATAATTTTTACAGCCAAAAAAAATGTTAAAAAACAGGATTGTTAAAAGCAAATTCATGTTAATACTAAGTTATTGAAAATAACAGAAAAATGTGTTTATTGATAGTTACGGAATTTTTCGGAAACTTTATACAGCTTGAAATTCGTTTCGGTGAAATGTGGAATATAAAGCACCGTAGATTCCGGTTATTTATTATTATTATTATTATTTTAATTTCCAATGTCATGAAGTAATTCATTCAGTAACTCTTACAAATAACAAGAAACAAGGAAAGAAATGCAGCAAGAAAATGTCAATGTCTCATCAGCAGATATATGGCACTTCAATATCTCTTCACCAGGGAGTCCCCTCGCAGAGCCGAGCATGCCAATTCCGGTTATTTGGGACAATAGTTAATCGGGGTGCCGTCTGTTTCGGACAAAAGAGTCCAGGAACAAACACAATTCAGTAAAATAACAATATTTTTATTTGGCTAATTGAGATAAATAAATATGTGCTTATTCTGGTGAGTTGTCAGAAAAAGTCATTCAATCTTTTTTTTCGAAAATAAATATTTTCAAAATTTTAAACGAATCATAAACTGATATTTATGTATTTATATATATATATATATATATCTGTGTGTGTGTGTGTGTGTGTTACTGTGTATATATATACATACATACACAGTAGATACATACACATACATACAAAGACAGGAAAAGAAAAGAGTGCCTTGAACAAACGGTATTTTTAGGGATTCTTACTTGTACTTACATTCAGGCGCGAAGCCAGGAAAATTTTTCGGGGGGGGGGATATGAACTTATATGTGTATATTTAGACGGAATTTCATCACTTATCGCCCCTGCTTACATTATATGTGGAGAAAGCAGCCCAAAACTCCAGAGGATTTCATCAACAGCATCCCGGTAGGTTAGATACCTGAACCTTTATACTTCAGTTATCAACCATTGTTCAGAAGTAATATATTACACACGTCTAATTCTGAAAACAGACGGTTTTCATTCCTTTCTTGCATAAAATTTTAGTTTTAGTCTACTTTTTGCGTGGAAAAGAGTTACTTCTGATGCATGATATAGTAATCTAGTTAATTAAAAGTTAGTCATCCCAACTATACTTCACTACACTTAAGATTGTTTATTTATTTATTAATATATAAGTTTATTGTCAATTTTTACATGTTTAGTCCTCACGTCACACTTTTCATAATTTAAGTGTCTATTACCATGTACTGTTAACGACTTTATTTAAACTTCTGTGCTACTATATGTCGCTTTACGTTTTATAAAATACAGTATCTGTATTTCAAAAAACGGGTATTATATACTAAACACATCTCTTTCAAGGTTTTTTTTTCCTGTTTATAGTGCAGTTACATACGACGGGTGATTAATGTCCACTTTCAAAATGCTGTAAAAAAAAGAACCACTATTCCGAATAACTTCGAACTTGAACTGGATATACTTGAAGAAAGGGAAAAACGTTATGGCATAAAAAAAGGTCCAAAGTGTATAAATAGATAGAGCGTAATAACGAAAGTGGATTCGGCTACAGGTAAAAATTTTAATCGAAATACGACATCTCTGGCAAGAGTTGCACATTAAACCAACTGTAATGTTCAATGTGCATAGTTGTTTCGGGTTCTGACGTATTCAACAGTTGTGACACTATTAGTGGAGTGCCCGTCCCACAATGCAAGGGTGTACCACATTGGATTATAAAAATCGGTTTTTAACTGTTCTTAAGCCGAAAATTGCATACAAAGCAACAATGGTATTCTTATTAACTATTGATACACTTGCGCAAGGCATGTTTCTCCACCCTTTTTTGCCAAAAGTTAAAAACGATAAGCAGTATGTTTAAAAATAGGCTGAAAAATATCGTTTGGATTGTGTTGCGTAATTCGGGACTTTAATACAGCTAAATTTGTGATCGGACATCGAATACAACAATTTTTTAAGATAGCTCCACAGCCAGAAGTCAAAGGGATGGAGATCGGGCGATCTTGAAGGCGAAGCCTCTGGAATATTGTTGGCCGGCTGATAATTCTCTCATTTTTGAAATGTCTCATGAGTAGTTGCATCACTGCTTGCTTCCTTCAATAAAAAATTCCATCAACCTGCACCAGATAATTACCTTTGCAGAATTAAGCTGTACTGGTGCAAGTGTGAATGGATTTTCCGTTGACCATACTTTGCAATTTATTGTGTTCGACAAAGCCTCGGAGATAGAAATGAGCTTCGTCTGTCCACAAAATGTTCCATGGTCATTTACAGTCCACTTCCATGCGAGGAAGAAATTGTAGAGAAAAGTGCGTCTTGCTATCAGTCTGGTAAGAAGTAACACCTGTACATGGGTAATTTTGTATGGATCACAGCAGGATATTGCGTAAAATTTTATGCACCGTGCTCATAAGCATGTCTAAAGATCGGGCGATTCAGTGAACTAACGAAAACAAGATGAAAATGTTCAACGGAAACTGGAGCATTTTTCCCATTTCAGCACATGTTTACGGTTTTCAGGTTGTGGTATTTCTAGCTTGACACTGCGGATCAGTTGGTTAAATTATCCTGAATTTCAATAAATTTAGCTTAAATGGGTAAACGCAGTTTCAGAATAATTTGATATAAAGGAATTTAATGTTTTCAATAAAATCTACTGTTGCCAATTTAGAGGATCTGTCTTCAAAAATGTAGTGACTTTTTATTATAATAAGAGAATAAATTTTCTGTTTCGGATTTGCGGACATATATGTTCGTTTGTTTTTTTTCCTTGGAATTTAGTATTTTTGAAATAAATGTGGGATATTTCGGAGTATTTTCTTTTATTCTTTACTATAAAAATATGGTCAGTGACACCCTAGAAAAGAAATGATGCGATTAAAGTGCAAAGATGCTCTAATGAGATGTTAGTTTGTAAAATTAAGACGTTAGTCTGAAGGTAGACAATGTACAGCTGCGGAAAAAAAAGGCCCACTTGTACATTTTTCGGCCGTCGTTTGTCGCACAGCAAAGTTACAGATACCAATCGTTTACGATTGACGCCCACTTTAATTTGCTATGCATAAAAATTGCGTAAGGGGCCATACGGGTGTACATATTAAAATTCGCACCAACTTTTTTTTTCTCAATAGCAACCCCTAGATTTCACTTCATATTTCAAAAATTTAGCTCATTTTAACCCCGGACACCAATTTTCAATAAATTTGGACAGAAAATGAGTGAGTTATGAGCACCCAAAATCCCCATCCCCCTATGTTAAAATATTTTTTCATACTTCAATTCATATCTATATAAATAAAATTAGACTTTTGTCTGTACATTTCTTGGAATTCAAAAATTTTGCGATTTCTATCCGTTTCAAGCACCCGGGAATCCGATGCGGCCCTCAAAAAAAAGTTTGTCTGTCTGTCATTCTGTCATTCTGTCATTCTGTCCTTCTGTCATTCTGTCCGTGACGCTTTTTTTGTTTAAGCATCACGTAAAAACGGCTGAAGCGAATGATATGAAATTGGGTGTCATGATAGGTGGTCACTCAACTTAAAACATAGGCGTCGAATTTTTAAAAAATCTTGATTGGATTTTGAGATTTTGCGAATATCCTTTCAAACTGCGTAAATTTGTGTTCAAGCATCACGTAAAAAACGACTGAAGCGAATGATATGAAATTGGGTGTCATGATAGGTGGTCACTCAACTTAAAACATAGGCGTCGAATTTTTAAAAAATCTTGATTGGATTTTGAGATTTTGCGAAAATCCTTTCAAGCTGCGTAAATTTGTGTTCAAGCATCACGTAAAACCGACTGAAGCGAATGATATGAATTTGGGTGTCATGATAGGTGGTCACTCAACTTAAAACATAGGCGTGGAATTTTTAAAAAATGTTGATTGGATTTTGAGATTTTGCGAAAATCCTGTCAAACTGCGTAAATTTGTGTTCGAGCATCACGTAAAAACGACTAAAGCGAATGATATGAAATTCGGTCACATGATAGATGGCTGCTCAACATAAACTATAGGAGTCCAATTTTTTAAACATTTTTATTAGATTTTGAGATTTTGTGAAAATTCTCTCAAAATGCGTTTATATTTCTTCAAACATCACGTAATAACGACTAATACGGATGCTACGAAATTTAGTGATGTGATAGGTAGTTGCTAATCTTAATTTATAGGCGTTGAATTTTTAAAATATTTTGATTACATTTGAGATTTTGCGAAAATCGTTTTAAAATGCTGAAAATTTGTTCCAGCACCACGAAATAAAGATTGCAGGGAATGAAATGAATTTGGTTGACAGAATAGGTTGTCACTCAACTTAAATTCTAGGCTTCCATTTTTTCAAAAATATTGATTGAATTTTTAGATTTTGCGAAAATTATTTCAATATGGGTCAATATTCGTTCGCGCATCACATAATTTCCACTAAAGCGAATGAAATGATATTACTTAGTTACTCTCTAACCTGTAATATTTTAACAATACAAAAAAATTATAACTTCGCTTTCTTTACTTTGGCAACATACTACATCCATTCTGTGTACTCATACAATGCTGGCGAAAGATCTTGCTTTTTTGGAAATTTGCATTCACTAACCCGTCGAGGACGGGTACTTCAGCTAGTCTCATATAATATTGGTAGTAAGAAGCTGATTTTTATTCGTACTATTAGAACTAAACGACCCAAACATAATTTAATGTTATTATGATTTTTAATAAATCATTAATATGAATTATGAATTATTAAATTAATATTCAAAAAAATTATGAATAGCGACCTAACCGAATTTCGATGGAAATAGATGCAGAAATTAATATTACATGGCTGTGCAAAATTTCAAATTTTTACGTTCAGTAGTTTAATCTATATAAATAAAATTAGACTTTTGTCTGTACATTTCTTGGAATTCAAAAATTTTGCGATTTCTATCCGTTTCAAGCACCCAGGAATCCGATGCCACCCTCAAAAAAAAGTTTGTCTGTCTGTCATTCTGTCATTCTGTCCGTGACGCTTTTTTTCTTTACGCATCACGTCAAAACGACTGAAGAGAATGGTATGAAATTGGATGTCATGATAGGTGGTCACTAAACTTAAAACATAGGCGTCGAATTTTTAAAAGATCTTCATTGGATTTTGGGATTTTGCGAAAATCCTTTCAAGGTGCGTAAATTTGTGTTCAAGCATCACGTAAAAACGACTGAAGCCAATGATACGAAATTCAGTGTCATAATAGGTGGTCACAGAACTTAAAACATAGGCGTCGAATATTTAAAAAATCTTCATTGGATTTTGGGATTTTGCGAAAATCCTTTCAAACTGCGTAAATTTGTGTTCAAGCATCACGTAAAAACGACTGAAGCGAATGATATGAAATTTGGTGTCATGATAGGTGGTCACTCAACTTAAAACATAGGCGTCGAATTTTTAAAAAATCTTCATTGGATTTTGGGATTTTGCGAAAATCCTTTCAAACTGCGTAAATTTGTCTTCAAGCATCACGTAATAACTGCAAAGGTGAAAAAATGATATTTGGTGAAATGATAGGTGGTTACTCACCTTAAACTATAAGCATCTAATTTTAAAAAATCGATCAGATTTCGAGATTTTGCGAAAATCGTTTCAAAGAGTGAATCTTTGTTCACGCATTACGTAATAACGACTAAAGCGAATGATATGCAATTTGGTCACATGATAGATGGCTGCTCAACAAAAACTATAGGTGTCCAATTTTTTAAACATTTTTATGAGATTTTGTGAAAATTCTCTCAAAATACGTTTATATTTCTTCAAACATCACGTAATAACGATTAATACCAATGATACGAAATTTAGTGATAGGATAGGTAGTTGCTAATCTTAATTAATAAGAGTTGAATTTTAAAAATATTTTGATTACATTTTGAGATTTTGTGAAAATCGTTTTAAAATGCTGAAATTTTGTTCCAGCATCACGAAATAAAGACTGCAGGGAATGAAACGGAATTGGGTGACAGGATAGGTTGTCACTCAACTTAAATTCTAGGCATTACGTAATAACGACTAAAGCGAATGATATGCAATTTGGTCACATGATAGATGGCTGCTCAACAAAAACTATAGGTGTCCAATTTTTTAAACATTTTTATGAGATTTTGTGAAAATTCTCTCAAAATACGTTTATATTTCTTCAAACATCACGTAATAACGATTAATACCAATGATACGAAATTTAGTGATAGGATAGGTAGTTGCTAATCTTAATTAATAAGAGTTGAATTTTAAAAATATTTTGATTACATTTTGAGATTTTGTGAAAATCGTTTTAAAATGCTGAAATTTTGTTCCAGCATCACGAAATAAAGACTGCAGGGAATGAAACGGAATTGGGTGACAGGATAGGTTGTCACTCAACTTAAATTCTAGGCATTACGTAATAACGACTAAAGCGAATGATATGCAATTTGGTCACATGATAGATGGCTGCTCAACAAAAACTATAGGTGTCCAATTTTTTAAACATTTTTATGAGATTTTGTGAAAATTCTCTCAAAATACGTTTATATTTCTTCAAACATCACGTAATAACGACTAATACCAATGATACGAAATTTAGTGATAGGATAGGTAGTTGCTAATCTTAATTAATAAGAGTTGAATTTTAAAAATATTTTGATTACATTTTGAGATTTTGTGAAAATCGTTTTAAAATGCTGAAATTTTGTTCCAGCATCACGAAATAAAGACTGCAGGGAATGAAACGGAATTGGGTGACAGGATAGGTTGTCACTCAACTTAAATTCTAGGTTTCCAATTTTTCAAAAATATTGATTAGATTTTGAGATTTTGCAAAATTATTTCAATATGCGTAAATATTCGTTCGCACGTCACATAGTTACGACTAAAGCGAATGAAATGACATTACTTAATTACTCTCTAACCTGTAATATTTTAACAATACATAAAAATTATAAATTCGCTTTCTTTACTTTGGCAACATACTACATCCACTCTTTGTACTCCTACAATGCTGACAAAAGTTCTTGCTTTTTGGAAATTTGCATTCCCTAACCCGGCAAGGACGGGTACTTCAGCTAGTTTATCTATATAAATAAAATTAGACTTTTGTCTGTACATTTCTTGGAATTCAAAAATTTTGCGATTTCTATCCGTTTCAAGCACCCGGGAATCCGATGCCACCCTCAAAAAAAAGTTTGTCTGTCTGTCATTCTGTCATTCTGTCATTCTGTCCGTGACGCTTTTTTTTGTTTAAGCATCACGTAAAAACGACTGAAGCGAATGATATGAAATTTGGTGTCATGATAGGTGGTCACTAAACTTAAAACATAGGCGTCGAATTTTTAAAAGATCTTCATTGGATTTTGGGATTTTGCGAAAATCCTTTCAAGGTGCGTAAATTTGTGTTCAAGCATCACGTAAAAAGGACTGAAGAGAATGATATGAAATTGGGTGTCAATCTAGGTGGTCACTCAACTTAAAACATAGGCGTCCAATTTTTAAAAAATCTTGATTAGATTTTCAGATTTTGCGAAAATCGTTTCAAACTGCGTAAATTTGTGTTCAAGCATCACGCAAAAACGATAGAAGCTAATGATATGAAATTGGGTGTCATGATAGGTGGTCACTCAACTTAAAACATAGGCGTCCAATTTTTAAAAAATTCTGATTGGATTTTGAGATTTTGCGAAAATCCTTTCAAACTGCGTAAATTTGTGTTCAAGCATCACGTAAAAACGACTGAAGCGAATGATATGAAATTGAGTGACATGATAGGTGGTCACTCAACTTAAAATATAGGCGTCGAATTAAAAAAAAATCTTGATTAGATTTTGAAATTTTGCGAAAATCATTTCAAACTGCGTAAATTTGTGTTCGCACATCACGTAATAACTGCAAAGGTGAAAAAATGATATTTGGTGAAATGATAGGTGGTCACTCACCTTAAACTATAAGCATCTAATTAAAAAAAATCCATCAGATTTCGAGATTTTGTGAAAATCGTTTAAAACTCAGTGAATCTTTGTTCCCGTATTACGTAATAACGACTAAAGCGAATGATATGAAATTTGGTCACAGGATAGATGGTTGCTCAACATAAACTATAGGAGTCCAATTTTTTAAACATTTTTATTAGATTTTGAGATTTTGTGAAAATTCTCTCAAAATACGTTTATATTTCTTCAAACATCACGTAATAACGACTAATACGAATGATACGATGAAATTGAGTGATATGATAGGTAGTTGGTAATCTTAATTTATAGGCGTTGAATTTTAAAAATATTTTGCTTACATTTTGAGATTTTTCGAAAATCGTTTTAAAATGCTGAAAATTTGTTCCGGCATCACGAAATAAAGACTGCAGGGAATGAAACGAATTTGGGTGACATGATACGTTGTCACTCAACTTAAATTCTAGGCTTCAAATTTTTCAAAAATGTTGATTAAATTTTGAGATTTTGCGAAAATTATTTCAATATGCGTAAATATTCGTTGGCGGATCACATAATTACGACTAAAGCGAATGAAATGATATTACTTAGTTACTCTCTAACCTGTAATATTTTAACAATACATAAAAATTATAAATTCGCTTTCTTTACTTTGGCAACATATTACATCCACTCTTTGTACTCCTACAATGCTGACAAAAGTTCTTGCTTTTTGGAAATTTGCATTCCCTAACCCGTCAAGGACGGGTACTTCAGCTAGTTTATCTATATAAATAAAATTAGACTTTTGTCTGTACATTTCTTGGAATTCAAAAATTTTGCGATTTCTATCCGTTTCAAGCACCCGGGAATCCGATGCCACCCTCAAAAAAAGTTTGTCTGTCTGTCATTCTGTCATTCTGTCATTCTGTCCGTGACGCTTTTTTTTGTTTAAGCATCACGTAAAAACGACTGAAGCGAATGATATGAAATTTGGTGTCATGATAGGTGGTCACTAAACTTAAAACATAGGCGTCGAATTTTTAAAAGATCTTCATTGGATTTTGGGATTTTGCGAAAGTCCTTTCAAGGTGCGTAAATTTGTGTTCAAGCATCACGTAAAAAGGACTGAAGAGAATGATATGAAATTGGGTGTCAATCTAGGTGGTCACTCAACTTAAAACATAGGCGTCCAATTTTTAAAAAATCTTGATTAGATTTTCAGATTTTGCGAAAATCGTTTCAAACTGCGTAAATTTGTGTTCAAGCATCACGCAAAAACGATTGAAGCGAATGATATGAAATTGGGTGTCATGATAGGTGGTCACTCAACTTAAAACATAGGTGTCCAATTTTTAAAAAATTCTGATTGGATTTTGAGATTTTGCGAAAATCCTTTCAAACTGCGTAAATTTGTGTTCAAGCATCACGTAAAAACGACTGAAGCGAATGATATGAAATTGGGTGTCATGATAGGTGGTCACTCAACTTAAAACATAGGCGTCGAATTTTTAAAAAATCTTGATTGGATTTTGAGATTTTGCGAAAATCCTTTCAAGCTGCGTAAATTTGTGTTCAAGCATCACGTAAAACCGACTGAAGCGAATGATATGAATTTGGGTGTCATGATAGGTGGTCACTCAACTTAAAACATAGGCGTGGAATTTTTAAAAAATGTTGATTGGATTTTGAGATTTTGCGAAAATCCTGTCAAACTGCGTAAATTTGTGTTCGAGCATCACGTAAAAACGACTAAAGCGAATGATATGAAATTTGGTCACATGATAGATGGCTGCTCAACATAAACTATAGGAGTCCAATTTTTTAAACATTTTTATTAGATTTTGAGATTTTGTGAAAATTCTCTCAAAATGCGTTTATATTTCTTCAAACATCACGTAATAACGACTAATACGGATGCTACGAAATTTAGTGATGTGATAGGTAGTTGCTAATCTTAATTTATAGGCGTTGAATTTTTAAAATATTTTGATTACATTTGAGATTTTGCGAAAATCGTTTTAAAATGCTGAAAATTTGTTCCAGCACCACGAAATAAAGATTGCAGGGAATGAAATGAATTTGGTTGACAGAATAGGTTGTCACTCAACTTAAATTCTAGGCTTCCATTTTTTCAAAAATGTTGATTGAATTTTTAGATTTTGCGAAAATTATTTCAATATGGGTCAATATTCGTTCGCGCATCACATAATTTCCACTAAAGCGAATGAAATGATATTACTTAGTTACTCTCTAACCTGTAATATTTTAACAATACAAAAAAATTATAACTTCGCTTTCTTTACTTTGGCAACATACTACATCCATTCTGTGTACTCATACAATGCTGGCGAAAGATCTTGCTTTTTTGGAAATTTGCATTCACTAACCCGTCGAGGACGGGTACTTCAGCTAGTCTCATATAATATTGGTAGTAAGAAGCTGATTTTTATTCGTACTATTAGAACTAAACGACCCAAACATAATTTAATGTTATTATGATTTTTAATAAATCATTAATATGAATTATGAATTATTAAATTAATATTCAAAAAAATTATGAATAGCGACCTAACCGAATTTCGATGGAAATAGATGCAGAAATTAATATTACATGGCTGTGCAAAATTTCAAATTTTTACGTTCAGTAGTTTAATCTATATAAATAAAATTAGACTTTTGTCTGTACATTTCTTGGAATTCAAAAATTTTGCGATTTCTATCCGTTTCAAGCACCCAGGAATCCGATGCCACCCTCAAAAAAAAGTTTGTCTGTCTGTCATTCTGTCATTCTGTCCGTGACGCTTTTTTTCTTTACGCATCACGTCAAAACGACTGAAGAGAATGGTATGAAATTGGATGTCATGATAGGTGGTCACTAAACTTAAAACATAGGCGTCGAATTTTTAAAAGATCTTCATTGGATTTTGGGATTTTGCGAAAATCCTTTCAAGGTGCGTAAATTTGTGTTCAAGCATCACGTAAAAACGACTGAAGCGAATGATACGAAATTCAGTGTCATAATAGGTGGTCACAGAACTTAAAACATAGGCGTCGAATATTTAAAAAATCTTCATTGGATTTTGGGATTTTGCGAAAATCCTTTCAAACTGCGTAAATTTGTGTTCAAGCATCACGTAAAAACGACTGAAGCGAATGATATGAAATTTGGTGTCATGATAGGTGGTCACTCAACTTAAAACATAGGCGTCGAATTTTTAAAAAATCTTCATTGGATTTTGGGATTTTGCGAAAATCCTTTCAAACTGCGTAAATTTGTCTTCAAGCATCACGTAATAACTGCAAAGGTGAAAAAATGATATTTGGTGAAATGATAGGTGGTTACTCACCTTAAACTATAAGCATCTAATTTTAAAAAATCGATCAGATTTCGAGATTTTGCGAAAATCGTTTCAAAGAGTGAATCTTTGTTCACGCATTACGTAATAACGACTAAAGCGAATGATATGCAATTTGGTCACATGATAGATGGCTGCTCAACAAAAACTATAGGTGTCCAATTTTTTAAACATTTTTATGAGATTTTGTGAAAATTCTCTCAAAATACGTTTATATTTCTTCAAACATCACGTAATAACGATTAATACCAATGATACGAAATTTAGTGATAGGATAGGTAGTTGCTAATCTTAATTAATAAGAGTTGAATTTTAAAAATATTTTGATTACATTTTGAGATTTTGTGAAAATCGTTTTAAAATGCTGAAATTTTGTTCCAGCATCACGAAATAAAGACTGCAGGGAATGAAACGGAATTGGGTGACAGGATAGGTTGTCACTCAACTTAAATTCTAGGCATTACGTAATAACGACTAAAGCGAATGATATGCAATTTGGTCACATGATAGATGGCTGCTCAACAAAAACTATAGGTGTCCAATTTTTTAAACATTTTTATGAGATTTTGTGAAAATTCTCTCAAAATACGTTTATATTTCTTCAAACATCACGTAATAACGATTAATACCAATGATACGAAATTTAGTGATAGGATAGGTAGTTGCTAATCTTAATTAATAAGAGTTGAATTTTAAAAATATTTTGATTACATTTTGAGATTTTGTGAAAATCGTTTTAAAATGCTGAAATTTTGTTCCAGCATCACGAAATAAAGACTGCAGGGAATGAAACGGAATTGGGTGACAGGATAGGTTGTCACTCAACTTAAATTCTAGGCATTACGTAATAACGACTAAAGCGAATGATATGCAATTTGGTCACATGATAGATGGCTGCTCAACAAAAACTATAGGTGTCCAATTTTTTAAACATTTTTATGAGATTTTGTGAAAATTCTCTCAAAATACGTTTATATTTCTTCAAACATCACGTAATAACGACTAATACCAATGATACGAAATTTAGTGATAGGATAGGTAGTTGCTAATCTTAATTAATAAGAGTTGAATTTTAAAAATATTTTGATTACATTTTGAGATTTTGTGAAAATCGTTTTAAAATGCTGAAATTTTGTTCCAGCATCACGAAATAAAGACTGCAGGGAATGAAACGGAATTGGGTGACAGGATAGGTTGTCACTCAACTTAAATTCTAGGCATTATGTAATAACGACTAAAGCGAATGATATGCAATTTGGTCACATGATAGATGGCTGCTCAACAAAAACTATAGGTGTCCAATTTTTTAAACATTTTTATGAGATTTTGTGAAAATTCTCTCAAAATACGTTTATATTTCTTCAAACATCACGTAATAACGACTAATACCAATGATACGAAATTTAGTGATAGGATAGGTAGTTGCTAATCTTAATTAATAAGAGTTGAATTTTAAAAATATTTTGATTACATTTTGAGATTTTGTGAAAATCGTTTTAAAATGCTGAAATTTTGTTCCAGCATCACGAAATAAAGACTGCAGGGAATGAAACGGAATTGGGTGACAGGATAGGTTGTCACTCAACTTAAATTCTAGGTTTCCAATTTTTCAAAAATATTGATTAGATTTTGAGATTTTGCAAAATTATTTCAATATGCGTAAATATTCGTTCGCACGTCACATAGTTACGACTAAAGCGAATGAAATGACATTACTTAATTACTCTCTAACCTGTAATATTTTAACAATACATAAAAATTATAAATTCGCTTTCTTTACTTTGGCAACATATTACATCCACTCTTTGTACTCCTACAATGCTGACAAAAGTTCTTGCTTTTTGGAAATTTGCATTCCCTAACCCGTCAAGGACGGGTACTTCAGCTAGTTTATCTATATAAATAAAATTAGACTTTTGTCTGTACATTTCTTGGAATTCAAAAATTTTGCGATTTCTATCCGTTTCAAGCACCCGGGAATCCGATGCCACCCTCAAAAAAAAGTTTGTCTGTCTGTCATTCTGTCATTCTGTCATTCTGTCCGTGACGCTTTTTTTTGTTTAAGCATCACGTAAAAACGACTGAAGCGAATGATATGAAATTTGGTGTCATGATAGGTGGTCACTAAACTTAAAACATAGGCGTCGAATTTTTAAAAGATCTTCATTGGATTTTGGGATTTTGCGAAAATCCTTTCAAGGTGCGTAAATTTGTGTTCAAGCATCACGTAAAAAGGACTGAAGAGAATGATATGAAATTGGGTGTCAATCTAGGTGGTCACTCAACTTAAAACATAGGCGTCCAATTTTTAAAAAATCTTGATTAGATTTTCAGATTTTGCGAAAATCGTTTCAAACTGCGTAAATTTGTGTTCAAGCATCACGCAAAAACGATTGAAGCGAATGATATGAAATTGGGTGTCATGATAGGTGGTCACTCAACTTAAAACATAGGTGTCCAATTTTTAAAAAATTCTGATTGGATTTTGAGATTTTGCGAAAATCCTTTCAAACTGCGTAAATTTGTGTTCAAGCATCACGTAAAAACGACTGAAGCGAATGATATGAAATTGAGTGACATGATAGGTGGTCACTCAACTTAAAATATAGGCGTCGAATTAAAAAAAAATCTTGATTAGATTTTGAAATTTTGCGAAAATCATTTCAAACTGCGTAAATTTGTGTTCGCACATCACGTAATAACTGCAAAGGTGAAAAAATGATATTTGGTGAAATGATAGGTGGTCACTCACCTTAAACTATAAGCATCTAATTAAAAAAAATCCATCAGATTTCGAGATTTTGTGAAAATCGTTTAAAACTCAGTGAATCTTTGTTCCCGTATGACGTAATAACGACTAAAGCGAATGATATGAAATTTGGTCACAGGATAGATGGTTGCTCATCATAAACTATAGGAGTCCAATTTTTTAAACATTTTTATTAGATTTTGAGATTTTGTGAAAATTCTCTCAAAATACGTTTATATTTCTTCAAACATCACGTAATAACGACTAATACGAATGATACGAAATTGAGTGATATGATAGGTAGTTTGTAATCTTAATTTATAGGCGTTGAATTTTAAAAATATTTTGCTTACATTTTGAGATTTTTCGAAAATCGTTTTAAAATGCTGAAAATTTGTTCCGGCATCACGAAATAAAGACTGCAGGGAATGAAACGAATTTGGGTGACATGATACGTTGTCACTCAACTTAAATTCTAGGCTTCAAATTTTTCAAAAATGTTGATTAAATTTTGAGATTTTGCGAAAATTATTTCAATATGCGTAAATATTCGTTGGCGCATCACATAATTACGACTAAAGCGAATGAAATGATATTACTTAGTTACTCTCTAACCTGTAATATTTTAACAATACATAAAAATTATAAATTCGCTTTCTTTACTTTGGCAACATATTACATCCACTCTTTGTACTCCTACAATGCTGACAAAAGTTCTTGCTTTTTGGAAATTTGCATTCCCTAACCCGTCAAGGACGGGTACTTCAGCTAGTTTATCTATATAAATAAAATTAGACTTTTGTCTGTACATTTCTTGGAATTCAAAAATTTTGCGATTTCTATCCGTTTCAAGCACCCGGGAATCCGATGCCACCCTCAAAAAAAAGTTTGTCTGTCTGTCATTCTGTCATTCTGTCATTCTGTCCGTGACGCTTTTTTTTGTTTAAGCATCACGTAAAAACGACTGAAGCGAATGATATGAAATTTGGTGTCATGATAGGTGGTCACTAAACTTAAAACATAGGCGTCGAATTTTTAAAAGATCTTCATTGGATTTTGGGATTTTGCGAAAATCCTTTCAAGGTGCGTAAATTTGTGTTCAAGCATCACGTAAAAAGGACTGAAGAGAATGATATGAAATTGGGTGTCAATCTAGGTGGTCACTCAACTTAAAACATAGGCGTCCAATTTTTAAAAAATCTTGATTAGATTTTCAGATTTTGCGAAAATCGTTTCAAACTGCGTAAATTTGTGTTCAAGCATCACGCAAAAACGATTGAAGCGAATGATATGAAATTGGGTGTCATGATAGGTGGTCACTCAACTTAAAACATAGGTGTCCAATTTTTAAAAAATTCTGATTGGATTTTGAGATTTTGCGAAAATCCTTTCAAACTGCGTAAATTTGTGTTCAAGCATCACGTAAAAACGACTGAAGCGAATGATATGAAATTGAGTGACATGATAGGTGGTCACTCAACTTAAAATATAGGCGTCGAATTAAAAAAAAATCTTGTTTAGATTTTGAAATTTTGCGAAAATCATTTCAAACTGCGTAAATTTGTGTTCGCACATCACGTAATAACTGCAAAGGTGAAAAAATGATATTTGGTGAAATGATAGGTGGTCACTCACCTTAAACTATAAGCATCTAATTAAAAAAAATCCATCAGATTTCGAGATTTTGTGAAAATCGTTTAAAACTCAGTGAATCTTTGTTCCCGTATGACGTAATAACGACTAAAGCGAATGATATGAAATTTGGTCACAGGATAGATGGTTGCTCATCATAAACTATAGGAGTCCAATTTTTTAAACATTTTTATTAGATTTTGAGATTTTGTGAAAATTCTCTCAAAATACGTTTATATTTCTTCAAACATCACGTAATAACGACTAATACGAATGATACGAAATTGAGTGATATGATAGGTAGTTTGTAATCTTAATTTATAGGCGTTGAATTTTAAAAATATTTTGCTTACATTTTGAGATTTTTCGAAAATCGTTTTAAAATGCTGAAAATTTGTTCCGGCATCACGAAATAAAGACTGCAGGGAATGAAACGAATTTGGGTGACATGATACGTTGTCACTCAACTTAAATTCTAGGCTTCAAATTTTTCAAAAATGTTGATTAAATTTTGAGATTTTGCGAAAATTATTTCAATATGCGTAAATATTCGTTGGCGCATCACATAATTACGACTAAAGCGAATGAAATGATATTACTTAGTTACTCTCTAACCTGTAATATTTTAACAATACATGAAAATTATAACTTCGCTTTCTTTACTTTGGCAACATACTACATCCATTCTGTGTACTCCTACAATAGTGACGAAAGTTCTTGCTTTTTGGAAATTTTCATTCACTAACCCGTCGAGGACGGGTACTTCAGCTAGTATTAAATAAAATGTGTTATTTTCATGAGTTAAGGGACCATATATAAATTTATTAAGTGAAAATTTTTTGAAAATTGCATAAAATAAATGTAAATTAGATTTATTTTGTACAAAAACACAGTAAAAGATACCAGTATTAAAAATATTAAATTTTGAAGCAAATAAATTAGAGGTTTTTACAGTTTGTTGGGGATTCTATAAAGCGTGTATTGTTGCGTCTGCTACTATATTCCCCCAAATAAAATATTTTCCAGCTATAGAATTAGATGCAGTAGATGTATGTCTTCTAATACAACGTCCTATTTCTGAAAAACTAACATCCTCAACTTTCCAGGCATGAATGTGACATTTTTTAATATCGGAAACATTAGGTCTTTGGAATTCCCCATACTTTATCAAACATTCAAAATCACGTTTTTCTGTAAAAAAAATTTTCATCTAACTATAAATTAAAATACCGCCAAAAGTCTTAAGAATATTGCACATTGCAGGCGATAGTATTAAATGAAGAAAGTGAAATAACAAACACAGTGATAATATTGGGTCGGCAAAAAAGTAATTGCGTTTTTTACAGGAAATTCAAACAAATAAATTTTCAATCATGAAACCATTCTTTAAGTTCGACCATAGCTGAGTCGAGCAATATTCATGCTTGTAGTCAGAAGAGCAGGAAGCAGCCTCTAACTCCTGCCAACATTTCAGCTGTCTAAGAGAAACATCAAAGGAAACACTGAATAACAATTTCAAAATTACAAAGATTTTCAAAATCCTTAGCAGTCATTTTGCATTTTTCCCTTAAATCATGTGTACGAACCATGGAAGTTATGAACTCACGGGTCATTTGGACCACTGACTAAATATTCTATTCTACCCTTGATATTCTCAGTACAAAAAAGTTTAAGAGAGATGGGAACAATATTTTCCTTGAAAATAATATTAATTTCTTTTAATTCTCGAGAGCGAAATAAATGAAAGGCGAAAAGTTCGGAACCTACAAATAGCGTTTTTCAATTTGCAGAAAGTCCCTTAAAAACGCGCAAAAATGAATTTGCAATATCTCCGGAAAATTTCGTAGAAAATTTGTGAAAATTTATATTTAGGGTAATTTGAAGGTTTTCTTTCGTTTAATAAAGTCAAAATATGGGGTTGACATTGAGAAAAACGAAGTTGATGCAGAATTAAATATGAAGACGGCCCCTTATGCAAATTAAATTAATAGTAAATTACAGTACGCGTTATTTGCAAACGAATGGTATATATAACTTTGCTATACGATGAACGATGGTGAAATAAAGAGCAAGTGGGCCTTTTTTTTCCGCAGCTGTACCTCGCGTTTTTATGATAAATGCGATGTGTCAAGTGCATGTCTTTTATTTTGCATAATATGACGCTTACACCGCCATATATTAATACATTTCGAATTTTTTTCTTATGCCATACAGTTTCCACTACTTCAAATGTATTCATTTCAAATTTTAACTCATTCTCTTTTGCAGCATTTTGAAAGTGGAAATTTAATTAGAATCACCCAGTATTTATCTATCTATGAAAGATTTCATCACTTTGTTATTTTTTTTATAAATTACTGAATATTTTTAACTATAGTTCTTTACATCTGAATGCAATGTTAAGATTTTGTTAATTTTAAATGGGAAGGATAATAAAAATAAAGTTTACAAAAAAAACTAGTACTTGTCCTTCCCTCGCAATTTTTGAAAAGTATTCAGTCATGCATACTTTGTTTCTAGATTTATACTGTCTTACGTGTGGGCTCTAATACATGAATGCACATTCCTAAAACAATTGGTTATTGCTATACTTTGTAAATGAAAATAATTCCAAGCTGGCACACAGCAATGGCAGTATATATTTTGACTCATCTCTGCTACATACAAGTTGTTCTAATAATAAAAGATATTACTTTAAAATCATTTCATACTTTTAAAATAGTTCTAATTGTCTTTCTATAAACTTTATCATTCTTTAAAAACGAGTTAAGATTTTTACATTTTGACAATTTGCATTTTGAAACAACATTTGGACATAAACGACAAATAATTTTTAAAAGAAAATCAAATGCACGCATTCTCCCTCACACATACACAAAACGAAAAAAAAAAGTTACAATGAGTTTTACCTAAAACTGCTCTTGTGATCAAAATTATACTAGTGTTAATAAAGAAACAAACAGTAATAGCGAAATATTAAATACAGGAGCATATTTATTGAATAGGATTTAAAAATAAACGCTATGCACGACGAAATCTTACACCATTATACAACTTTATAAATGCAAATTCAACAATTGATATGGGTTTCTGTTTTTCCCCCTTAACACGAAAGAAAAGCTTAAGTTCAAAACAACGAAAACTCAAGAGTATTATTAAACTAGAATTAAATTCTTAAAAATACAGCCTTTCTTATTTTAAGTATCTAAATAATCTATTTTACACTAGTCTAATTTACTTAAGTCCCCTGCGGATTTACATAACAGTGCTCAGTGTTCTTTAAAAAATGATAAATGTTTTAAACAGGATGAAAATTTCCGTAGCTACTTATCTTCAGAGTAAACATCGAAAACATAATTAGAAAAAAAATAGCTGTAATTAAATAACATAGTAATAAAAGTAGTCTTTCTGAGACAACATTAACAAAAAACTACCATAGAATTTATATTAAAGTAACATTTACCTTTTATTAATATTATCCTATTTCAGGTGTTTTTTCAGAATGATATTAATTTGAAAACTTTAGGCATTTTATTATCGAATTAATATTATTTTAGTTTATGTTTTAAAAAACTTTAATTTACATCTAAAAGATATTGTAAATAATTTTAAAGCAATTTAAATAAAAATAAAGATTAATGACTTAAATATACTATTGTTAATAATATTAAGTTTCAAAGCCCGTTTCTGTTAAGAAATATATAGTTTTATTTTCTATAAGAAAGGTATATATATTAAAACATAAATCATGTATTTCATTGAAAAATGTTCAAAACAAATTTTATAAAAGTATATATTACATAAAACTATAATAGCAAAAGATGAAATATAATAACACAGTTTGAAATATTGTAACACAACTATAATATTTCCATATTAATTTTTATTTTTATTTTTAATTTTTCTTGTTTTATTATTTCACCAATCGTGCTTAAGTATCGTTTCGATGACATCAAAATTTTCCGTTTAATATTTCTGGCGTAATTTTATGAGTTTTCTGTCGTTAATTGGATACGCAAGTACAGGGCAGTTTCCACATGTTAGACATTCATGAAATGTTTATATAACATCCACATAAAGTGTTAATTCTTTTTAAAACTCATAGCTAATTTATTTAAAGAAGAAGAAAACCTAAAATTTATATAGAAAACAATAATCAATATTATGCCAAATACTGTACAACACGTATAAGTCTAATTCGTCCAAGTCTAATTCCAAGCTTCACGAAATAGCTTGCCAAGCATACTATTGCATGGCAAAAATTATCGGAGATTTCAAATATGTAAAGCTTGCGAGATGGCTTTTTTTATTTCTTCTGTTTATTTTCCTTTTGTTGCACATCTACTTTCAGGCCTCAATTGTAACAATATATGTTTAATTTCTTTATCACAATTTCGTCTAACCAGTGTTGATAGAATCGACTTCAAGATATTTAACTTACAAACTTCCGCTTGTCAACGTCGAGTTTCTCTAAATGTCTTTCGATTAAAAAATTCCTTTAAATGACACATTACGCATTATATTGTGTAATCTATTGTGGTATCTTTTTAATACTTTTCAAAAAATTTAAAACAATGTAATTTCAATTTCTCAATCTGTATGTCCGTTCTAGCTCTAATTTCATCAAATATGTTTAGATTGCTACGAAATTATCTATTTTATTTCATTGAAGTGTACCATGTATCCTATTTAAAATGGTTACTGTACAATTTGCAGTTCGTTTACACAAGCACCCAAAAGAACACAAATACATTATGCTCTATGAGCAGTCATTGCTTAAAACATATTTTATAGATATTCATCTGTTTCCATAAAAAAAATAATAATAATAAGACCCTCAATCAAAAGCAGTGTAGAGTACCGTGCATATTAGTTGAATCAGTCAAATTTTTGGATTTTCCAACTTTATGTAAACATCCCGAAAAGAAATGATTTTAGGTTAGGTAGGGCCATTCGTTGTTCTTAAAAGCATGATGAAAAGTGACCAATATGAGAAGATAATAAAAGAAAAATATAAAGCCTGAGTTGTCCAAAATTGCAATATTTCAGCAAGATTTGGCTCCTTGTCATAACTTGAATAAAATGATAGGATGCTTTGTAAAAATCAAAATAGCCGTTTTAGATTGGCCAGGAAACTTCCAGTATCTAAATCTCATAGAGAATCTGTAGCTTATCTGGGAGTATAACACGGGGGGTAACACGTTATCATCATGTCACTTAAAATTTTGACAATCCTATTTAAGCATTCACTTCAATTTTGAATGGCATATATTATACGTACAAACTTGTGAAGGAGATTTAAATGATGCTTACAAGAACTTCTTCAAAGTACATGATGTTGTCAATAATAACATCAAAATTTAATTCATTTTCAGGAAGCATAAAACATAATGGCACCGTCAGTCGTATTTTCAAATATACAGAGCTCTTTGATTTGAATACTTGGAAATATATCTTTGATGCTATGTATAAACGTTATAATGCTGCATGTAACATTTTAAACGAAAATGAACCATGGAATATACGTATATATACTCTTTTCACAATGCGTAAGAGAATTTTTTAAAGTTCATCTATGAACAAGCAAGAAAAAAAAAGACAACGAAAAAACATTTTTACACGTATTGAAAACAATTAAAATGTGTTTTAAAACATCACCCAAGACATTTTTCTGTCGTCTAAATACAAGATTTGAAATTATTTGACAAAAAATAAATTTACGATGACAGCATCTAAATTTGATTCGTTTATAAAAATAAAATTGAAAATCGATTATTTAATTAACACATCATTATGTGTCAAACTGTTATCCCATAATTCATTTATTTAAAAAATAACTTTATATGGATTTATTAAATATAAAAATATGAGTAAAAAAGTGAAATCATAAAAAAAATCCATTTAAAATAAAGTTGTAAAAAGGAATTCCAGAAAGTAATCATAATATAAAACTGTATTTTATGATTCTAGCTAGTTTTATATCGACTGCACTAAAATTTTATAACATTACTATTTCGTTTTTCAATACATGTTCTCACTGATTTGTTACCTTCTTTCGTGTGTAATAAAAACTACATGGGGCGCTTTTTTTTTTCTTTTGAATTACACAGTAACTAAAATAAAAGTGATTTATGGGCATACACTTCTTACTACTACGAACAAGATACTCTGTGAAAACATGGATTTCAAATAGTAACTTAAATGAGATAGAAAAGTTTTAAGGTTTGTTAACTTTTTAATAAGGGTATTTGCATTCTTTGCTTAAGAAATTTTAGTTCGCCCTTCATAAAACAAATAAAATAAGATATTATTTATTAGATACACGTTTCTTGGTTTTTTTTTATGACATGATAATAATGACTGAGTAAAGAAATAATAATAATAATAATTCGGACTGTTTCTTGAAAAATTCTGCAATAACAGTTATAAAATATTCAGGAAAATTACAGCACTTTTTACATTGTTCTTCTAAATGGACGCTTAGTTAATATATGTGCGGTATAAATGTAATATTGCAAATAAAATTTATTTGTTAAAAAGTTAAAATTTTTGTGTTAAATTTTCTTTTAGAAACAATTTTTTATGATTAAATAATGACAGAGCAAAAGAAATAATAATTCGGACTGTTTCTTGAAAAATTCTTCAATAACAGTTATAAAATGTCCAGGAAAATTACAGCATTTTTTACATTGTTTTTTTAAATGGACGCTATCTTAGTTAATTTTGCAATAAAATTTCCATATTTAAGAAGTTTTATTTCCTGAAAGTAACAATGAACACATATTTGTTAATGATAATTAAGAGTGTATATCGGAACACCAAACTCTGACGTTTTGACTGTTGCCAGTCACGAAGAATAGATTTGATTTCTATAAAAATAGTTTCGGGTGACATAGCTCCACGAGAATCCTTTACTTTTTAGCTCGTCATTTCCCGTAAAAAAATGATCACGATTATTTTTAACAGCACTGACATCTGCTGAAAAATGGAAGAATGCGAGAACAGCTGGATAGATTGCCGAATGCTTAAAAATGGGCAGCCGTTGCCATCTCTTGACTTAACTACCAGCAAGATGGCGGACGATCGAAAAGTTCACCGCGTGCCACAGATCTAGAGATCCTTTTTTGACGCAGCTGGAGTGCGGCACAGTCAGCTGCGTCAAAAAAGGATCTCTAGATCTGTGGCACGCGGTGAACGTTTCGATCGTCCGCCATATTGCTGGTAGTTAAGTCGAGCAATGGCAGCGGCTGCCCTTTTTTCAGCATTGGGAAAGGGTTGCGCCTCAAAGGGTTAAACCTTATATAAGTTGTGTGATGATTAAAGTTCATTTTCTCTAGAACATACTTTTTAATTACAACTCTACATTTGAAATATGCTAAATACAATGTATGCAGATATGCTTGAATGCCTCTTAAAAACTAAATTTTCAATTAATTTACGACAGGAATTGACTTCCCGATATGACCAGTGCCGGCAATATCTTAAAATCTGCCACGCACAACAAGTTCCAGCAAAACCTTTTTCAAAGGGCGCCTTGTTAAGAAACAAACGAAGGAAATTTTACAACACATTGACAGTGGGATCACGAACTCGCAGTTCTATCATCCATAGTTAACGCTATTTGTCATGCTGTCGTTCCTTTTAGAGACATATGCACTTGTTGTAGAAAACGTTAAGCAATTTATGTGATGTGCAGTGGCATCCCATACATAAAGGTCATTCCATCTGCATCCAAAGAAATAAATTCTAAAGAAACAACTCAGATACATCACCGCAGCAAGTTTTTGCCCAGTTTAACCTTCATACATCGATAACCCTAAACTAGAAAAAAATATATATATATACCGGCATTGTACATTTAAATTGCTGTCAAAAACTTTGGGTACTTTTTTTTCCCCCTCGAACCTTTTTCGCATTTTTTTTTTGGTGCGGTTTCTAGCTTTATTTCAACGAATCCCTCCGAGACATGCAAAAAAACACACGCAGAAATTTATCCTTTATCGGTCATTCAGAACAAGTTCTTTGAACGTGAACATTAAGGTAATTACTACTTTAAGGGCTTCTGTTTGCTTTAGTGTTGTCTCATGCATTTTTAATAGTGACGCCCACTCTCAAGGGGAGATTCTTTTCTTATTGGCTGGAAAAAGGGAAAAAAAATACTACTCAATTGTTACATTTCTTGAATCATAAAATAATGCAGAATGTTTTTAGCTGGATTAAGCTTAAGGTATTAAGAGCTTATCTATGCACTTTTTATGATGGCAGTGATCAGATAGTTTTCTTTAATTGCGGTGTTTTTGTAATAGGACCCGAACATGGTGTATGTGGGAGATGCTGAATAAGAATTGGGTAGAATAAGTAATGTGTTGAACATTATTTGATAAAATCAGCTTCTTTCTTTGTAGTGATGGAGAAAAACGTTTCATGAAAGATCAGAGTTTGGCACTAATGAATTAAAGAATTTAAGTATCTATCTCAAGTAACAATGGACCTTCAAAATTCATAATTTTCTGTTTTAATTGGATAAGCTTGGTGCGTAATCTTTTTAGACAAAACGTCAGCATAAAAATATGATTATTCTAAAAAAAGTGGGATTTGAAATCAATCCAAGTATTTAAATGAGAGAACTCAGAGGTTATTCTAGAGCAATGATTATCAGACTTTATTTCGGATGGAGAACTTTGAGCGTATTTGAATTTTGACGGAGCAACTTGTGTAAATGAGTCTTGTTAATTCTGAAGTAAGTTAACAAAAATTTTTGTGGACCACTTGCTACCTTAGCGAAGGGCACGGTTTGAGGTACCCTGCTCTAGAGCACAAAAGATGCCCGCCTCTTCTGGCAAAAAGTACAAAATACTAACTTATAGGCTACGTGCTCTATGTTTTTTATGTGATTGAGAATCGTTTTCACGTACTTGTCAATAGCTTAGGTCTGCGTAATTTTTATGTTACGATATTCCAGCTCACTAGAGACAGATTACAGCAATAGATACAGCTTAAAAATTTTAAATTAATACTGATAGCCTGAAAATAAGTTAAACTGAATAAGTCCAGGTTTCCCAAAATCTTCATTTTTAGAAATGAAAATTCTTTTGGGCTTCGATCAAAGAATTAAAGCCTTGCATGTAAGAATGAGAAAAGTTTCTATTGGTCTAAGAATATTTTTGAATAATATATAAATCGATTTTCAAACAGAAGATTAAATTTGCCTTTCATCAATTCTTAAATATTGTATTTAATGATTTCTTAAGGAAAAAAAAAGAAAGAAAAATATGTAAGAAAGAGAGAAATGAGAAAAGTAAAAGAAAGGAATGGTGAAGAAATGCTATACTTTTAACTAAGAATATTTTTAGAACATGTGCATTTATTTAGTAGTGAAATTTCATTTTAAATGGTGTAGACCATATTATGCAATAGACATAATACTTTATTTAATTAATTCACAAACGAAGGGAGAACTAGTGTCCCTTTCTCAGTTGATAGAAGAAATTCTCAAAGATGATTGAAATTGAAAAATTTAAGATTAATTGACATAGACTCCCTTCTGTTGTAAATATTTTTGTCGTTCCTGTTACTCTATAACAGTAAAGCAATTAAACATATAAAAAATCTGTATAAATCTCGATCATTCACTTCTTATTGAAGAATAAGCTGAGAATAAAACCTACGATAATGTATATATACATATATATATATATATATATATATATATATATATATATATATATATATATATATATATATATATATATATATATATATATATACAGGGTGTATCTAAATTGGTTCAACAAAATATTATGGGAGATAGGGCACACAATAAGAAATCAGAACAACATAGCAATGTGGGGTCAAAAACGCTTTCTTCGTGTAGCTGCTACTAATCACTTTGGAACGGGTGCTGAAACAGCAGTGAACTTTTCGACCATTCTTTGTCAAAAGCTAACGTATTTTTCTCAGTGATTTCTCATGTGACTAAAATTCACAGTTTATAGATTCTACTTTACTTCTTGGATGAGATTTTTGGAGACAAGCCCATTGTATACGAAATTTGTTAAGAAATTTGGTAAAAATTTCAACACTTCTCATAAAGTGACTATTAACAGCTACGTGAACGCAACGTTTTGACCCCACATTGCTTTGTTATGCTGATTCCTTATTATGTGCCCTATCTTCCATAATATTTTGTTGAAAGAATTTAGATACACCCTGTATATATATGTATACAGAGGGTGTTCACACATTTTTGTAACGATTTTGCAAAGATATATATATATATATATATATATATATATATATATATATATATATAAATAAATATAATAATTTTATTTTCTAATGTGTTCAATCTGATAGTTCTTTGAACTATCATATTACATCTTGATTTCCAAAATAAAAGTCCTTTTCTTAAAACATCAGGCTGATAGTGTTCCAGTCCTCCTTCCCAATCTTTCAGAGTCCACCCAATGTTTTGGGATGCCACTTATAAAGAGCTTATTTTAAAAGTTCAAATGCACATTATCCATAGTTAGACACGTTAGGGGACTTGGATGGGATGCATTTAAAGGGAATAGCGTCAATGCACAAGTTTCATTTCTCATTTTATCAAAAAACAGAGCAGTAGATTTAGAGGTATGGCTTGCAGCTTTATCCCGATGGAACGTCCCAGACAGCACGGAAAACTTGCATCAAACTTGCAGCAAGCTTGATTTATCAAGTCAATAAGCTTGAAAATTCCAGTCGTGTAAGCTTGATGCAAGCTTGAATGAAGTGTTCTAGTTTACGCTTGCCCAGCTTGCATCAAGCTTGACATTTCAAGCTTGAATCAAGCTGGACATTCAAGCTTAAGTTCAAGCTTAAAAATTTTTTTAAATACACGGGGCGCCCGCTGGCGAACGCGCCCCACATACTTTATTTTTCCGCGCATTTTCCCCCTTTATGCTGTAATTTTAAGTTATTTTAATCTGTTTCCATGGAGTGTCTGTGGCTAGAATAGAACCCGGGACCTTTCGATTAGTAGCCGAGCGCGTTATCCATTCAGCCACCAGAGCCTTGTGCAGCTATGACTAAAGTTTGAAGTGAATTATTAAGCGGTTTTCTGGCCAGATTGATAAGTGGGCGATATGTTATTTGTTTTTTTTTTTTTATTTTTCCATGGGATGCATCAAAATTAAAATAATTGTGATTTAGAGACTCTACTAATAGGGAAATAAACATAATATAAACTTAAGAGCAACACATGTTTTAAAAATTTCGCAACACTCATGAGCAATACTAACGCTGGCCAAAATCGAGACAAACGACTGATTTTAAAATCAATTTCGTAGTATAATTGTATTTTATTTTGAAGAATTTCCATATTTGGAAATATAGAATGGGTTTACTTACTTAACACAAATTTTGTGTTAAGTAATCTGAAATCAAAGAAACAGATAGTTAAACGTTACTTCGAAATGCTATATCACAGTTGCTAACGTAACTTGTATGGAATACAAACACTTTAGTCATTTTTGTAAATATTTCTTATAATAATAAATAATTGAAAAATTTTGCTATTTTTTAACGCTAAAAATTCTCTTTACAAATGTGGTTAGTTATTTTCCTACATATATTGGTATGCTATATCGATATAGAGCATTTCGAAGAATTAAAAATAAGTTTAAATTAATTTATACAAATGTAAATTAGAATTATTTTCATTGTTCATACTTTATAATTAAAAAAATTATTTAACTTCAGAATTTTTTTTTTTATCCTTTGTAATTTTATTTTAAAATTACAAAAGTGTAAGATGTAAGATTTTTTGGCCCTAAAATCTGTAGGCCCTGGGCAGTTGCCCCGTTTGCCCTGCCGGTAATATGGCACTGGTAATAAAAAAAACCCATCCCCGTTAAAACACATCTTTTACGGACTTTCAACAAATTTGAGGACGCTAGACAATTAATGTCCATTCTCTTTCACAGATGGCGCCATCACCGCACTTTGCAAGTCAAAATCCAGCTTAAGACAACCTTGCATTGCCAAGCCAAATCTCAAGCTTGATTTAAGCTTATGTGCTGTCTGCGTTAACAGAGTGAATATTGTTTGGATAGAAGGATGGAATTTTTTCTTTAAAAACAGATTTTAAAACATACTTCTGATAGTAATCCGAATTATTTTGACAGTTTTTTCTACTTTCTTTATTGTAAGATTTCCGTTATAAGTAAATCCAGTAATAACTATAAAACCTTCAGAAAAACTTTCCTTGTTTTCTCTAAACCAACTTGTTAAGTCTCTTTCTCCTCTTTTGCGGTAGTAAATCGATCTTTTTCTATCGCACTCGGATAAATTTATCCAAGCTTAATCAATTGTAACTGCATATTTCTATTTTTCACGTGCCAAATAATTTTTATACAACAATCTGCACATAGTCTTGCTCTGAGAAACATTTTTCGGCGTTAGGCGATGAACATCGTGTTTTTTTTGCTTTGATTAACTTTAAATCAGATTTTATAATTTTGTTCACAGTTTCTACAGAGATATTTAAAGATTTTGCGATTGTTCTTTGGGTAGTTGGATTTTCTTTTAAAACATGAGATGTGACTTTAGATTTAATAAGAGGTGTACGTACCTTATGCATTTTTTGCCTTTTTCCCAGTGAAATATAAACTTTGACGTTTCTTTCCTTTCATATTAATTACGCCACTTATTTTACGTGTAGAAGTATTAAAGCCATGATTTTGACATCTTTTTTTAATAACTGAATAAGAGTATTTCTCTTCGGATAGCGCAAAAATATAGCCTTCGATGCATTGTTTATTTTTGAGCGACATTTTCAAGCAAAGAACCTTTTTAATGCTGCATACGATAAATAATCCTTATTACAATTTGATGTCAATCCTATTTTTATTTTCAAATTAATAGTTAACTTCATGGAGAAAATCAAATTCGTGTGAAATTACAAAAATGTGTGAACACCCTCTGTATACACACACACACACACACACACACGCGCGCGCGCGCACACACACAAATTTTAATTAAATTATTCTTTTTAAAAACTTAATTGTCACGGGATTAAGTAACACTGCGGGTCTCCATTTCTAATTTACCTCACGAATAAAATTATAACCGTCCCACTGCGATGGAAATGGTTTCCCACACTTAAATAAGATTCGAACAGTTATACTTCAGTGTTGGAATAGTTGCCACATCCGCCATATTTTAGGGTAATAAGAAAAACCAACGGGTACTCTTTTAAATTGATGACCCTGTAGTACTGTGTCAATGTTGGTAATGGCACTTATGGGCTTTTACAGTAGAGCTTTAATCATTTCCTTTCCATTTGCTGTATTTACACCTGCGCTTTTTATTTATAACCTCACACTGGTATACGAAAGAGGCTTCTTTATATGTATTTTACCTATTCTTAAAGCTTGGCCCATAAATTCAGGGATATCCTGCATACTCTGAGGAAAGTTCCTAGGCTGGAACTTGCTCCTTATAAATTTAGGAGGTTTAATGTATGTGTTCTCTCTTAAACATTTCTTAAATTTCCCTCAGTAAATAAAAATGACAAGTAAACTTGTATAAGTTCCTAGGACTGATTTCCGGCTGTGCATACGGGGCAGATGACGGAGCTCCCAAGAACAAGCCCCACCCCAAATTATCCTTTAAAAAATCACACTTTGATATTAATTTTAAACAAGAAGCAGGAAATTATTGAATACTTTGCATAATTAGTATGTTTTAAGGTTTTGTTGCATTAAAAAAAGAATACTTTCATAGTTTTTTTTTTTTTTTTGTATAGTGAGCCACAGTAACTATGTCTAGCTACATTTTTTGTCTATATTATATTCTATATTATTTTTAGTTTCTATAAGTTAAGAAATTTACATCTTTTCATGTTATTTTAAAGAAAAAGAGAAGTTCTTCATTTTATCCGAATTCTTTCGAATCACAACCGTTAAGTCTGAAAAAAAAACAATCGATATTATTGAGTTCTAATAGTTTTTATTAGTTAAGATTTTAACTAGTACCGTGCATAAAATTCTCATTATTCAATTTCATTTCTAGTTTAACACATAAATTTACTTATTTCGAAAACAAATGTGCAAATAAACAAAAAAGTGGTCACGTTCAAGCTGTCTTTTCCTTACAGATTCTAAAAAAATCTTGACAGTGAATTATAAATAGCTATACTATCCCTTTTCTTTTATCGAAGAGAAAAAAAATACACTTACACAAAAAATTCAGTGAAATAAAACCAAACCAACAGTGACATATTTTTTTTTATTCTCTGTTGTGCACTTTCTTCTGGAGTTTTTTATTATTTTTTCTGCATTTTTAGCGAGTCATCCTTTTTATGCAATGGCTGACAACGGATGCTTTAAATGGTCTTTGGTCTTTGTTTATTTGATTTTCTACCACGGTGGTTGCTAATGTCAAGGGGAGAAAAATGCACTGAAGAAGAAGGGAGGACTATGAAACGGAAGGTCAGGAGGTTAGTAACTGCCCAACTCAGGTAGAAAACGCTCACTTCGTCAAGAGAGTCTCCTGAATATCACAGGGAGGGGGGAAAAATAACTCAAGTGAAAGTAGAAATATTGGAAAAGGTCAGGTTTAGAGAGATGCAGTCTTTCTTGCACTTTTTCTTTATTACATTTGCGGATGCGTGGGATTGTGGGAGTGATAGATGTTTAGATTTGTGTTCGATTTTATTTTTTTCCGGCGATTCTACTGGGAGTTTTTATTTCAGGTGCAATGGAGTTTATTTTTTAATTTAATAAAACTGGCTTGACTGTACAATTCATTTTGATTTCTTGTTTGTCTATTCATTTCTCATAAAATTCGAAAGAATTTGGTTTGTAAAAATTTTGAGTATGTTTTTAAACAAGCAAAAGAATACAACTAATCTAAGAACATGCAGATAAAAGGCCATTTAGATGTCAAAAGATGGGGGAACATATTATATTATTAAATTATGTTTTTGTTTAACTGGGGAGCAGGGTTAGAAATTAGAATATTTAGTGAGTGGTCCTAAGGACCAGTGACCCATGATTTCTCTGCTTCGTGTACATGATTAAATATATATATGAATAATACCTATTGATTTTCGTTATGAGCTGATTTTAAAAATGTAAATACCAATTATAAAAATATTAAAAAGATCAAATTATATGGCATGTATTGGTAAAATTCGATGACATGTATTGTGGAACTGAATGAGGAAAGTTTGCACGAGGAAAAAGCTGAACGCTACTGGTCCGACGGACCAACAATTTTTTGTATTCTGCTGGTCAGTCACATAGTTAAGAGGTCTCGAGCCAGCTGACCAACATTAATTTCGAGCCCTGATGCAGATACATTTATAATACAGTTATTGAACACATATCAATACATTTATCGAAATGCGTAATGTAGGCGATATCCCAAAATTTATAAGTTGTTGGTTGGTTGTATTTGATAAGGCAAAACTACACGGAGGCGATCTGCCTGAGCGGGTGGCGGGGTGCCAAGGGTGAAGGATTTTTTTAAGGAGTTCCAACGCGCATTTTCAAAGTGCGTTAGTTTTAATGTACATAAATGTATTTTTCTTTATTTTAAATTTGATGTACCTTTAAAAGTTTTTAGTTTGAATTTGTACAGTGAAGCTTATAAACAGACGTTTATATATTACTAGCAGAGTGCCCCGATCTTCAAAAATGAGAAAAAAAATGTTTATGAATTTTGTTATTTATTTTTAACATAAGCTTAACAATATTTTAGTAAATTCTGAAATATCAAAGATAACTCAATTCAACGGCAAAGTGATTCTTTGAATTTTGAGATTGTTGGAGTTTTGTTTGGGTATACAAAATCTAATCGGAAGAAAAAGTCATAGGGTATATAACTGTTGTGTTACTGCTGTTACGCTATACCCTTGTAACAAATCAAACACTTATGCTAAAATTTTACTAAAACAGATTTTTTTTCATTATTTTTTTTCCTTAAGGACATGAATCCGTTGTAATTTTGGAATTAAAGCATTTTTCTTTGACTGAATGTTTAAAGTCAATTTTCATCGATTTACCGTACAAAGTCAGCGATAACTCGCAGATAAAAGGCCGTTAAGTTTTACTCCAACGGGATTATCCAACAACAAAATAAAACAAAGACTTTTTTATTGCCAAAATCAGGGTAGCAGTGCATGGCATGGATAAATTCAAGCTGTATTCTTAATTCTAAATATCCTCCAATTTTGCATGTATTTTCCTGCATACCTAACAACTGGTTTCTTTTTTTTTCAGATCTACGTATGAAACGATTTCCGCTTGCTTGGTTGAACTAACGACATTCAATGCAGAAAAGTAATGTGCTTCAGAATAACTTTGGGATTACTGAGATCTTTTGAAAGTTAGTATTTTTCAGACATCCTAAACTTTGGATATGCTGGCTCTGGGGGAGTTTAGGAGATCCTAAGTTTGGAAGATCATCTTTCAGTACCTACTTTTTTATACAGACTTGGAATATTAAATAGAAACTTTTGGAAGCTGAAAATATTTCTGAGCTCTATATTCGGCTTACTGATTTTCAGCTTATTTAATGCTGTTTTTTAGGAAACCATACAGCTTTTGAACTTCTTTTTAAAGAACCCAATTATGCTTGATTTGGAAAAAAAACGTAGAATGTCTCTTGTGAATAATAGAAAAGAATGAATGCTTAGAAGTTAGAAACACTCAGGGAAAAACAGTACTGAACTTTGCAATATTTCCTTAAACAGGTAAAACGTCGACAAATTTTTTAAGGCTAATTTTTGAGCTAAAGAACTTTTCTGAAAGTTTCATGAGACGTTTACTGTTAGCAGATAGTTTATTCAACTAAAAGCGTTATTAATGTTTTCGAGTGTTTAACATCGTTCGTTTATTTTTAAAGCTGTTCAAAAGTCCTGTGACGGCTATCTCTTTTCAAAAGGCATACCCTTAAAATCAAATTACATTTTAGGAATAACGCAATGTTATGATTTGTATTCATTTCAATTACTACATAAATTTACGAAAGGAATGTCTTGTAAAGGTTGTTCAAAATTAATTCAAATTAAATTTAAAATATAAAGTTATTGCAGACACCTTTAAATCATTTTGAAAAATATAATTAAACTGTGTCTGCAAATATTTAAATTTCTTAAATCATTCATACTTCATTAAAGTTTAAACAAAAGGCTTAATACATTCTAAAAATAAAGAAAAAACATGTAAAGATATTTAAAAGTACATGTCTTCTTATAAAAAATACAATAAATTGATAAAACTGAATGTATTAAAAAACACATTCAGTTTCATATGCAAAATAATTATAAAAGTCAAGCACGAAAAGAAACTAAATATTTTAATGATTAAAAACATATTTAACGTTTCTGCCGATTTTGAAACAAAAGCGAAAAAGCGTATAAATTCTATTGAATTCTATTTACTGAAAAGTTTTTAGGGAATTATAAGATAATCTTGTTTTTGGTGAAAAAATAATTTATGGAAAACAAATTGTCATCTGAACACAGAATGATAATTTAAATTTTCAAGTAAGAAATTTTTAAAAGAAAACTCTATCCAACTACCTATATCTTTTTACATTTCAACTATACATTTTTTTATATTAAAAACACAAAATATGAACAGCATCTGATCATTGCATTGGTACCATTTAACAAAAAAATATTTTGCAACAACCTGTCTTATAATCCTCATTTGCTTTGTTAATTTCTCTCTTGGAAAGCACTCAAAGAACCATTCTGGTATGCAACAATCGGTTAAGTAGGCGATTCTTCTACGTTGTGTATTTCAGATAATGAGCACGAACAGGTTAAATGTGGGTTTAGTAGTGGGTTTCTATTGTCCTATTGCCTCCGTCCTTTAATCCACCACTCTCTCTTGGATACAGTGGTGTAGGAAGTGATTTTACAATACACATTAGAATCATTTCTTTGTTGAGGAGACATAAATACCCTACCCTATAGAAAAATCAGAATACAATCCAAAACGCATTTATCAAAAATAATGGTTAGCAATAGTATATGACTAGTTTGTGAAATATTCTTTGGTTATGGACACATCTAGAGTAAATTTAAATTCCTGTTTGCGAATCATCGTACATAACATGTTGCATCATTCCAATCAAGATGCGTAACCATGTATGAAGCAGTTCTAAAATTTTCTATAGTCCGTATTTGTAAAAAATCAAAAATATTGTTTAGTCACAAACTGTTTTTGAGAGGTTTGTTAAATGACGAAGAAGTCATTTTTTATTTTAGACCATACAGTAAATTTGAATTTTTGAGAGCGTTTCAATGTAAAAACGCACACTGTCAATGCAAGCAGAATTCATAAGCATATAAATGAATTACAATATTTATGCAATTTGATTTGTAATTTGTGCGATTTTTTAGCATTTCAAAAATTACTTTTATGGTATAATAATAATCAGAATAACACGAATTTATATTACTGTATTAAAATTAGTATTAATACATATTTGAGTGTCCAAATTATTATAATTATCCCCTCCATACAATGTTGGATCACTTTTACCCTTAATACTGCTTGAATTCTTGTTAGCATGGATATGGATTCGATAACATGTTGGAAGGTGGTATGAAGAATCTCAGACCATATCTGATGAATTGCACTTTACAGTTCCGTCAGGTTTGATGGTACTGGAGCCATTTGCTTGATGCCCCATTCGATCTCATCTCACAAATTCTCCGTTGGATTGAGGGCCGGTGATAGTGCAGGTCAACGAAACAAGGTCAATTCTTTGACATGTTGTTCTAACCATCTAAGGACAATCCCGTTTTTTGACAAGGAGCACTGTCCTGCGGGAAGTACCCATTCTCGGGAGGGTACCCCAGTGACATAGCAGGGACGTTATTCAGACGTTATTTCAAAGGAATCGGACAATACAATGCGAAGAAAGCATCCTTCAAACAATAACATTGCCTCCACCAGCTTAAATTGTTATGGCAATGTAGTTAGGGTCCATGCTTTCGTGCTATTTTCTCCATTATCGCTCTCTGCCACGTGTATGGCGTAGGTGAAAATGCGATTAGTCGGACTACATGACCTCCAACCAGTCACGAACTGCCCATCCTTCTGCAGTTTTGCGAACTAGAGACGTCTGCTCTTGTGCAAGGCAGACTGTAGAGGCTTATGAATCGATCGTTGGCTAGCCTACTTTACGCTGTAATGTCAAAGAATAGTTCTTTCAGAGACGTTTGCATTTGCACCTTGATTAAGATTCCGCTTTATTTTACACTCTGCGCTTTCAGATCGAGCATTCAGCAGCCTCTGTCGATCAGAAACCTGACAATGAGACCCGGTTTTCGGATTGGCAGTTCACAGTCTGCAAACATTAATAATATTGCTCTAACTTTTGTTGTAACCGTTTTGCTGATACTATTCCGACGCTTTCAGCGCCTTAAATCATCCAATGTTCAAACTCTGTTCAATCACGTTTTTTGCCAATACCTCCGCAATTGATGGTTTACTTGTCCTGCATTGCTTTTTTCATGTCTATCTCAATTGCTGTCGACAACATTGTGACGCAATAGCTCATTTGCAAAGAGCTGTCAGGTGGTCATAATAAACTGACTTCCCAGTTTATATACGAGTATATATGAGGGTCGCTCAAATGAAAATGTCTTTCATTTGGCTGACTCACATATATATATATAAGACAGCAGAACTTACGTAGCATGGATATCCTAATCACTCTTATACGTATATTTTAAATGCATTTTTCCCCGGTATACATTTTTTTCAAAGGTACACATTTTTTTATAAATATCCCTGATGATAAGTGCATCCCAACTTAAAAAAGAAATATTTACAATTATTTTTTTCAGCATATTGTGATAAAATTTTTACCCAACTTATTCCTTTTGTGGTTTTATTATTATTTTATTTTTAATCTAGCTTTTAGAGAAAGGAACTTTTTCCCTAGAGTCTTTTGTGATGAACCAGTAATTTTTTTTGTAATTAATTTTTCATTTTGCTCGAAAAGTACTTTAAAGGAAAAGAAGTAAAATATTAATTATAAAATTTATTTTTCGATAGCTTTTTATTTAAAATTTCGCTTTTGACAAAAAACGTAACCTTTTGAAATTTATAAATGCATTTTTATTACTAATTTGAACGTAATTGAAGAGGATGTTTAAGATAACATTTTTTAGCCTCTATTTTAGTTAATAACTCAAAAGGCCAAAGTTTAGCTATCAAGATATCTAAATTTTTATAGGAATTATAAAATTTTTGGGAAGTGGAAATTGTTTTCCATTGTTTAGAATATATATCTATTAATTTAACATACGATTTTTTTTTAGTTCATTATAAGGTATTTCTCTCTTTTTCTTTTATTTTACTATGCACCCATGAATTGTTTTGTTAACGTGATCCATGTGAATGATATTCTTAATTCATTTTCAGTATGTATTGATGAAATAATTGTGATTTTCGGAATTAATCACTAGGGTCAAAATTTTCATGCCTGAATAAAAGACGAGGAATGAAAAAATATAAAAACTTGTCAAAAAGGAGGAGTTAGTCGTTTCACGGACGCTAAGAGAGAACAGAGAACTACGGTACACATGTTGAGTTACCTCTCAAAGATTGACCAAATACTTAAGATGGTTCTATAGTAGTCCCTACAATTGAACCAAATGGTGAAGCAATCTGGACCTAATATTAGTCTCTAGATCCGTTTCATTAATAATTGAGTAGGATTTGTCAGCTATGAGTGTTAGAATATTTCTTATCAGAGATGAGCAGTATTTAATATATAATATTCGTGTAGAAGCATCATTTGCGAATTTCTTTTGATCGAGCTTTACAAAGCCTGGTCTATTTGGTCAGTAAAATCACCCCCCCCCCCAAATAAAAAGCTCATTTTATCAAAGCTGTTACTTTGCATGATATGAAGTGGTTATTATTTTGGACGTTTCAGAGGAAAATTTAACTGCCACATAGGAAAATTTAGACAATAACGTCACTGATGGTGTGCAAGACTGGATTTTCAAGGTATAATTCTCAAACGTGAGGTATTCATGCTACGATGTTGCAAAGATCAATTTCTTCTAGATGCACATTGAATAGACTGGTTTGGGTTTGTAAAACATAAGGTGTGATCATTCTATTAAGCAATAAATACAATACTAATTTTTTTTATAAATTAGAGGGCACACGATTACTCGTGCACACTCACACAGGCTTAAAATAACACACTTCAAATTTTAATCTGCTTAAGACTAATTACGCTAATGTGACACCAATTTAACGACTTTTCCTATAAAATATAAAAACAAAGTAATTTAATCACAGTAATACAACGATATCGTCCTTTTTCTGGTTACTTTTGCATTAGACTTTAAGCCCATTGTTTAAACCATGATTGATAAATTAGTCTTACATTGGCATCAGCCATGTTGTATTCTTATAAAAATTTCAGAAACACTTAACTGATCTTATTCACAAGGAGAGTTTTTTTTTCCCCCAGGAGTTTTTTATGCCTAAAATAAGTACCTTTTATGGAAAACAGGTTCTGTACTGTAATGTTGTATTTTGCAAAACTGTGACACTAAAATTGTTTTAGCTGAAGTAAATAAGAAAGAAAAGTAAGATATTCGATTCTGACGTTATAGATAGCTCAATAAAATTTCGTAGATTCATAACTCCTCCCCTCTACGGCGTTTTTTGTAGTTTTACTTGCAAAATGGTGCTTTCTTTTCCCCAGATTTATACCTAACTTATTAACTTCCTGATTCACCAAAGGTAATTTTAGTAATATCATTATTAGAAGCACTAAGCAAGCAGGAGCTATAACGTACTTCTACTTATTTTTGAACACATAAAATAGTTCTTTGCTAGAAATTATGGGTTATTAAAATTCGTAGGATGTATGTAGGGTCACTTCAAAATGAAAATAAAAGAAAATTAGTCAAGAATTATAGAATGTTACATCTGATCAGAAGAGAGGAAAAACTATTTGATAGATTTTTTATGACTAAAAATGTATTTAACTACTTTATAAGTATTTATACTAATAGTACAGCATCAGTTTTAAGTTCTTTTTAGTTTTCTTTTATGTTACAATCATTTTTTGTATTATGTTATTAAATACAGAATACAATAACATTCCTTACGGTTTCAATATATCTCTTTTAAATCAAATGTTGTTACTCGAAGTAAAATTATGCGCCAGTGTGGCGTATATTTTTTAAAATGTCAAGCTATTTTTCAGAAACCATAAAGATAAATAAGCCACAGAGGAATAGAGAGCATTTAAAATATATGACTGCAAATATTTCTAACTGCTTGACAAATTGAAAAACGTCAAACTGAATTCATTTTTCTCTTAGTGTTTCCAGAAATATTAAATAGATGAAATATTTAAACAAAATATAAGAGAATATTTGAAAAGATGCATAGAGTTAGGGTCGGTATTAAAAAAATTATTGAGAATAAAATTAAATAAACTTGCGTACACGAAACATACATTTGCAATTGTTTGCTCATTGTATTTTAAAATAAAAACTGCGCAAGCAGTGCCTAGTCTGTTGAACTTCTATGTTGATTTTTTCTTGATATTAGTAAGATTCACAGAAAGTATCACGTCATGTGTCTCTCCCCATCAAAATAATTCGCTTGAAGTACCACATCACACCTTACTCGACATCAGTGTGATGCACAGCCAAGTACCATGTGATTTTTCTCTCGCATCGGTATGATTATCACACTCTAACACAGCTTATACGCTATTGAAACTGATCTGTAATATGCAATTACAATTTTTTTGGAATAATTATGCTTTTTGCGATGTTTAATATTTCACCTTCGATTATTTACTTATATTGTACGACTGATTGTTATTCACGACTGCTAACTTATTTCGAATAGGTGTCATGGCGAGCCCAACCTGCCCGATTTGTAAAGGCGGAACTATGAACAGCGATCATCTAGAACAGTGTAGAGCGATTCGAGGCAACTCAAAAACAGAGGGCTGTTGAGCCGTCTTACTGCGCATGTGTCGATGACTTGTTGTTGTTTGTTTTGTTGTTGTTGTTATATTGTGTTTTCATTCTATATACCTTTGGTGTGGTATTATTGTCATGTACCTTGCCAATAGAAAACAAAATATTTACTTATTGAATAAGTTTAGCACATTTGAAATAGTATAAATCGGTCAAGAACATTCTTTAATAAATTTAAGGGCCCACACACACACTACCTAACATTAACAAGATTAACATGAATTACTCCTTTTTTTCTCAGTTTTTTTTCTTCTGCACGATATAATAAATCTTATATTGTGCAAATGAAAGTGATTATAGAATTTTCTATTATTATTTTATGGACATTTTTTACAAAAACTGCTTGATTTCTAAGATGTCTGTCATGGGCCCAAGTTTGAGTCGCGACTAGAAATTGTTTATTTTTATCCCGTGGCTTTACGGAGAATAACTTTAATCCTGTAACGGATCCACTATATATTAAAATATTCAGCGACCTCAGTAGTACTGTTGAAGTTTTTGCCATTCATAATAATAACGTAGACATATATGTATGGACATTTTGTGACTGCGTCGTCCTTTTCACTTATACTAGCAAAATCATGAGCATCCTCAAATGGGGGTACATGGCTTATAAGTATCTATTCCATATACTTTGTTCCCAAGAAAAGTATGTGTCACTGAGAATGTGTTTGAAATATACACTTCTCGAAAAAGTGAAAGGATATTGAGAATATTGTCCAAATGGCAAGCTCTTTCGTACACTTTCTGCTTTCAATAGGATGATGGACTGTTAACTAGAAACATACCAGAGGTCCACAAGCATACAGATTTACTACCGGAGATACTTCCGAATGGCTTAGGTCGGAACTGTGGTATCCAAGGAAAAGAGCTGTTGGAGAAGAGTCATTGTTCAGTTCCTTTTATCTATCAGATTTAAACATCGACCCTCATTTGTTGTAGTTACCCATCTATGATCTTGGCCTTGTTTCTGGTGCGCATTAGCAGTCGATACAAAAAGATTTTCCATCCTGGAAATCTCAGTTTGTTATACTCCTTTGGAATCTATAAATACGACATATGTTCGGCTTGTTTCTAAGCGACCAATTTCTGTCCAAACTACTGGTTTAGGTAAATGATCTCGATCGCATAAATTGATGAGAAATTTTCACTCTTTTGTTGCGTAGCTTACAGATCGTCCTCAATCGTGATCGCCCTCACGTCATTTTCGAAGTCAGACAAAATTTACAAGTTTCTGCGATGTCCGAAAGGGGGCGTTGAGCGAAAAGATTGAACATAAATTCAGTATTTCATGAAATATGTCCCAACCTCTGGATATGAGAAATTATGTGTCATTCATAGAAATTTACTGAACTAATGCTGGTGTGTTCAAAGATAACAGCGTTAAAAAGACTTTTAATTTAGCATCTGTTTCAGGCTTTTTTATCTGCTGTCTTCTCACAATTACAAATAAATACTTATTTATAATTGTGAGAAGACAGCAGATAAAAAAGCTACTATTAATACTATTACTATTTAATACTATTAAGTTACATTAATGTTTTTTAAAACAATATGTAGTCCAACATCTGATAATTCCTTTAAATTCTGTGTCTTGTAAATATTTGGCCGTGACACGAAATGATTTTTGATTTTTCGCAGTTCAAAGGAAGGTACGTATGCCTCACTTTTGAGATAGTTTTAGAAACCTTTCTGAAACTGCCAAAATAAAAATGTTTACTACGTTTTCGGGAAAATTATGCTTTACATATTATAAACAGAGTATAGTTAAGTTTTATTTATGGATCATCATATTATGTTATACTATTGAATACTGCATCATCATTAATATTCATGCTGACCAATTCGTCTTTTAGCAAAACTTGTGCAACATTAACGAAGCTCAAACCAGGTTCGGAAAACTTGCGTCCCCGCCTTTCGAAGACGCCCATTTCTAGACAATAGTAAACGTTCATTTTCTCTTCTACTTGGTAAAATTCATCTTGCAGAAACGAATTACGTGCAGATTTTCGAGAAAAGGGTAAAATTATGTTCACAGAAAATACAGCAGAAATAAATGTTTTTCAAAAAATCCAGTTTTATGCAGAAAGTTACACATTATGAAAAAGAATATAGCAGCTGATTAGGAAATACTATATTTTCCTGGCATTCATTTGACATGTTTTATAAATTACACCAAAAAAAGGCATATCTTTACATTTATTCTTTTTAACACTTTCGAACAAGATGTGTTTGTGATTTCGGTTTGTCTGACTGTCCGTCCATCCGTGCTCTAACTTCGGTAAATATGCATCAATTACTACGAAATTTATATAAGTTATTTTATTTCTATGAACAGCAGCGTTCCTAGAAAGTGTACTCAGAGTGTACTCTTTTGATAATGGTGTAATGTAACGTTTATAATTCTTTGACAAGAGCAAACAAAATAATTTCAATAAAATAAGCTCAATGAACAGTCATCGTTTAAAGCATATTTTGGGAAATTTTAGAGTATTTCAAACAAAAAAAATTGATATCGTATATGTATTCAAGATTACAAAATAATGCTCTCCATCGAAAATAGTGTTTGTAGCATTTATAGTTCCTCTACAAAAGAACCTTAAAAAAATCCAATAGATTATCCTTTATTGCAGTTTGGAGACACTTATATATTTCAAGCATAATATAATAAGTATATAAGCATTTATACCTATTTATTTTTCATTTAAAGAATATTATAAATAAGATTTACAAATGTTTTCAGTTACAAATCTATACAGTTCCTTTGTGGTTATCTCCAAAATCTCGAAAAAAATGATGCAAAAAGATCATTGTTTTGGAAATCGTTTTATAATCGATGAGTTTAGTGTGATTTATCTTTTTGGTTTAATATGTTTCATAAATACGTCATGCTTTCACTTTGCATTACGAAGTACGCCTTCGTTAAAATTAAAGTACGCTCTACCTTAAATAAACAATATACTTCCAACAATTTGACCATCTGGTCACGATTTACCTCAAGTATACTAGCAGCCATAAAATAGTGAAGGAAATAAAATAAGAAAATAAAGCAAAAACATTGCAGACAAGACCTTAACACAGACTGCTCGGCGAAGCTGAAGCGATGTATCTGGCCAACCTCTTAATTGGCTAGTGAATAGAATAGCCGCTGATAAAATCCCTAGCCGCTCTAACGAAACAGGTTGGATGGAAGAACAGCAGAAAAAATTGGGAGTATTTGCTCGTTACCTGATTGCATTTCGAGCTTCCCGATTCCCAGAGTGTTAAGCGTGGTGAAAGAAGAACATTTTCGTGATTATAATCGGAATTCGAGTTCGGCAATGCGGATACACCATCCTGGAGATAAAGGTTGAGCATCGCGATGATTAAAAAGATACAAACTGTTTAAAATGAACATAATCGGTTTTCTTTCAGTTTTTAAAGTTTTTTTTTATGATGATTATTTTTTTAAGACTGTGGTCGACCTTGTTCAACAGTTGGATTCTTACAAAGTTTGATGGCGAGAAGAAATAGTTAAGAGTTTGCTTCGTGAAATTATATTTATACAAAAGATTTAAAAAATTAAACCTACTTTACCAAAATCATCCTATGTGTTATGTTTCCATTTTACTTTTCACGATGGACCTGCATAAAACAGAACTCTTATCGTGGTTGCTTTTTCTTTTTTCTTCTTGAAATGAAACCTTAACAAAATAGTTGAAATATTAAGATTACTCCCCCCCCCCAAAAAAAAAAAATATATATATATATATATATTGAAAGTATTATTACAATACACCGAACTGACATTCGCATATATTATATTTTGGGATTGAAAATTATGAGTAATCAATAACAACTATGCTATGCATAAAAAAACTAGTTTGCCTAATCTGACGCCATATTTTACTACTTTAAAAAATAAATAAATAAAATTAGAGCATTTGAATTCAAATAACAGCAGTCGGGAAAAAAAACTCTCTTTTATGTTCTCTTTCGTGATTTGAACATGCATACTTTAAATTATTAATGAATAATAACATAAATTAACAATTATAACGTCTATTGTTAAAAGAAACCAATGTTTAAATAATACAAATTGCAATACTCAGATAAAACTATTATTTTAATTCATCATAATCGTGAGTACTAGCAAGCACACTAAGCCGTAACAAAAGTTAAAAATTAAAAAAAAAAAAAAAACTTTCAAATTTCTTCAAATAACGTGCACCTCCTGTAATTAAAATCGTTGAAAAAAGTCTTTAGATATAAATTCAATATTATGTTTTTGTAAACTGGGGAAATCAAAGACCATCGCGGGGAATTAAATCTGGACACAGATAGGTCATCTTCACTGTTCTGTTATTCGAACTTTTAAACGATCGAAGATGAAAATGGAAAAAAAAGGAAAACTACCTCTGTTGAATAATTCATACCGAAGTTCTGAATTTACTCAGTTTTAACAATTCACAAAATAATAGATTCGGGTGATAACTACAATTACCTTACAAAACTCGTTCTGTGCTTGAAGTTTAAAGCAAACTTACGACATAAGTATTTTAGTTCTAAAAATTTAAGTGTACTGCCTGAAACGCTAGAGTTCTGTTTACGTCTGAAGAAAAAGAGGATTGTGTATTTAAAAGTTAAATTTACTATTAAAAAATCGGGCTTGATTTAAGCACAGACCATTAACTCAAAACAGTTAATTAAAAGAAAAACCGATAATTATTCTTAACGTCTATCGAAATTTAGGGCACATGATGAAATCAATTTTCAAGTCAGTTAATGCTTAAACTGATAAAAAGCCCTTTGATACTTGAGGCACACATTTTCTGCAGATCTCTGAATATCATGAAGTGTTAGAACTCATAAACATGTCTCGAATGAAACCTTCACAAAGCAAAAATTTCATTATCCCTTTAAAAAGACGAATATCAAGAATATATCCGCTTGTTTATTTCATAATGCAGGTCAGCTTTTGCGAAGAAAATGATGAAATAATGCGGAGATATTGGGAGAGAAAAAAAAATGAAATTCTAGAGACAACAACTATAAAATATGCAAAAACCATTTTGATGGAAAAGCGAACTTTAATGAAATATGCGCAGGAAATCGATTCATCCTTTTTCTCTTAACATGGTAAACGAACATCTATCATGCCCTTTAAATTTCAAAAGGAGAACATTTTATCTTAGTTTATAATGAAAATTTAAAGCAATATAGGCGTTTTATTGGAGTAAGGAACAATCAAAATGCCTTAAACGTATTTATGGCTAGACAGTGCATTTGTGAAATTGAGGAATAAAGTTTTGAGCTCCATTATTCCGGAAATAATAGCTTTTGTAAAACTTTCTAAAAGCTCACAGTGCTTAGTTCTGAAACCGATTTTTAAATGTTTTGAAGAAACAATACTTATGTATCCCATTAACAATCTTGTGATGATAGTTTGTTCTCTTTTATTTTATTTTTTAATAAGCTGCGTCAACTCATGCGCATGATGAATAATTTGAGAGTGAAGTTCATCTCCCATAGAATCAGGGATGACTAAAATATTGAATGGTCTAAACCAATGACTAATTATTTTATTACTTCGTAATAAACGTCCCGCAGTCGCCTAGTCACTAAGCTCCGTTCTCTTAAGAACGTAGAAAATGAAGCAGCTCCGACTTGGTCAGTGGTTGGGAGGGTGAACACCTCTCTCGGCCGTACTGCTGTGAGACCGTGTACGCTAATGGGAACTGTTGCACGTAAAATCTGTTCGTGGCTCCATGTTCAAACCATACTTCTCGGAGTGCGGATTTTAGGGACTAGGTCTCTCATCGGGAATGTGTTGAAAATTAAGAGACTACACATAGAGGACAATGTTCGTCTGCACGATAGGCGCCCCTGTAATTAGATGAGTATCATCTTCGGCCTTAGTAGCGGTCAAGGCTCCAGAAGGCCGCTTACCCGGCCATTAAAAAGAAAAATACACAAAAAACCTTCCTAATACACTTAGTGGTATTACCGTTTTTTGAAGATTCGACGCCTTTTCAAGAACCATAGTTGAAAGAAAGCTAAAAGCTTTTTAAAAATTTATCTAAACGTAAAAGAAAGAGTAAAAAGTAAAATATTACATGGCCTAAACTACTGACTAATGATAATTTTTTAACTTTAACTTCAGGATAAACTTTGTAGTACTACAATTTTTTGTAATATATGTCACATTTTCTTAAGAACTACAGTTAAAGGAAAGATAAAACACGAATGTTACTAAAAACAAAAGTGGAAAAAGAAGAAGAAATTTATCAAAGCATAAAATTCTCGTCTTAATTTTTTCTTTAAAAAAGTATAAATAAAAATGAACACGGGGCATGAAAAAGCAACAAATTATTTTATTGCGCGTGAACCTTCTTTTCTGCGTCCAATAAATCTATCACTTTGATCCAAGAGATCTGAACTAAAAAATCCTTCCAACCCTACACAGCCAGATTCTGGAGTTGTTTCTATTTCCTTTCCAGAAAACCCCTCGTTCATTTTTCTTCATGATCCCTTTCGCCCGACAAGATTTCTTACTCTGAACAAATCTTTTGAAACAAAAAATTACAGATTGGCTTCTTGTTTTGTTTGTTTATTTGTTTATACGTACTACATGGAAGTAAAGATTTTAAGTATCAAATTACCAGTAATTAGGCTAATGTCTTAATGCAAATCTTTAGCAAAATCAAATCCAGTTAAAGGATAATGATTAAGTAATCTTTCAGTTTATACTGAATTCAGAGTTATTCATTTGAAACAATTGTTTCAAATTACGTTGAATAACTGTATTTAATAATTTTAATCCATCTTTGACTATGAATGTAAATATCCAAGGTCTTTATCTCGACATGAAGTTTTTTTAATTCGCAATGGCATCACTTTTTATAAGCTTTTCCTACACTTGCTCTGGAGTCGTAGTTGTTATTGTTATAGATGCCGTCGAGCAATTGCGAGGTCCAGCGTTCTGGAATGGCGTATCGCATGTCTGTTAATCAAAAGATTTGGCGTTTTGGTCATCCCCAACCATTGATATGCATTGATAGTCAAGCAGATATAGCCCCTTGCGTAGCTTTGGCTCGACACAAGAAGTGGCAACCGTGGAGCGTTGGCAGATCCTCCAAGTATTAATTTACTTGCCGTCCATATCGTACGACCAAGGGCGATAAGGAGCGCCTTAGATTTTATTGTGTGCTAGTGGGAGGAAGATCGACTTAGCTGGGGGTCTCCCAACTTTAAACCAATTCCAGATAAGAGACCTAGCATTTGGGTAGACAGTGCTAGAGGTATTATTGTATGGCCCTAGAGGTATCATAACATTGAGGACAATGGAGCCAAGAACAGATTTTACGTACCCCCAGTTTCCATTAGCGTACATAGTTCCACAGCAGTCCAGCCGAGAGAGGTTTTCATCCTCCCAAGCGCTGATCAAGGTCGCCGCCGATTCACTTTCCGTGTTCTTATGGAACTGAGGGAGTGTTGGTCCAAGTTTGGCATACGATTTCCAGGTTTGTGTAACAGACTTCTACATAGAATTCAGACAACAAATCTAAAATTAAAGATTAGATAGAAGGAAATTCTCTTTTAGGGTATACAATCGAGTTCAGAAGAACCGAAAATTGTTGAAAAATAAGTAGTTACCGACAGTACCGCAACTGCAGTTTACGACACCCGGGGCAAACGTTAATTAGGGCGCCCCCTCCCAAGGAACGATAACTGATTTTGGCATCCCCTTTAGCACTGCACCCGGGGCATGTGCCCCGCTTGCCCCCCTTCTAGTTGCGGCCCTGGTTACCGAGATATTTAAAAATCTGGAAAATTTTGCCTTGTCACTCAAACAATGTTTGATCAGGACCTGAGAAGTTTACCGAAGTAGCAATTGATCGTAAAATTATGTAAAAAAAAGTTTATAATTATAAAACTTTTGGCGTGAATATGTCTTTAAATCTGCATCCTTGGTGGGAGGCAATTCAGAAAACTGATAACAAAATCGGGGTATACAGTTTGATATTGCAGCATCATATCTATCATGTGCATATAAAATTTAATTACACCACTGCATAGCTAAAGAATCAAGGAATTCATTACGATGAGTGAGGACTGTGACGCATAGCTTCCGCTGGAGGGTAGCGCCGCCATTTTGAGGTTGTTTCGCTGTGCCACATAATGCCCCATTAGTATACATTTTGACGCAGAGAAGCTAGAACGTTCGTCTGCGTTTCAATCGTCACATCCAGTCAAGACCTATCAAATGCGGATATAATGCATTAGTACGGTGAATATATTTAGTGTTAAAATAAAAAATGAAAATAAGTAATGCAGTCTCGGCCAATACTCGTCGAAAAGCTAAATCAAAATATAGAGAAAGTTTACGGTTGGGCTTCTTAAGAGCAATCCAGTGATACCCGTAAAACCAACGTAAAACACCAACAGAGTGAAACGTAAAAGAATGAAGGCGTCCGACCGGTAAACTATGGTGTCAGTACATCTGCAGCTAGGACGCCCGAGACTATCTATCCAAGTGGGTAGTGTAATCGTTTCTGATATCACCTGCGGACTTTATAGACACCGATCATGTGCGATCGCCGATTATGAAGACACACTGGGCAGGAGCTAGTGCACGTTTCACTACTACGTTAAGGTTTACCAGAAATCACGATTTATCCTGTATGCCGTTTGTTTCGTACTTTTCGTATCACAGATCAATCATTAATAAAGTTATAACACAGTAATTATTTGTTCACTTTTTCTTTCCTGAACCCAATTAAACTAAAAAAAATATTACTCGTTAATTACATTCATTCACTTAAAACACACGTCCGTGTTCGACGCACATACTGTTGATGTAAATATTTTCTTTAACAGTGAGGTTTTGTTTCTGGGGTGTGTGCATGTGTGATGAGATTTAAAAGCAAAAACATACAATCCAACGCTTATATGCTGAGTTGCAAATGTTTTCGTTTTAGTGATTACATATAGTAAATATGCAATTTGGAACAGTTAATCTAAGATACTGTCGCGTTCCGATCTTTCTCAATCATTTTATTAAGTTAACAAAAGGAACTATGCTTAGAGCAGTAATAGTATTTAAACAGAACAAAACTAATTTTAATATATTTTACAAATTAAATTGCAAATTAGATATTAAATACGCTTCATTAGTCTCAGGACATGCACATTTTTAAAATTTTTATGTTGGTAGCGAAGTGCTAAGATCTACTGCGTGAGTGTGAATATTCAAGAGGATGTAGTATTTTTCTAACGGCTTACACCTGCTTAAGGAAAATGTTTCTCATGTTCATTAAGGTAATATATTCATTAAAAACAAGTGTTAAACGCTTTTACCGTAGTTTATACGCTCTAAGTAAAGCAGGAAAATAGGCACAGTATACACTGTGCCCCAAAAATGTGGTAACGCGCTATAATTCTTTATCTATTATAGATAAATGGTCAATGTAAATAGGAAAAAAAATATTAAAAATAAGGTAGGGGGAAAAGAAACTGTGCCAAGAAAAAAATCAACTCGTTAATTTTCAAAAATTTATTCTCTTTTTAAATTTGTATACGACCCCCGTACAAAAAAAAACGAATTAGTAAATTTGCTCCATACTCTGAAAGGTGATTTACAAAATTTCAGACTTTAACCCTTTGAAGACGGGCGGTCGATTTTTCAACCAAGCAGTAGACTACCTTAAAGGACCAGCTGGGTTCATATTTCGACCAACTAATGCTTTCCCCCTCTGTAACTGTTTACCTGTACTGGACCGGCGGGGAGAGATGTCAACATCCATCCATCAATAAAGTTGCACCCCAGTGCCTGAAAAGGAGAATATACGCGTAAAGGTAATCCCCTTGTTCAAGAAGTTCGTTTTACTTCGGGGGCGGGAAAGAGTAATCCATCAATGATTGTTGCACAAATAGCAGCTTCAGCTAAGAGTCACTGAAATGGGGGAAAGCATTTTTCAGATGCTCCTGTCTTTCTGAAACAGCATGGCCAAAATTTCCCCGCCGGGAAAAGGTTAATCAGAAAACGTCTCGGGGCATCTTTAAACACAGATAATCACTGACTATGCATAATTTGAATATAAACGTCTATTGCTAGAGTTTTAAAAAAATATTTTCTTTTGCAATTTCTGTATGACCCCTGAAATGCGATCAATCGACGTCATTTTGTAGCTTCGAGAGCCATTGAAAAGTGGTTTATGTCAGCATATATTTATCTTCATTCTTCTGATACTTTCTTTATAAGTAATTTTCAAATTTTGTTTCATAGATTACGAAAGAAAATCTTCTTTTTCGCTTAAGCAATTAACTTTCGCCTTCAAAATCATGTACATCCCAAGATCATCTTTCTTTAAACAGATCTCTGAGACGTTGTACGATGAAAGGCTGAAATTTGGTACGTCACCTCATTGGTGTATGGGGCACATTTTACTCAACGGGGATTTTTTTGTGTGCGGGGTCGTATACACATTTCAAAAGTGTAACTTTTTGTAAATGAACGAGATGAATATTTTTCTTAATGGGGAGTTATTTCCGACCTTATTTTGAACTTCTTTTCAATTTATATTGCCCACTTATATCTAATAGATATTGAATTAAAGCACTGTTACCACATTTTTGGGACACCCTGTATAAAGACATAAAGCGCGTTACCACCTTCTTGGGACATCCTGTATAAAGACATAAAGCGCGTTACCACCTTTTTGGGACACCCTGAATAGAATGACTATGTAATAGTACAAATGTTTTGGGTCAAGCTTTTTTTAATTTTATGCTGTCCACTTATCTCTAATAGATAGAGAATTATAGCACGTTACCATTTTTTTGGGACACCCTGTATAAAGACATAAAACGCATTACCGCCTTTTGGGGGCACCCTGTATAAAGACATATATCGCATTACCACCTTTTTGAGGCACCCTGTATAAAGACATATAGCGCGTTACCACCCTTTTGGGACACCCTGTATACAATGCCTATGTACTAATACAAATGTTTTGGTTCAAAGTAGGAATATAATTAAATTAATTAATATTTGCTTAGTCTTTACTTGTTTATTAATTACCTTCCCGCTTCACGATTTTGAAGCTTAAAACTTTATATGTTTTAGGAAAATTTCTAAATCTTCAGTAATTGAAAGCGCGAATAAAAATGTCCCATAAACTTTCATAGTTTTACAACCTTTATTTCATCTAATAATTTCATGAATATAAAATTCTGAAATTTCTGAAATTAAGGAATAAATTATACATAACACGCGTACCTGCTTCAATCCGTTTACTATTTATTCTCCGAAATTCTGCATTTTATGTAAATTAAATCATTGTCGAGTACGTTACATTAACCGCTTCGTTCCATTTACATTTAACTTTTCTGCTAGAATGTACTTTTCATTCGTGTATCATTTAAATACATCATTTATAAACTCTTAATTTATTGTTTCAAAAGCATGAAAACAAATGTGAACAATAATTTTTACATGAAAACAGTTTAATTAGCATTTGCAGTTCCATACTTGTGCTATTTTGCGCGAATTCGAGAAACAATCCTTCTTAATGGGCTCCTAAAACATATGGAGAAAGCTATTTATGCATCCATTCTGAACTCTAGACACTATCTATGATTTGGACAGACAGAACATATCATTAACAAAAGGGAAGATTGATTACCATAGCTAGATATTACCAATGAAGCAAATGCATCTCCGTATTCTTATCTTTGGTCTGGTGTGCCTTTTCCTTTTCATATGCGGAAATTCCATTATTTCTATGCATTCTTACAAATGATGTGATAATAATTACATATACTCTAGATAATGCGAGTGGAAGATGCGCTTCCATCTTTGTTCGTTTTTCGTGTGCTGATTATTTAAAAACTTGCTAGTGTATATATTTATTTATTTATCTTTATCTTTCACTCTTAAATAAATTTATATGGGTCTATAGAGACTCGGGAATGGTACGAAAACTTAAAATACTCGCGTTCTATAAAACAGACAGCATTAAATTAAACTAAACGAAATTAGTTTAAAATTTGGCAGAGCTTATATTCATTTAACTGAAGTGTGGTGAGCTTGAAATTCAACACTTTATGAAAATATATGATGCAAAAGAAATAAGCTGCAAAATTTAAGAAAGCGTTGATATAATTAAAGAGGTAAATACTTAAATGAAAATATTCATTGTATATTTGAATGGTGTATACCGTAAAATGTAGAAATGCAATACTGTAGTTGATAAAAGGGAATATGAATCAGACTAAGTCATAAAAATTTAATTTAATAACTTATGAATTAGTTTCATTTACATTGGTTTCATTGGTTTTGTTACTATCACCGCATTTTTCTGCTGCATCAGTAAATTTAGTTAGGGATGGATGCGAGACGAAAAATATGCGTCTCAAGTCTCGCAAAACAGCCTAAAAGCTTCGTCTCACAAAATGCCTAACCGTAATGTTCAAAATGTTTGCCTCGTTCCTCAAAAACTCGTCTCGCATCCATCTCTAAATTTAGTATTAATTCAAAAGACTCATACTTGTATATTCACCCTATTGCTATCAAGTGAACAAACAGGTTTTGCATAGCTGAATTTAACTTAGCTATGTTGTCCTCTTTTCATAAATTTTAACATAAATGAAAAAAAACTTTTAATCAACACAACACTTAAGTTCGTTAGTTAAATACTTGAAATTCATTGTTCGTCTATGATTTTTCAAAAGATTAAACTAGAGGCAAAAACGCAGTACTTAATAACGTGTTTAACATTTGCAGTTAAATTTATGTAATTTGTACATATCTGGGCAATAACTACTTCAAATGGGCCGTGAAAACACGCTAGTAAAGCTATTTATGCATACAGTCGGAGATCGAGACACGATCTGCCGTCTGGGCAGACAGAGTATAATTATTAACAAAGGGAAGATTGATTACTATATCAAGATATTACCAATAAGTAAATGCATCTACATATTCTTATCTCTGGACTAGATGTAGCTTATCCTTTAGATGTGTGGAAATTTCATTAGTTCAAAGCATACTCATAAATGATGGAATAATAATTACTATTAGTCGGTAGTTACTATTAGTACTAATTATTATTAGTCGGTAGTTTAATTTACAGCATCGATAAAATACAAACATATATATACAGGGTGTCCCAAACGCACTGACCTAGACCTTTATATATTTAATGAAAATTGATGCGAGACACATACAATAAATTGCAAAGGTAGTACAGAATTTTGTATAATCTATTAAAATTCTTCGGAGATTAAATATAAATAAATACAAAATTTAAATTTTTATACAGCCCCCAAACGAAAAAAGTTCCCAGATAATAAAATAAGTCCCGTACATTTTTAGGGTAATGTACAAAATTTCAAACATTCATCATAAAGGAGCTCAGATATGTAAATAAATATACGCTGACTTAAACCACTTTTCATAGCTCTCGAAGAGAAAAAATCACATCTGAACTTCCTGTTTCAGGGTTCACAATCCTTGATGTATAATACCAATTCTTTAATACACTGACCAGAAAAAAGTATTACTTTTTATTCTCAATTTCTGCTATTGTAATCAATAAATACAACACAATACGCGTGTGAATATAATACTTTTTTATGTTGATATTTAAAAAAGAAGCACGTTGTAAAAGAAATATAAGACACTAACATTTCCTGTAAAACTTCGTGACTAGTGGAAAATGAATGCCGGAAGTGATCTGGTGTCATTAGTTGACCACTAGACTTATTAATCATTGTGCTTAGATTAGGTATTACAATATTAGCTATGAGAGTGGTGGATTATACAGTACTGTACCTTATAGTTTAAAGTGTATTACAAATTGTAGAAATACCAGTTTATGTTTAGTCTGAATCGAAGTTGCTACCGGATGTGTTAATCTTATTAAAATTGTGGATTATATTTAGCTTGGCTTTTTCTACTGTATTTCTGGTATACACCCATAAATATTTTATTAAATAAATGACGGTTCTTCAATAAATATTTTCTTTACGTTTAATAATTTTGTGAGGGACCTCTTTAGTATATTTCTTAGTTTATAAGCATATTTTATAATAATGAGTTGCATTTCTAAAATTATTGCAGAAATAGTTAGCTGTTGGTAATTCATTAAATTTATAAAGGTATGATAGAAAGGGGTCATGATTTGTAAAAAATATATAGAGAGATTTCTGTGATCTAGTAATAAATCTTCAGATACTGTTTTAAAGTAATTGTATGTAAATCTTCTCTTTCTGACTTATTCCACCTGGATCGCAAATCATTAATTTATTTAATTTAATGTATATTTCAAATTTGATAGCTGACTGGGATGAGAAGCACTGAAGTTATGTTATTTTGTAGCATTGATAGCATACAGGTGCGTAGCCAGAAATTTTTCATGGGTTGGGGGTTACAACTACTACAACTCATATATATGTATACGTGTGTGTGATAAGAGAGTGAAGAATATACATTTTGTATGACAAAAAGTTCCTCATGGGAAGGTTATGACCCCACTAACCCCCCCCACCTTAGCTACGCCCCTGATAGCGCAGTTATTGTTTTGTAATTTTGTAAAACTGAAACGCTACATTGAACATCTTTTAATATCAAACCTTAATCATAGTTTGAATGTTTGAAACATTGCATGATAAAAAAAGAGGAGTTCTGCTTGGAATATAGAGTTTGTATTTTGCATATGTATTGTAATTCCTTTTGTAAAATTTACTTTCTAATAAAACAGATAACACTGCGCAATAACCATGTACGAATTTCGAGCCGTCTGTTAATATATCTATGTCTAAATCATTTATTTTTAATGGGTGAACTATGGATCTATTGTTAATTTCTTTAAAGGTATATCAAAATATGATAGATTGAGGTCGTTATTATTGGCATTTATTGATATTTCTAGTCTTGCTACTAATGTATAGTTTATTTTTTTAGCTGTTGTTAAATCGGAGTTTGTCTGTATGTTATGATTAGTAATAGAATGCATTTTCTCTGAATTGATTCTAGTAATCTTTTTCCGTTGCAGTTTGTATATGGGCCCGAAACACAATGAAGCATAGACCATAATTCTTTCTAAAATGGCTTTATTTTAAAGATATATTTTGGTATTCCCTTAACCAGCGTTTGCCAATCGGTGGGGCGCCCCCTAGGGGGAAGCAGAGAGTTGGTAGGGTTTACTTTACAGTAAACTTTACTGATACAATTATTTTGTAGAAAAAGCGAGTATATGTTCATTGTTGAAGAATGAGAAACTGAGTGTATGCTTAAAAATGCAAAGGAGTAGGGGCCACCGTAAGTTATCCTCTGTTGGGTGGTAGTTGGGCGGCGTTAAAAGGTTGGGAACCGCTTCCCTAAACTGCAATGAGCATTTAAAGTTTAATAGTAATCCGAAATATTTCATAAGACTGATTTTGAAATTATATTTTTTCAATGAGTTAAAAAACTAAAATTTTATCTTTTACACTCCTGACAATTTACTGAAGAATATGAAACTTTAAACTGAATGAAATGGTATATATATGTATCGAAACATTTTCAAACTTTTTGGTACAAGTCTGCGAAATTTGCTAAATTTGAAACGTTGCTTCATCTACAATTACCAGGACTTTATCAAAAAAACAGAGAAGTGTACTTTTTTCGAACATTAATCAATTTATATGTTTAAATGTACATGAAGTTTCAGAGAATAAAATGAATTTGAACCAATAAATAATAATTTGTGCTAATATAACTTCTTAATAGAGGATATTAGAATACATTATTTGCGTAAACCATAATTCTGATAAAATTGAGTCCTGTTTTATTTACCAAAATGCTTAAAAGATAGAAGAGACTTATCTATCAATATAATTTTATAAACTTAATATAGTTTTTATAAAAGCTGCATAAATCTTTCTTAGTTCTATCCTTTATGAAACAAATTACAGAATTACACTTACTGAGATGTGAAATAAATTTGTGAAAGCTTGAAAGTATAAATTCAGTAAACCAACCTAATTCTTTTATTTTTCATTAAAACTCCTTCTAAATATTCTAGACGATACATATGTTGTGATCAGGATACAAGTGTTTACATCATTTGACATCTTTCATGGGAATAACTGTTCAACTTCCAGCAAATATAATAATTTTACTGAGTTGAAAATCTGAAATTTAATCTTTTACACTTCTTAGAATTTATAACCTAGTTCATTCCTATCCTTTATTAAATAAATTACTAAATTACACTTAACTGATATGTGAAATAAGTTTGTGAATGATTGAAAATATAAGTTCTGAAAACAACCTAATTATTTTTTGCCATTAGGAATCCCTCCACGTATTCTTGAAGGTGCATACATTGTAATCAGTATACAAGATTTTACATCATTTCACATCTTTCACGGGGATAACTATTCTCCTTCGAGAAAAACTATTCTTCTCCAGAACGAACTCGGAAAAGCTCTAAAGAATTTCTGAAATGATTCCCAAAACAACTAGCAGTAAATAAAACTGGGAAGCGGCGTCTCCGGATATATAAACTGGTGCGATTTGTATTATCAACTGTTTTGCAGCGCTGCAAAAGAGAAAGCATGAAGAAATCCTTGCTTTAAAATTGAATTCTCAGCGGATGGAACAAAGATAGTGGAGCTCCAAGGCAAACACACACTTTTGGGAGTACAGCACTTAACCATTAACGAAACGATACCCTACACGTTAGCAAAGAGATTTATTTCAGAGAGAAGATTTGTTGAGAGTAACAAATCTTGTAGGTCAGGGGGTCATGAAGAAAAATGAACCAGCAGCAGTTTACTTTTTTATTTGTTTGCCCAGCTTTGTAATGCTAAACTCCGCTTTATCGAGGCTGTTTAAGTGCAAACTTTTTTAAAAGCTTATCCAGCAAAATACATTTCTAACTGTTTTAAAATATGTTTCGGACGTTCACAAAATGTCGATAGAAGTTCTCAATACCAGGTTATTATTTTGTTTTTGCTTTCTATTTTGGATGGTGTAGGCGTGCATTTCTTTCAAACTTTTGGGTTATGGGAATTGAAATGAGCTGAAAGCTTTTATATAATGATATTTATTATCCATGTTATGTCTCTTTTATTTTTTAAGCATTTGGGTAAATAAAACAGGACCAAATTTTATTAGTATAATGATATATGCAAATGATGAGTTCTAATCAAAGGCGGAGGGGGCGACCGCCCCCCCCCCCGAGAAAAAAGAAATTAATGTAAAAGATCCTATTTTACATCCTTAAAATGGACGTATATGTCAATCTGCTAACTAACCGCCTCCACAGACAAACTTGCATTAATACGCCACTGGTTCTAATATCCTCTATTATGAATATAATCCTATATTGGTCCAAATTATGTTTTAAACAAATACGCTGATTAATGGTCAAAAAATTACACTCCTCTGCTTTTTTAATAAAATCCTGGTTATTTTAGATGAAACAACACTTCAAATTTAACAAATTACGCATACTTACAAAAATGTTTCGAGATGTATGAAAATGTTTCGAGATATATAACCCTATATTCAGTTTAAAGTTACATATTCTTCGATTACTTTCACACGCAGGCGCAGGAATACATGCAAACAAAAATTTAATCTTCATTTCGACATACTAATAATGCAAATAATCATGAGATCTTTACAAAAGGATAAAAAAGTAAAAGAATATATATGATTATTATATTTGTATTAATTCATACTTTGTGACTAAAACTGTCAAATATATATATATATATATATTCACATCAGTTGGATATTTTAATACATTCTAACTCTCAGAATACCAAAGATATTTCACACTAAAGTCACACTAAAGATTTGTATCTGGAATAAAATTTACTTTTAACGTCTAATGCTAGAACTAAATTAAAAAAACAAATTTGTGATATTAAATTTAAAAAGTTCTACAATAACTGTTAGGAATTGTTTCTCATAGCTGTTAAATCAAAGAATTTATCTTATATATCTGATCTCAAGGAAATAAATATTTTCTGTCAAAACTACACAGTTTTATTTTGTTAGCTTTTAGGCCCAAATATACTGAAAAATATTTAGGCTGTTTTACTTTTGTAATTAGTATCTTAAAAATAGTATCTTTTAATTTCAGTTCATGCAGCTTAAATTAAATGTAGTATGGAACCAATCTGTCCTGTAACCATAGAGCATACTTAGTTTTTTAAATAATTCTGTTTTCTAAGTCTATCAATTAGAATTAAAACACAAAATCACTAAAAAATGTCAAGAAATGAAGTAAAGTTAGAATTTTAATATAAGAAGCTGAAAACATACTACACGACTCAACCATAATTCTTATTTTTTGCATTTTAGTTTGCAAAAACTACACGTAAAAATATAAAAGTGACATATGAGTTGTCTTCCGTCACTCGGCTTCTAGTTAAAACGATCGATGACCCTTAAGGAATTTAAACTTAAAAATTCTCTTTCTCCCACATGGCCACTCTCAATAAATTTGTCCCCATTTTAGAAAGAGTAGATGGCCAATTTTTCTTCATGATCTCTGAAGGTTACAAGATTTCACACTTTTGTCAAACTCTTTTTGACGAGTAACAACCACCTTTCTTCTACAGCATGGTTAGTTTTTTCTTTCTTTCTTTTTTTTTAACGTCTAGTTAATCCTTAAGGCTTGTTGTCCCTCAAAATCATGTTTACCCCTCTGAATAAATTGTAGCTGTAAGTTGAAAACATCTCATTTTTTATAATAGAAATAGGTGCAGTTTTTTGTTTGTTTGTTTGTTACTCTAATAATGATTGAGGTTTTTGCAGTTCAAGATCTGTGCGAACAGCCTAAATAAAAAGATGTTACTAAACAAACTATATTTCAGTCTACTTTTAGAGGTACAACATCGACATCACTTTCCTTTGGCGCAGTTTCTTTCGGTGACTATTTTTGGCCCGATAAATGACATGATATGTCAATGACTAGCCATTATTTACCTTATGTTTAGACGTCGAATTTAATTTTTTTTAATTTTATTATTAGTGTATTTAATGGTAGTAATTGAGTCTTTTTTTTCAATTTTTAATAATTACTTGATTTGTTGTTAGCTTAATTTCATTCGGTATTTTACTGAAGTTCTACGAAATAAAAGATATGGTTAAAAGTACGTATTCATTTTTAAATGTTATTTTAAATCTAACAAAGCATACCTTAATAATGTGGACTCCCCGAACATGCATTGAATACTTAAAAATGTTCAAATTAATATACCAAAGGTACTCATCAAAAAGTTCAACAATAAATTGTTCATAAAGTAGCGACTTTACATTTCTACTTAATGATTAGATATTATTTTGTTATAACATTTCCTAAAATACTAGTGTAATTAAAAATTTTACATGAAAATATTCTTTTAAAACCATCTTCTATATTCCGAGAATCTTATATATATACTGAATCTTTAGTGTCAGAGCACAGTATATTTATCTCTATAAATAATACAAAACTACTGCATATCTTAGTATAATACTGAATCTTAAATGTCACAGTATTTTTATTTTTTTAAATAATATAAAAGTACAGTATATTTACTGTCCAAGGCCATGCAAATTTATGACTTAAACATGCATTTAAAACTGTTACATATAAAACTGTTATTATTTATTACTGAAAAAAATATTTCTATATACATATGTAATACTGTCTTTAAAGTCACAGTATACCGGGTGATTCAGAATAGATGTTAAGGCGATTATTTTTTAAACAGTAAGTGATCGAAACATACTTTTAGTTAGATAAGTTCGTCAAATTAAGAATACCTTTCATATATGGCATTTTTTTTACTGGGAGTTGTATACATATTAAAATACGAAATTTAATTTTTATACGGTCCCTCCTTTCCTACCCTTTATGTTTAGAAGAATGTTGCTAATTTCCTAAGAAAATGAATAAAACAAATCCCGTGTCTCTAAGTGAAACAGTTATCGAGAAAATTAATTGTGAAAATGATGACTTACACCACTTTACCTGCTGTGCTGGCGTCGGTTTTCAAGCGAAAAAAAGATTACTTTAGGGGACCAACTATGTGTTGAAAAATTTTAAATAACGATCCCATTGTTGGGAAAGGCAATTAAGAAACGTGTTGAAACGTGTGAAACGAACAGGTACAGTTTTACCTGAATGGATCGGTACTGTGTTATAAAATTAGTGATAATTTACACTATTAGGGAGGTCATTTACTCATTACGTCATGCTTATAGAGAAGGAATTTGAAAGTGTAAAAGAGAATGACTAAATAATGGCGTGTGTTATGGTGTGGTAACTTTCACTAGTAACTGCCAAACGTGCGTTATAGAAAAATTCTAGCTCAATTAGGATTTGAGGAGTCAACTGCGTCTATCGAGTGGCTATTAACATAAATTAACGTCAGTTGAAAAGTAATTACATTTTACTCACTTTGGAGACATCCCCTTTTTGCTTGGCGACAAGTGCCAAAATTTTCAAATTGATATATCTTGGAAACTATTCCACGTACAGACACAGGATTTGTTTTATTAATTTTCTTAGGCAAAGAGTAACATTTTTCTAAATATAAAGGGTAGGAAAGGAGAGACCATGTAAAAATTAAATTTCGTATTTCAATATGTATATCACCCCCAGTAAAAAAAATGCCATTTCTGAAAGCTACTCTTAATTTGATGAACTTTCTTAATTGGAAGTATATTTCGATCACTTAAGGTTTAAAAAATAATCGCCTTAACATCTATTTTGAATCACCCGGTATTTCTCTCTATAAATAATATAAAACTATAGTATATTTACTGTCCAAGGAAATGCAAATTCATAACTTAGAATAAACATGCATTTAAAACTGTTACATATAAAACTGTTATTATTCATTATTGAAAAAAATATATTTCTATATATATAATAAATAAACATGCAATATGTCATTTTCTCATGCATTTGAAATCATTTTTTTTTATTCAGAAGTCACAAGGAAAGGTAAATATTTTTTTTTCATCACACTGTGTATCTTCAAGTCACTTCCTATTACCAAACATCTTTTCACACGTAGGTTCCTTGTTGCTGTATGCGTCTGCTTACAAATGGCCCGTGGGCCACCCCAGTGCATTCACTGTTGCATCCAACTTCTATTGTTATTTTTTACTTGGGTACCTGCTTTTCAAAAAGAGAGGCACAAAAGATGATAGGCATCTGCTCATCTTGAAGTTAAATCCTTTCAAGGCGTGAATATTTGTCGTTGAGCTTTTAGAAGGTACACATACATATTGTTGCATATTCTATCTCCCTCCTCCTTATTTTATAGAAAGGAGGGGGAGGGGAGGGGGGCATCATCATATTGTGTGCATTGCCGATCAGGTTATTCGGAGTGACTTTGTAACGCCAGGTGCTCCGGTGAGGAATGCAAACATGCAAGAGAAATGCAATTTGCATTAGAAGTGAAATGCTTATCGATAAAGTGCATTACTCAAGTGCATGGTAAACAAGGCTGTTTATGAAAGGCCCAATAATTCTATGCTATAGTCTGCCGTTCCGGAAAAATTCATATTATAAAAAATAAAAAAAAATCTGCGCACAACAGTGTGTTTCCGTTAATTCATTTTCGTTTAAGCCGTGTTTCCGGCATATCCTTCGAGAATCTTAGGGGAAACTATGTAGGAATAAGACTAGGGTCAGTTGTAATTATTTGCGCATTTTTATCAATATTTACTAAACTTAAAGCAAAATCTCAATGTTATTTCAAGATGGACATCAAAGAACTTCGCATAGATTTGTAAAAATAACAGTTTGTAATTTTAGAATAGCAGTTGGCACGTGAGTAGACTTTTAATAATTTTCACTCTAGTAAAAAGAAATAATTATAAGTTTTAAATCTAATCACTTGAAATTTAAATTTAAATTGTATTTGTTTCAATTTAGTGTTTACAATTGTACGTAGAAGAAAATGTAATTTTAGTCAGCACTTGTTTGCAACCAAAGCCGTGTTAAATAGAATTAATTAAACCATCAAGTACAAATACGATAAATTATTAAAGTGTGCATTGAGATAGAAAAGAAACATCACATATAAGTGGATTCCTTGATTAGCTATAAGCAAATGTTCTGAAAAGATAATGCGTGAGGTGTTTAGAGGTGTAGCTAAGGAGGGACTGGCGGGGCAAATGCCCTGCGTGCTGAACGAGAAGGGGGCTCCGAAAAGGAAATTGCAAATCAAACCTGTGAATGCGATGTTTTTTTAAAGTTTACTTTTGGTTTCGGCACAAATTGTTAACATTGTATCGCATGCTCTGCTGCAATATTCGATGTTTGTTTTATATCTTACGTTCAAAGTACTTGATTCCCCAAATTGCTGCACCCGTACTTAAAATTCAACAGATTTCAAAAACCAATCGAGAACCTCTTCTCACTTTTCGGGAAGCTGTTATGTTTCTGTTAAGGTAGAGGGGAGGCTGCAGTAGTTGTCATATCATAAATTCCTTAGCATTAAAGCGTAACTTACATAAGGCCAGGGTTGGGAAAAGAAACCCGTTTTTTTTTTAACCGGTGTTTTTAATCTTTTGTAATTACATGCATACATTTAAAAATGGTAAAATAACAATTAATATCGTAGAATCATAGCGTGGACAAATATCACAGCTACTCCCCTGAAGGTGTTGCACTTTTCCAATGCGCTCTTTTCCGGGAAGAGCACTTTTCCGGTGTGCTATTTTCCGTAATTCACTACAGTTTCATTTCCAGGGCAGATTCACTTAAAATGATAGTTAACTTAACCGTTTATGGGGCAATATTTTATCTAATAAATGTGACGTAATTTCGATATGCAGCACTGTCTCGATTCTTCGAATTTCCCATAAACCCGAGTTAGTGAAAAAAATTAGTTTAGCTCCCAAATAATGACCAACACATACTTGAAAACGTATAATAATTTTTTCGCACCACAAAATACAAATACCTGGCGCAACCGGAAGCCACATCAGAACCCCTCCCCTCCCCTGCCAAAAAATGGATATGTTCTGCCTGTAAATGCCCTCACAGACATTTCTGTGCAGTGCTGACATGCAGCTTTGACGATGCCGCGATATTGCTGCACAGAAACTCATCAACGTGTCAATGCTAAAAATAATTGACTATTATTTTCCGATGTAATTAACCTGTTCTAATCATCAGTAATACAAGTACAGTATATTCAAGTACATTTTTCTTTTGAATATGCACTCAAATCACAAAAATTGCTTATTTCCGTTTATTTGTTTATTAAATTTTCTGATTTCGATAATTCTAGGTATTGATAGTTCGAAGTAAAACCGGTACCATGCACCACGAATTACCCAGATTCTACTGTAATCTAATTCGATATCTGATTTTTTTAGAGTTTCGAAATTATTCTTCGTATAACAACCAAACTCTATAAATTCATTTATTCATTTTTGCGAACGAAAACTCTAAATGCCCTATCACATTTGTTGTTGTTTCTTATGTCCTCTGGCAACCACGAAGCAATGCCCGATCTCCATATAGGGCGGCGATAGGCGAAAGGGAACGAATTCCATTTTAACGAGCAAAAGTGGGAAGAAGTCCGACTTTGCCCAAGGTATCCACATTTTGAATCAATTCGAGATGAAAGATTTAACACTTGAAATCGGAACCACCAGAGGTATGGTTTGAAAAAGGGACACACTGCACGAACAGATTTTACGTGCACCAGTTCCCATTTACGTACATGGTTCCGCAGTAGCCCAGCAGAGAGAGGTTTTCACCCTCCTCAGCACTGACCATGTCGGTGCTGCTTCACTTTCCGTGTTCTTGTGGTAACGGATCTTAGCCACTAGGCCACTTCGGACACTTAGTAGTAAGGAATCAAGAGTTCTACTCAGCCGGTGCCATGTTAATTCACCGGTGCTGTTAGATGCTTTCCCTGGGCTGAGCGGGGAAGGGGGGCGTGGTCGGAGCGGATGTGGGGACCGGATGTTCGAAGGATTGATAAGATTTTTTTTTTCTTTTTTTTCAAATAAGGGGACTTGTAATTTTTTCAGACATTAACAAATTTTTCAAATAAGGGTACTTGGAAAAATTTTTGAGATTGTGATGTATTCTCTAATGAAAATAAGGGACTTTGACATAATTTTAAATAAGCTATACTTTATGAATTAAACTTGAAATAAAAAATATTATTATAAAATGAGGACCCACCAGCCACCCGGTAGAACGTCTGCCACCTCATTTCAAATAAAAATTTCTACTGTGCCTTTCCCCATCACGCTAGCCTCGCATGAATGGAGACAGGGCGTAGCACAGAGGATGCGTTGTTGTTTTTGTTTCTATAAATAATAATTAACTATGTGGAGCAAAGAAACGTATAACATCCCCAGGTGGCACCATTACAGCAAAATCCCCAGGAGGCCTACGAACTTTAATTTTAATTAAATAAGTAATTTTACAACAAATATTTTTTTAACCAAGAGTTTTAATTTTAAGTTAATAATTTATTTTACAACAAATATTTTTTTAATCAAGAGTTAATTAATTTTTATTTTATTTTTTTTAACCATGAGTTTTAATTTTAAGTTAAATAATTTTACAACAAATATTTTTTTAATCAAGAGTTAATTAATTTTTTTAACCAAGTTTTAATTTTAAGTTATATAATTTTACAACAAATATTTTTTTAATCAAATGTTTTTAATTTACCAAGAAAAAAAAATTAATCAAGAGTTTTAATTTTTTGTATATCCTATTTTTGTTAAGTAGCCGTTTAAAATTAAAGTAGAATATCAATACATTTAATCTACTGTTAGGGAAGTGAGAAAATTACACCATAGAAAGATTTTTACAAATAATGATATAGTCTTATTTTCTATTGCGAGAAAACCACTTTAACCATATATCCCAAAAAACTCAAGTTTTTGTATACGAAATGTATGAATACTCAAAGTATTTATCTAAAGATTTTTTCTTACCAACACATTTTTGATAAATTTTAGGCAGCGATTATACTAGTTTATATTTTCTATAGATCAATTAGAGAAAAAATTGCATTTTTAGTAATCCTACAAAACATTTTTACTGTATATCACAAGTAGAGTAACATGATTTATAGAATTTCAATACGATACGAGGTAGATTGTTGTGCAAAATTAATTTCAGTTTGACTATGAAAGCATAATTTTATACATGAATCAACCTTTTTAGAGGTCTTTTATTGATGCACTTAGCATATTTTATAGAAAGGTGAGCATAACTAGCACAAACTTTTAGACTAGATAGTACTATTGTTAGAAAGTTGAACTATTGGAAATAAAAATTGAAGATCCGTTTTAGCACAGTTTTATACCGCATGTACATAAATATCTTTCGATACTTAGATAAAATGATAGTTTAAATCGCAAATCATTACTTGAACTAAAAAAAAATACAAGGTTTTTACTTACTTGAAGCCACGTCTTGCTAAATCTTCTTTACTGTAAAGCACTTCTTACGGTAAAAAAACCCGGTAAATTTCTTGACGGATGCAAAGCAAGCTAGCAGATCAGGAAAATAGAGTAATGATTTAAAATACATTAGCTCTACTCCCCCTCTCAGCTACTTATTTCAGGGCATCATCTTGATTAATTTTTATCCTCATATGCTGAAAACAGACATAACATTTAGAAACTAAATACTCATAAAATAACACATTTGAAGATATTAAACGCTTTAAAAGTAATTTTTTTCTTATAACAATTTATCAGATTCACAATGCTATTTTATGTAGGATAAAATTAGTTAGCAAGTGAAAATTTAATCTTAATTAGACATTTACTGAAATACAGATACCATACAGACTTCATTTTCTATTAGGAGAAAGCCCTCAGAACCCAGTTTTTGTATACAAACTGCTTAAAGTACTTCTACCGATAATGCCTATTGCTACTAATTACACTGGATTACCAACTTAAAAGTTTGCAAAACACCAAAATACAGAAAAACATGCATTAACAATAACAAAAAAAATCATACTTAAAGTACAACACATCAAAAGTGCAACTATAAGAACCACATAATTATTTTAAATTAGAATTACGGTATCAACTTATATGTAACTAAAATAATAGAAAATATTACACTTACCCTGTACTTGTACACGCGAAATAATAATAATAATAAAAATAATTCACAAAAGAATGATTGAAGTAAAATCCACGTGCATGAAATATTGCAAACTCATTCGGCACATTGCTGATAACAGAAATTGATAAGAAGTGCCTTGAGGCCCTTCAGAGTCGGTTAAATAACAGAGGGCCAGTTTGCCGATAAGATAAAACCAGGGAGGCTGTTAGGGGTATGCAATTGGGGACACGTGTTTCATTCTACGTTCAAAAATGGGGACTTATGGATTAAGATGTTTACTACTTAAATACATGATCTAATTTTTACAAATGCATTGGAACTTTGTATAGGATATCTATTGAACACGTATTAAATGCATTATGGTTATTCTTCTGATCGACATTATATCCTAAATTAAAATATCAAAGTTAAGCTACAACGATTAATATATTTTACGTAGTTTAGGAAAATAATGAATCATTAAATTAATTTCTGTGAAACAATTAGCAAAGATCATTGTACTAAAACAAATTATTTTTGCTAAGTTTTGATAAATTACAGTAATAAATTATAGGCATTGCAGATGAATGAGTATTCACGTATAAAATAGGTATTTACTATTGAAAAACAGGATCTAATTTTAACAAATGCATTGGAATTTTGTATAGGATATCTATTGAACACGTATTAAATACATTATGATTATTCTAATATGAAAAACAGGGTTAAGATTGTTTACTTGTGATGAATGCCACAGATTTTTTTTATATACTTAAATTTTACAAACATGTAGGCATCCTTTTAATAAATTCATAAACTAAACTTATTGTTTAAAACAATTTTTACAATAATAAACTAAAATTTTTATTTAATAAAGTCATAAACTAAAATTATTGTTTAAAACAATTTTTACAATAATAAACTAAAATTTTTATTTAATAAAGTCATAAACTAAAATTATTAATGAAAACTTGCTAATAAATTAAACTTATTACTCTAAAAGATAGCTAATCACAACATATATCAGAAAAAATATAAGCAATTATAATGCCTGGAAAATACCGGCCAACACTCTTGTTACATGCGGACAAAACATCTGTTTGCTCGGCTAAAGAATTCTTAGGTATCCGTTGCAGGAGACCTTACCTACGCCCAACCTACAAACTCTACAAATTTAACGGCAACTGTTTTTCTCTTATCAGGTATCACAGATCAGATAAGAGATAAGGAAGTGACATGCGCAGAAGACACGTGATAGTGACGTGTGCAAATCTGTGATGATTCAATATCCGCTAGGTTCGTTGGCAGGATGTACATTGAGTGGCAACTCTCTGTAACAGGCTAAGACAAGTTAGATGATGCAATATCTACAGGGTTGAGAAAGTTTTAAGGTAGAGGGCGCTTGGGTAATCACGTGATTTTTTTTTAAAGAACCAGTAAAGACATTTTAGTTAGATAAAATGGCCAGGTGTGTGTTGCGAGACTCCCTTTGCACTGTGTGCGCCTATACTTAAGACGTATGTTTTAATTGATTTTTCGCCGAGATTCAATTGTTTTCTACATAATGGTTTTAGTATATTTTTTACAATCGCAATACTAGTTATACACCAATAACATCACATAATTACACATGTTTTGCCATCCTTTAGAATTAGCAAAATCTGAAAACGGTTGAAAAAATGTATTAAATAGCACATTTTGAAGATACTTCATATAGTCTTCAATGAAAATGTTTGAAAAAAATTCTCCGTCATAATGACAAGTACATTTGTTCTCGCATATCTCTCTTGCAATATACGACATGTCGACCATAAACCATGCTTTGCTACTTATAAGACCCTCTCTCTCATCAACATGTGTTCTATTCGAACAGGCATGTATCCTTTGCGAAGGATGATCCTGAACCGGGCCTATGTTTTTAAAAATTCCTGATGTACTATATCCATTAATTGTAGTTTAGCCTCATCATATGTACAATGGGGTTCACGGTTACATTTTTGCGGCTTTAATTTTAAAATTAAATGAGGTAGGGTCGTCGTATATAGCGTTTTTAAAATGCATTCCAATATTTCATTTCTCATTTCGCAAAGTTTTTTTACTTGATCATTTAAAAGTATTAAGGAAATTATATTTAACGTGAATGAATCTCCGGTTTTGTAAATTTGTTGTAAGATGCATTTTCCATCATCATTAAATACAGATAATTGATTATTACAAATAAAAGAGCTATTGCTATGACCTATATTAAAATCTAATAGTTTTACAATAAATTCGATCCATGTGGAAGGGTTCATCACGACTCCCTGACCGGTTGGTATATAGTCTAATCGGGCATTCTGAATAAATTGTCTAATATGGATCTTCAAGTCAGTTCTTTCATCGTGAAGTGAAACGTAGATAAGTCTTTCCAAGTGCCATGTACTATTTACAGAAGCATGTAAGCTATGGTAAAGATCGTCCGTCCAATTGTCCAACTTTGCCCTTTTCGGGGAAGGCTCATAAATGTACATTTTGGCAAATGTTAGGTTAATGTGCGGGTCTGTCACATAAGGTTAAGAAGAATACCATGCGTTAAAAGTTTGTTGGTTGGGGGATATATCTTACACATTGAACCATGTTCTAATTTAATGGTAGTGGTTTCACAGTTCGCTGGTTTAAAATCCAAAGTTCGTTCAGATCCAAAACTTAGAATGCATACACCTGATGATAGGTCTAGATTAAAATCTTCGTAGTTGCCGTCTTCAATTTTAGGTTGTTCTTCAGAGCCAAAGTTCACTTGTACCATATTAAATTCATAATTTGTCACTTTCTGTAGATCTTCACGTATTTTTTGCAAAATGGGTATCCAAGAGTAAACAGTGACTGTTGCTCCAGGTAAACTGTAATTGATTCCTTCATCAGCAAAAGTAATTACTTTACGGGTCGAGGAAATTTTCTTTTCACTACTTTGCAGGGGTAACTGAAACAATTCTTGCTGTAGCACATCAACATCACTTTCAGTACAAAACTCGGGGGAAATTTCCTTTTCAATACTTTGCAGAGGCTTTACATCTAAAGGCAATTGTATTATTTCTTGCAGCCACACATCAGCATCACTTTGAGTATAAAACTCGGGAATGTATTCAATGTTAAAGTTATTTTCGATCGATTCAAGCAAAGACATTTTTGAAACTCGGCGAAAAATTAATTAAAACACACGTCTTAAGTATAGGCGCACACAGTGCGCCTATACTACAGCCCGTTATTGCAAGAGAGTCTTATTGTAAGGAGAATAATATCCTTATCTCTTATCTGATCTGTGATACCTGATAAGAGAAAAACAGTTGCCGTTAAATTTGTAGAGTTTGTAGGTTGGGCGTAGGTAAGTTCTCCTGCAACGGATACCTAAGAATTCTTTAGCCGTGCAAACAGATGTTTTGTCCGCATGTAACAAGAGTGTTGTCCGGTATTTTTCAGGTATTATAATTGCTTATATTTTTTCTGATATATGTTGTGATTAGCTATCTTTTAGAGTAATAAGTTTAATTCATTAGCAAGTTTTCATGAATAATTTCAGTTTATGACTTTATTAAATAAAAAATTTAGTTTATTATTGTAAAAATTGTTTTAGTTTATGAATTTATTAAAAGGATGTCTATGTAAAATTTAAGTATAGAAAAAATTGAGTGCCTTTCATCGCAAGTAAAGAATCTTAACCCTGTTTTTCATATTAGAATAATCATAATGTATTTAATACGTGTTCAAAAGATATCCTATACAAAATTCCAATGCATTTGTTAAAATTAGATCCTGTTTTTCAATAGTAAATACCTATTTTATACGTGAATACTCATTCATCTGCAATGCCTATAATTTATTACTGTAATTTATCAAAACTTAACAAAAATAATTTGCTTTAGTACAATGATCTTTGCTAATTGTTTCACAGAAATTAATTTAATGATTCATTATTTTCCAAAACTATGTAAAATATATTAATCGTTGTAGCTTAACTTTGATATTTTAATTTAGGATATAATGTCGATCAGAAGAATAATCATAATGCATTTAATACGTGTTCAATAGATATCCTATACAAAGTTCCAATGCGTTTGTAAAAATTAGATCATGTTTTTAAGTAGTAAACATCTTAATCCATAAGTCCCCATTTTTGAACGTAGAATGAAACACGTGTCCCCAATTCTGTACTGTATTCCCCTAGCACCCTCCCTGGTTTTATCTTATCGGCAAACTTGCTAACTGTTATTTAGCCGACTCTGTAGGGTCTCAAGGCACTTTCTTATCTCTAAATTTCTTATCAGCTGTACTAGGGATATCACATGCATGTGCTCTACTTATGCTGTGGATATATTTGCGAATTATTTAAGTATTTTTGTTATTTTCAACTCTCGCGTGTACAAGTACAGGGTAAGTGTAATATTTTCTATTATTTTAGTTACATATAAGTTGATACCGTAATTCTAATTTAAAATAATTATGTGTTTTTTATAGTTGCACTTTTGATGTGTTGTACTTTAAGTATGATTTTTTTTTGTTATTGTTAATGCATGTTTTTCTGTATTTTGGTGTTTTGCAAACTTTTAAGTTGGTAATCCAGTGTAATTAATAGCAATAGGCATTATCGGTAGAAGTACTTTAAGCAGTTCGTATACGAAAACTGGGGTTTGAGGGCTTTCCCCTAATAGATAATAAGGCATGTGTGGTATCTATATTTCAGTAAATCCTAACTAAGATTAAATTTTCGCTTGCTAACTAATTTTATCCTACATAAAATAGTATTGTGAATCTGGTAAATTATTATAAGAAAAAAATTACTTTTAAAGCGTTTAATATCTTCAAATGTGTTATTTTGTTTTTAGTGTCAAAATAATATACCTATTTCAGCATATGATGGTATTAAGAATGAATGAACATGTGCTAGTTGGACCGGGAATTAGGGATAATGTATTTTAAATCATTACTCTATTTTCCGGACTTGCTAGCCGTATAGATGTTGGTACAAACCGAGAGACTAGCAGATTTCTCAAGATGTGGCTTCACGTAAGTAAAAACCTTGTATTTTTTAGTTCAAGTAATGATTTACGATTTAAACTATCATTTTATCTAAGTATTGAAAGATATTTTATGTACATGCAGTATAAAACTGTGCATGCAATATACTAAAACGAATCTTCAATTTTTATTTCCAATAGTTCAACTTTGTAACAATAGTATAATTATCTAGTCTAAAAGTTTGTGCTAGTTAAACTCACCTTTCTATAAAATATGTTAAGTGCATCGATAAAATACCACTCAAAAGGTTGATTCATGTATAAAATTATGCTTTAATAGTCAAACTGAAATTAGTGTTGCACATAAACAATCTAACTCGTATCGTATTGAAATTCTATAAATTAAGTTATACTACTTGTGATCTACAGTAAAAAAGTTTTGTAGGATTACTAAAAATGTAATTTTTTCTCTAATTGATCTATAGAAAATATAAGCTAGTATAATCGCTGTCTAAAATTTATCAAAAATGTGTTGGTAAGAAAAAATGTTTAGATAAATACTTTGTTTGTTTGTTTGTGTTTTAAGGCAAACCTGCACGCGGGGTATCTGCCTAGGATGAGGGGTGCCTTGGTAGGAGGACTTTCTAAGGGGTTCTAACGCGTATTCATGGATAAATACTTTGAGTATTCATACATTTCGTATACAAAAACTCGAGTTTTTTGGGATATACGGCTAAAGTGGTTTTCTCGCAATAGAATATAAGACTATATCCAAATCATTATTTGTAAAATCTTTCTATGGTATAATTTTCTCACTTGCCTAACAGCAGATTAAATTTGTAGAAAATGTATGGGTATCCTAAACCTTACTTTAATATTCTAGTTAACTTACTTATTAAATATAGACCATAGAAAAAAATTAGCTAAAAATTAAAACACTTGATTAATTTTTTTTCTTGATAAATTAAAAACACTTGATTAAAATTTTTTCTTGATAAATTAAAAACATTTGATTAAAAAAATATTTGTAGTAAAATTATATAACTTAAAATTAAAACTTGGTTAAAAAATAAAAATTAATTAACTCTTGATTAAAAAAAAATATTTGTTGTAAAATTATTTAACTTAAAATTAAAACTTTTGGTTAAAAAATAATAAAAATAAATTAACTTTTGATTTAAAAAATATTTGTTGTAAAATTAATTATTCACTTAAAATTAAAACTCTTGGGAGATTTCTTTTGTTTGTAGGACTCCTGGGGATGTTGTTCATTTCTTTGCTACACATAGTTAATTATTATTTAAAGAAATAAAAACAACAAAGCATCCTCTGTGCTACGCCCTGTCTCCATTCATGCGAGGCTAGCGTGATGGGGAAAGGCACAGTAAAAATTTTTATTTGAAATGAGGCGGTAGATGTTCTACCGGGTGGCTGGTGGGTCCTCATTTAATTACAATATTTTTTATTTCAGGTTTAATTCATAAAGTATAGCTTATTTAAAATATAACAAAGTCCCTTATTTTCATTAGAGAATACATCACAATCTGAAAAATTTTCCAAGTCCCCTTATTTCAAAAATTGTTAAAGTCTGAAAAAATTACCACGTCCCCTTATTTGAAAAAAAAGGAAAAAAATTCTTATCAATCCTTTGAACATCCGGTCAACTTCCTCTCTCAGCATCCGTTCCGACCACGCCCCCATCTCTCTCTCGACCCAGGGAAAGCATCCGAACGGATCCACAGAATTAACATGGGATCCGCATGAGCAGAACTCTCGTTTCTTTACTACTACCCTTATCACATTTTATTTCCTGTATAGACTTGATTCTCAAGACACTATCGATTGCACCTGTAATAATTTGAATAGAAGAAAATGTTCTTAAAATATAATTCCTACAAGAAATTTTCAAAGTTAAAACCGCAAATAATTTAATGTATTCTTTTAAATTAAAAAGCAATTGTCTAAAACTGAAGCAATCTGAAATCGTAAATTCGTAATCGTTGAGAAAAATAAATGTCACCGTGCGTTTTAAATACTGGCGAAATTTTATATACCGCGGTAATGAACGCACTGAAAATTTTGATTCGCATTTGAATAGATCAAACTTTTCCCACTTTTTGTTTTCAAAATTTAAAATACGAAAATCTTATACAGTGTACGAAATATGGAAATCTTCAGGATTCAGAAAATCAATTAACTTCATACATAAAATCCTTATATCATATGACATGAAGCAACATACTAAGTAATACATAAGTAACATAGTAAATAGGAAAACGTAATAGTTTTTCATTAACTATTAAATTTCAATCCATCCATGTAAGAAATATCGAAACCGTCGGAGTGAATATTATTATATTTGAGAACCATTTATGTGTAATACTCATAAATACATTGTGTTACCATAAAAGAAACATAGTAATCTACCCCAATACTCATAAATAAAAATATGCTTTGTCATATATTTGTTTTGTGTGTATTTTTCCGGTCATATGGCAAAGATATATTTATTTTTTAGAGCTCGGCATTTGGCGAATAGTAGTGGATTCATGTTTCAGGCATTGTGACAAAGAGAAAATGTTTCACAGAATATTCAATTGTCCACAATTTTGAGAAATATTTCAAGTCAAATGAAAGTTATATTTAGATAGAAGTAAATAATATTATAGTTGTTTCAAGCTATGTACATTTACTTATTACTGTAAAAGCAAGTTTTAAAATACAAGTTATTTTGACCAATTGTCTAATAAATGTAGTTTTTATTCTTTCATTTATTTTCTTTTATTTAATAACTTTCCAAATTTCGAATTTTTACAGGAAGTTCAGAAATGGTAAAAATAGTTATTTTTTAACTACTTAACAGTAATATATTTTTTTTTAAGTCAGATTTTCTGAATATCTAAAATAAGAAATATTCTTTATTGAAAGTACTATACTCCGTATTTAAAGTGTCGTAACATTTTACTTTTTATAAACGGATAATTTCCACAACACTCCACCAATAACTGAATCACTTTTTTCGGTCAAGAGCGGGAGTTGAAAAAAATATTGTGAACATTATAAAGTAAGTTAATATTACAGCTTGATGCGCTTTACTTTATTAGAATAGACGCAGACATAAGGTGGGTGATGAGATTTTAAAGGGTCACTACTACCACTACCTTTCTAAAATACAGCAATTTTCTTCACGCATAAATCCTACAAACTAAGTGTTCTCACTGCGACATACTAAATGAAAGTGTATACGTACGGCAGCAGATCGGTCGATTAAACTCGTTTCCTATGGCTTTGAGAACACCGAAATTCAAGCACCATCGACTTGGCCAGCTCTTGGGATGGGAGGGTGAACTCCTCTCTCGACCTAATCAGCCGTGGACCGAGTACCCTAAAGGGAGTTGGTGCACGTAAAAGCGGCAATGGCTCCATTGTCCTCCATGTTCAAAGAATACCTCCGGAGGTGCCAATCCAGGTGCTAGGTCTCTCATCTGGAATGGGTTCAAAATTACGAGACCACTCATAGGGAGCGAAGTTTGTCTGCTTACTAGGCGACCCCATACGGAAATGCAGCATCTCCATCCTTCCTAGCGGTCAAACCTACCAGTAGGCTTCTGGCCTGGCCATTTGGAAGAAAAAAAAAGAGTGAAAGTTATCAATGTAGTGTGTGAAGTGGCAAAAACAAGAGACCCGTCATAATGGGCATAAAACTGTCATTCTTTCAAAACTTTAAAAAAGAAAATAAAGTCTGATGCATAATGAATTCGACCGTGAAGATGATGGATTGAAGATGCCAACGTCTACTTGTATCTTCTTTCTTTTAATCTGATATCATGTAAACATGAAAAAGATACCTTCGAAGGTACTCCATTCAATAGTTTCAATAGTAAGCCTCATTCTTTATGCCCCCCAATGTTGTCTTTTTCAAAAATCAACATTATTCAACCAGACTTATGAAGAATTTCGAGCTTAATGAAAGCTCAATAATAAAATAGTTAATTCCCTAGTGAAAAGAGGTTTAGTTTTCAGAGTTTCGATAAAATTTCAGTGACTGGTTATTGATACTTCAGAAAAAAACAGGTCCGTCATCTTACCGCACTTTCCCTTGGTAAATTATTAATTTTTCAATAAATCTATATTCATACTTAAATACATGGTGTTTTACTGAAAAAAAGAAGTTATCGTACCTTTCATGTCACTGAAAAATTGTTAAGTATTTATGTTGTTTAAAAATGGAATATGCGCATTTTTTTTACTGGTCAAGGGAAAGAAAAGGGGGAACTCCGCCACTGTAATGGGTCATGAGCAGCCACTGGTTCTAATATTAGCCTAATGTTTGTCAGAATATAAATTTATAGCACAGTCTTCTGATTACCTGATTTTTGGCGTCATTAATTCCTCCTATGAGTATAAATGAGCTGTTGTTAATGATAAGCTTTATAGTGCCTCACCATGGCACCAGTGACATGGTTATGTCACTGAAAATGGTAGACGACCGAAGTGTGAAGGTCCCGGGTTCGAGTCCCATCGCTCGGCTGTCGACCTAACCGTTCGGAGTTTTTCATGGTTCTCTCCGAAACTAGCGTAAATGCGGGTTAGGACCTCATAAAAACACCCCCACGGAGGGCACCCCCCCCCCTTGTGTTGTCCTTCTGACGTGGATTTATAAGCAGTCTTCGGGCCAAGCGCACAAATCCGAAATGCATGTTACACAGACAATACAGTACAATAGCTTTATAGTGTTGAGCAAACTATCAATAAACTCAATATGATGCTTGATCAACTACCTGCAAAAACAAAGTTTTAAAAAAAACTTTTCTTTTTAAAGTAATAATCTCTGCAGATTAAGAAAAAAAAAAAGAAAACTTTGAAAGCAGTAGCAATAAGTATAATTCTTCTGAACAGACTTTGAAACTTTGTGCAGTGAGAACAAAGGCACCCCATAGATTTACAAAAAGTACACCCTTTATCTAAGAACTTGCTACAACAATAAACAATGTATAAGGTATTTTTAAGCGGTGGTCAACTTTCGTATCTGCCAGGTCAGCAGGAGATTCTCTGATAACAGTCCTGAAATAACCGTAAGAATAGCACCCCTAAGATCCCCTTTTGTGATTTCAACTGCTGGACATTCATGTGATGTTGAACACGTCTTTCAAAAGAAAATGCTTCGTCGTCAAAATATAACTTTCCTTGAAAAGATTTAGAAGAAAAAATTTTGGACTGAACTTTTTTCGATAAATTTTTATGTTATTTTTAACACAAGACGTAAAAAGTGTCGGGGAATTTTATTTCAAATGCGACAAATTTGACTAGGAATATTAATAAATGGAAATAAAAGGAATTTACTTATCATTTAAATGTAATGATATTAAATTGTCGAGTCCCGAAATTTCTTCATAACTCAAGAAGGTATCTTTTTTTAAAAATATATCTAATAGTAAATTTTGAAACATTAAACATATTTTCACGTAATTTACTGTGGTTTTTTACTAAATAAAGTAAAATGACAATTCTCCTTGTATATCTACATGATAAAATTAAAGTGCAGTCTCTTTTGCTTTTACTAAAACACACTTAATTTCATAGCAAATTTAATTTAATTGTATTTTTAGTCTGATGTGCTTGAAATCCATGTGTAGAAGAACTAAATTTAGGAAACTTAAAATTGTTCTCAATAGCGAACTAAAATGTTTGTATCTGAAATGGAAACACGTTCCGCAGGGGCCTAGTCGCTAAGCTCCGTTCCCATAAGAACACACAGAGTTAAGCAGCCCAGCCAAGAGAGGTGTTCATTGAACACCTCTCTTGGCTGGGCTGCTGTGCGACCATGTACGCAAATGGGAGCTGATTCGTGTAAAATCTGTTCGTGGCAATAATGTTCTCCATGTTCAAACGATATCTATGGGGTTATCGATTTCAGATGGTAGAATGTCTCATCTGGAATTGGATCAAAAGTAGAAGACCACTCATAGGGGGCCACCGTTGGTTGACTGGTTTGACCATTAGAAAAAGGGAAAAAATTGAAACACTGGCTGATGCCACATCATTGCGCAAGTCTAGATTTTTCAAGAGAGCAGAAAGAAGATAATTTCTAGCAACGAGCACATTCTGATTTCTTTAATTTTTCGATGGCTGCAAAATTAAGGGAAAAAGTTCGGTCTCACAAAATGAGAATTTTAATTTATTCCTTATCAAGTTTTGTAATTAAAGAACTTTGTGGGGAGCTTTTCCTAGCTGAATTTTTACATTTTTGGCATGTTGTGTTCCCTGAACTTTAACTCTAATACGAGGAGGAATGTCAAAATGCTTTATGTAATAAATCAAAAACAAAATAGCTTCTCAGAAATTAAAGAATGTTAGATCAGTTTTATACTTTCCCTGTCTCTCTTTCAATCTTTTCCTTTTTCGGAAAACAAAATGCAAATTATCCAAAATTTTTAAAAGTCTGACATCTGGAATCGCTAATCGTCTCAGGGACTCCGGATTTTTGACTTCCTAGAGTGCATTAAATTCCAGCGGCTGTTGAAAACTGCTCAAAGAAAATGTGAATCTCCAATTGAGCTATTTTAAAGATCATTTATGTTAAGATTTATTAAAATGTTTAACAATGAAATTCAACTTATTTGTATTACTAGAAACTTGCTGGTTTATACCAAAGACCGAAATATTTCATATCATTATGAGTTTGTCATTAGGACATTACAGCGAAAGCGAACATAGTATATTCAATTTAATGCTTGACCTTTCAAATTCATCGATATTAGATAACTCCATTTTTTCAAATGTTATTAATGCTTGCCCTTTCAAATTCACCTATGTAAGATAATTCCATCTTTTCAAATGTTAATAAAGCTACCAGTGTCTATCAATGATCATGAGAGCAGAATAATTTATCACTGCAAATACACAGTTCAAAATAATTAAGTTCTTCCCAAATAATTCATTTGCAGCACGCTGATTCGTCATCGTTTGATGCTCAACGATAATCCTCCAGTTTCCGTATAGCAGATTTCTTTTCTGAACTTTAATCTCAACGGCACAATACAATATTTGCATTCCAAAATAACGTTATCGGAGCGTGGCAGCGACGGCGCATATTAAACAGCTATGGAACATAACACGTGTTAAGTGCGAATTAAAAGAATGGCCAGGTAAACACGAACCTTCACTCGATAAAAGGCATGAAAAGCAAAACTAATTAAGATGTTATGATAGGCGTAGTCGCTATATAGCATGAAAATTCATTTTCGACATTCACTGACCCTGCACAATTTCCGTTGAAATAAAATTTTTCTGATGCCGGTAAGAATCAATCTCGGTGTTAACTTTAATTAATGAATAAAAGGGTTTGTGAGAAAGGCAATTCGGTGCCAATGTCCTCCTCACAACATTTGCTCCTTTAATTAAGATGCCAGGAAGTCTTTCAAATAGACTTATTTGCGAGGATGCGAGGGGGTGGGGGGGGTGGTTATACGAAGTTTAATTTTGGGTTTGGGTACATAACAAAGTTTAATGATACTCACTGAGAGAAAGTATTTTTGAGACTCTCGGAGTAGCAATTACGTGGTTTGTTGAGATGTGAACAGTCTTTCTTTCAAAGCGTTGTAAATTTAAAAAAGAAGGCTCTAAAAGCGTGTAATCTCTTTAATAATTATTTAATGTAAAGTTCTTACTCAAGTTTATTTCTACGCTGTTTATTTGTTCATTTATTTTTTTAGTTGCTGTTGGTTTTCATACGTTACAAAAGACGAATGTTTTAAACATCCACAGTCAGGCCTTGATTATCGCAGTGGCAAGAGGGGTATATGCCCGAGGTCCCCGATATTGAGTGGCCCCTAAATTATTACAGTACGTAAATTTAGTTTAAGGTTTTCTTTTTTTCAAATGTAGCAAATTCCTAAGTTTTTTCAGTTATGATTTACAAGTTACAAATAAGCAAAATGGCTTTTTTTTCTTGATTTTACCTCTCCATAGAAAAAATATCACAGCACATTAACGATTTCTGCAAAAAGAGACGGCAACTAGGATGCCTGCTAGATTTTAAGTGATTACGTGGTAAGTTGCTGGGCCCACAGAAGTTTTTAAGTGGCTACCCAGCGAGAATGGGGCATCAATAAATAGGAATTCGCTGATTAAGGTTATTAATATTACAAAAAACTCAGGCTTTTAGTTGTATTTTTTAAGTCTTCATTTTTAATAAAGCCTTTTTTAAATCTTCATTTTCATCAACATTATGAAAAATTCATAATTCTGATGTTTCATATGTTTATAATGTTCATACACATTCTCATTAATCTAAGAATACTATATTGCATGCTGGATGCATTTAATCATGAAAAAGATTTATATGCAAACATATAAAAAATACATAAAGTAACTATCAGACACAGAAACAACATGTAGGCGGCCCCCATTTAGACTTCTGCCCCAGGCCCCGGTTTGTGATAATCAGGCCATGTCCATAGTAACCACCAAACATGATTTTAAATCTTTCCTGCCTTCTCCAGCTGTTTTCAGTTTTTTCATACTTGGGGCACCTTTAAAATATATGCCTATTTCTTAATGATTTTATGCAAAAATGATGCACGTATTTTTCTCTTTAAAATATGTTTTCTATATTTACTAAGAGAAACGAAAACTGCGTTACAAAATAAGAGGTTAATTTCATTAACTCCTGTTAATTAAATTTTCTTTTCATTGAATTCTGTTACTGTCAATGTCTGTTTCACTGAATTCTGATCAATAAATTCCGAGCTCCTGTTACTTGATTGTTATTTTCATATTTCTGACGTATATTTGTATATGAATGTGTAGTTTAAATTAGCATTTCTCAGTCGTAGAACTTTTCCGGAGGCATCTCGGGACTCCATTTTTTTTACATTACACTGAATGACCTCTTTGGATATCTTTTATATATTGTTAATAGGTAAAATGTATTTTGAATAATTACAAATTTCTATTGTATATTTTTAAGACCATCGTAAGCATTATCATTTGATTTAGGTTGATTTGTACTTTTTTATACAGGTTCTGCATATTTTTCACCAACCGAAATTTTTTTATTGAATGTAGACCAGTTACATTCTCGAATCTTTCACGATGAGCAGAGTGCATGAGCGTATGTATGAAGTTGGCATGAAAAACATTTTTCGTTTTAGCGTCTTTGAATTTATTGCATTTTTTCTTCATACTATATGTTTATGTGGGGTGTCGGGTCTGCAAGAAACAAAGCAGCTTTAAATAGCTAAGACTATAGAGTAAAATAAAAAAACATAACTAACACAGTTGACAATGTTAATAATAATATTCGAGTAGAACTGTCTGCTGAAGGAAAACTCTCGAAGGTAATCCATAGATTTTGTAATAGTTGGACAGTTGAAATGTGATTCGAGTTGTGAGGAACTCCGCAATTATCACATAGACGGTAAGATCTCGTACCATTACCATTAATTTTCATGCCCCTGAAGTGACCAGTTCTTAGTCTTATGATGGTCTTTGTAAGCAGTATGTTAGAATTGATTTCGCATACCTGATAGTTCTTCAAGGATTTTTCTTTTAAAGTACACCTTTTTTTTGATTTTCCAACACTACTGTATGAAGTGAAACATTTAGTTATTTCCAAACTCCTTAAATTGTTCTTCCACAGACAAAGTGATGTAGTTTGCACAGTTTAGTTCACTGGATTTATTATTCGAGTTCATGAACACGATAAAAATATTTTCAGCAGGAAGGGATATAACAGGAATAATATAAATGATATTTCCTTTTTCGTCCGCCCTGGATTACAGTTTTTCAAACATTCTCTGTGATGGAGCATGTTGGGGATCTGTCAGTTTTGACGAATTACCTTGTTGAATTTGGCGGAGCATCTAGTATATAAATGCGAGTCTAGTATATTATTGACTAAGGCAGTCATAGATGCTCTTTCTCCGAGCACTTTCCAACTTCGCACCGAGCGTTATGTGCTCCGTGGGACAAAGTTTGAGGAACTCTGGCATAGATGGTATAGAATTTATAATAATGAAATCCGTAGCTAAATTAAAATTTGAAAGAGAACATACACACACACGATAGATGGTGTACATAGGTATATACACTATCTATCAATAAGTATTTGAACTCCCCTGCAAATGAGGATATCTGCGGTCCTGATCCACCTCACGCCTTCAGTACTTAAACATCGTGTAAGAAACAGTATTGGCATTAGTCAATGCAAGATGCTACGAAATTCAGAGCTCTCTAACTTCGAGAAAGGTGTAATTGTCGGGTATCATAGAAATGGCCGATCCTTAAACGGTACATCTTGTTAGTTAAACCTTCCAAAATCGACAGTGGCTTTTGTGATTAAGAAGTCGAAACCGAGTGGTGATTGTCGGATTGTGCTTCGACCCGGCAAAACCACGAATCTAACAGGTAGAGACCGATGAGTGCTGTCCAAAGAAATGCGGAAAAACTGCACAAAAACGATGGCCCACATACTCCAGGAATTCCAAGAAGAATCCGGGACTGTTGTTTCGATAAATACCAACCGCAAGGAAGTGAATTTGCTTAGTTTCCATGGTCGAGCTGCATTCCATAAATCCTTTGATTACAAAATCCAACCGCTCTGGTCGGTTGAGGTGGTGCAAGGCACGTCAAAACTGGACCGTAGATGAGTGGAAACAGGTCCTCCGGAGTGATGAATCAAGGTTCAATCTCTATCAGTCAGATGGCAGAGCCTGGATTCAGGGTATGCCAGGAGAACGCCTTTTGAAAAAATATATTGTGCCTACAGTAAATTTGGAGGAAGTGGAAGTATGCTCTGGGGATGTTACTCGTGGTATGGACTGGAACCCTTGATCATAATTCATGGTAAGCTCAAGATCGACTCCTAGTCCAGTATTCTAGACAAGGATGGGCTTCCTACTCTGTGGAAACTTTACGGATTGGATCATTGTTACTTCCAGGATGAAAATGTCACTTGTCATGTGAGGTCTACCATAGAATGGTATGATAACAATGGGGTGAAGCAACTGCACAGGCCTGCCCAGAGACCGGACTTGAATTCTATCGAAAACTTCTTGGACGAGTTGGATACCCTAATTAAGGGTTGCAGCACCGTCTAAAATTGGCGAAAGAACTTACATATTTTCTCCAAACCGAGTGGAAGAAAGTAGCACTGTCAATCATCCAAACACTGATGAAGAGCATGTCCCGAAGAGTTAAGGCTGTAACTGCTTCAGGTGGAAGCTCTACCAACTGTTGAATATGATGAAATTGTGTTCATCTCTTCTATCACAGGTGTACAATTACTTATAATACATTTACTTATTGGCTCAACTTGCTAACGAAAACAGGTTTTTGAATAGACGTGCTCACTATTGGGAAGCAGGAATTAACAGTGCGAATATTAACGACTGTGCGATTTATATACCAGACGTGCTGGAAGTAAGGTTTGAGATTCGTGTGTTCGTCCTACATGGAGGAACGGAAAGAGAAACTCTTTAAATCGAGTGTTCTTTTGATTTGGGTTTCAGGTACGATACCACTATGCCACATTGTGTTGACGCGTTTTGCCCGAAAGATTAACCTTTTTCATTCCGTTGAAGTTTCGTGGAGCTACAGCGGAGGAAATTACGAAAAAGCAAATGCGTTGACCGTTCTAGTCTCCGCATTAATGTTCACGAGGTGTCTTTTCGTACTAAATCAATGACGGTCTACAACTCTGTAAATCACTTTTTTCCCTGTTCCGTTTCCCAAATAGGAATGCTAACTGCTCAGCTTTCCGAAAGATGGTACTGTAGGTGGTTTCATTTAGTAGCGCATGGCTACTTTACCATACCTAGACACCACTTTAATGAATGTGGCAGCAGCCGTTCCGAAGTTAAGAGGGTGGTAAGGGACTTTAGTGGGCATACTGTATATATAATGCATGCCATTTTATGAATTATTTGATAACATGTTTATTTCTAGGCCTTATTTTATTTGTAAGCATTTACATTGCTGAAATTTTAGCACACAAAACCTTTAGACTTAATAATATTATAGATTATGTCTCAAGTAATTTTCTTTAGCAATTTCTGTTAACAATTTCCGAATAAATGATATTACGAACGCAGAAATAAAAAGCAAAGTACATACTTTTTTTGTGTTATACATTTACTTTTTTTAACTATAACAAGCTTGAGTTACTGTATCTTTTTATTTATTTCCATATATATTAATGTGCTTTATCTTGAAGATTAAACAACAAAAGTCCATGTTTCTTTTTTTTTATCTATGAGTATTTTTTGCTGTGCTTTCATAACCACGTTACGGACTCGCGTTAGATATTAAATTTTCATAAGCCCAAGAATCTAATTCTTTACCAACCTTTCCCAAATGTTTGAAGGGTTTTTAATCATATGTTTGATAATGATGTTATTCTAAAGGTGAAAGAAAACTTTTTCGTATAAGTTTCTGTATTTTCATCTTTTTACTTTCTGGTGAAATATTATCTTAGATAAGAAAGAATAGCGGTATCATTTATCTAATATTCTGCTTTGCAAAATCTTTATTAATTTCTATGCTTTCCAAACATCCCTTTTTATGCTTTTAGTTGAATTAAATGTTATAGAGTAAAATTGAAATATTTAAATGAAGCTGTAAATTTTTGAATTCACGTTATGTTTGTTTTAATAAATTATTTCTAAATACGCTATTGTTTAATTTTTTTAAATATATTTTCTCTCGGTTTACATTTTTGTGCTTTTTCAGCATTCCTGGTAATTGATTCTTCAAATGTAAAATGAATGAAGAATAATTTATTTATTTAATAGGTAAATAATTGAAAATAATTAGAGAAGGGCAAGCTGAATTTGATACCGAAAATTGTTCTTTTCTTCTACCACTTTATACGGGTTATCCTTTTCTTTAACAAATATTGTAACCTGCTGATCATATGTGGTTTGAAAATTAACCTCTGGAAAAAATTTAAAAGCGAAAGCTGGATTATTTTTTTGGATGTAAACTTCATTTCTTAAAATGCGAGGAATTCAGTAGCTCTTTTCAAAATTTCGAGGTACTGTAAGCTACATAAACAGAAATTGGAATTTTGCAGAAGAGGAAAATTGTTAACGTTGTCATCGTTTAGTAATTAATAAATGCTTTTAAAACAATAGTTAAGTGCTCACAAAATTTCGTAATTTTTTTAGTGAATAACTATCTTGATTCTTAGTTGACTATTTTTATTCAAGCATAAAATGATTTTGCACTGTTTATTAAATTTCTTCAACTACTTCCTTTGAATTGTTTTTTTTTTTTTTTTGTAAACTATTGGAAGAGAAATGTTGAATGTTACTGTGATTGCATTTTTCAAGATGGCTATTTTCCGGTGAAAGAAGATGCCGTTTGAGATACATGATTGTCGTAATTTTCGACTGATAACATCCTAACTTTACGCTCTCAGAAAGTTGCTTACTTTATAATAAATCTTAAAATCTTAGTATTTTTTTTTTTTGTTTTGAGCATGAAGCGGTTAAGGAGAGTAGTGTATTAGTTCTGAATAAAGTAAGTTAGTGTTATCGCCTTCAATGTAAACATAGGTAAAGTTCCTTTTTATTTTTATTTTATTCTAGAGAAAAATGATGCAGGCTTTACTAAATAAAATACTTTTTAAAAAGGCAAAATAAAAGCTTGTGGTTTCTTATTCCACAGAAAAAGTAAAGAAAAAAAGATCTATATTTTCGAATTATTTTAATTAAATTCTTTTTAGTGATTACGCTTGTCCATTCAGCACAGCCACTACTTATCAAAGCCAATAAAAAGCTTCTAAAAGATGATTTATTAGAAAATTTTAATACGAATTGATTTTCCTGAGCTGAAATTAAATGCACCTGGAACTTAATTGCCCAAATAAAATATTGTCAATCAGATTGATTGAAATCGTTGCGGAAAGTGACTTTATAATTAATCAGGTAATGAGTATTGTCTTTATTCAAATCAATATCATGCATAAAAGATAACCGAGAGTTTGGCACTTGAAATGCATTACTTTCAGCCACAATAGATTTATTTTTTCTCAAGATTATATTTTCACCAATTTTATTCGAAACTTAAATCTCATTGTGATGCTAGTATGGGAATTTTCCAAGACTTTCAAGATTTCGATTAAAAGACAGAATAAGGTTACTGAAGATGTAATGTCGTTTAAATTTAAATATATTTCAAAAGATAATATGGGTATAGTATTTCAAAACTATTATTGGATTTAAGCTGAAATTTAAGCATGAATAAATTCCTCAACAGAAAGTTTTGAAATATATATTTCACAATTACAATTAAAATTGTTTTTTTCTGTCTTTTAATATTTAGCTTACAGAAATTCTAATAGAGTTTTAAAGGCGGGATAATTTTTATAAAACCGTGGAATTTAATTTTCTCTTTTTAAATAAAGTTATGAGAAAATCGAATTTGCACGGTTGCATTTTTCTTCTTCATTTCTTTTTAATTTAAATAAAGGGGGGAAAACAATTCAAAGAAATTTAAAATAAATATATGCTATTATTAATAAAATACGGTTTGATCATTTAATATATATATATTCAAAATAAGGTAAGAAACGTTAAGGAAAATATTCCTCTATTTAATTTTCTAAAAGTGGCACTTCTGAAATTTGTATACGACTTACACAAAAGCAATTTCTCAATTAGAAAAATATGCTTCATACACTAAAAAGCTGATACGCAAAATGTCATCCTTTCATCATAAAACGTCTCCGAGGTATATTCAAACAAATGTGTTCAGGAGCAGTGTATGAATTTGCATGTAGATGCTTATCGCCCCAGTGCAGAAAATTATTTTCTTCCATGATTTCTGTATGAACCTTGAAATATCATCATCCAACGTGATTTTTTTTTTCTGAGAGACTATGAAAAGTGATTTCATTCAGCATATATTTATCATTAAATCTCTGACACTTATTAGGATGTAATTTTCAAGTTTTGTACATCACCTCATTAGCGCATGGAGCAACTTTTACTGTATGGTGGTCGTACACAAATTTAGAAAAGTGTCACCTTTTGAAAACTAACGAAAGGATTTTTTTTCTAAACGTAGTAATTTTTTTTACCACCTTACTTTGAACATTTTTTTTTCAATATACATTGCATATTTATTTCTAATGGATAAAGAATTAAAGCTTGTTGCCATCTTTTTGGAACGCTCTGTATATGTGTCTATGAAATATTACACATTTGTCGAGTATCTTTTCTGATCATTTATAGATTTTTTAAAACATTACGCTTGTGGTAATTGCGCCACCTGAAACTTTTCAACGGAAAATTTTACGCAATATTGATTACACTTTTTTAAACTCTGTTTTCTTTTACAAGGACAAATTGTTTATTAAAAATATGTAAATAGATTTTTAATGTAAAATTTGAGCTCTATTTAATTACTAAATGACTTTGATAAGATAATTTTAAAATATATTTTGTAATATCTCCTTGCAAAATTGCAGTTGTTTACTTTGAAACATGCAATTATAATTCTTTTAGATGCTTGTTAGAAAATTAAACTTAATGCTAATGAAAATTCTAACGTTTCTTCCTTTTTTCCCTGAGAATGTTCTGTTTTCAGAATGAAATTGAATTAGAAGCCTAGCGCCATCTGGTGATTGGAAATGCAATATAATTTATCATGGGAAGGACGAACTCCTACACATTAATTTTACTTTCCAGTGCATATGCAGGGGTAAAATTTTACTAACTTATACAAGTTCACTAAAGTAAAAAATAAAAAAACAGAAAATGTATTTTTATTTTTTTAATCGAAAATTTATAGTCTGTATCATGTATTCAGAAAAGGGCAAAATAAAAATAGAGCAACATGCTACTTTAGAAAACATACCATGATGTTACTTTAATTAATACCGTGCAATAAAGGAAAAACATAATGATAGTGATCAAAAGACGCACTTTTACTAAACTAAGAAGCAAAATCAAAGGTTTTGTTTTAAAACATACAGCGATCCAATGCAGATTGCACTTTTTAAGGCAAGAAATTAATTGTTGGAATATTAATAACCACTTAAAAACTGCATCATGACACATTTAAATAAATACCATCACCAATATAAAGTAAAATCTCATGATAAAAAACTTCACTTTAATGAATAATTGAGATTAATAAATAAAATATAACCAAAAGAAAATCGCTGAGAACAAATTCAGTTATACACTGTTACAAAAACAACCAACATTTCACCATAAAACGGTGCTGAATGAGCTGCAGCCTTTGAATGGAGAAATTCTGAACCATTTTTGGTGCTTAAACTGATCAACAGTACCAAATTTTGGTTCAACCTTTTCCCGTGGAAGCTAATTTAATTCCATTGTATGGTGAAATATTGAACTACTTCTATTAACGTTGTGAGAAAATTTCAACATAATGGGTTTTTAAATATTATAGTTCAATTTTAGGCCCCCTTCAAATTCGTTATACTGGGATTTTACTGTATAGGAAAAAATCGCATCTTAGTTGTGTTAGTTTTATTAATTTCATACTTGAAATTAACATTTCGAAATATTTTTTTGCTGTGGTATATGTACAACAGAATCTTAAACAGTACCTTAAATTAAAAATTTTGCCATTGATCTTTCTTCGACAATTAGTTTTAGGAGGTCATAGGAGGATTAAGGATACAAATAATCGATAATTTTTCAATTTCAATTTTATTTGAAAACTTAGTTAGATCTGAATATTTTGATCCCAGTTTCATGCAAATATTCCATCTTTAAAAGGAGATACAAATAAAAAAGTTTCATCAAAGTCTTATATTTAAACATACTAAAGTAACTTTCAACTGCGTTTTCTCAAAACGCATTTTTTATGGACTATCCGTAAGATAACAAAATTTCTATTATTCATATCTTCGCGAAATTTTATACAGTTATAACTGTTATCAGTATCTATAGAATGAATTAATATTAAAAGTGAGAGAAAAACTTTTGAGATTTTTGACAGAAATGTAAAGGAGAAAGTAAGATTTTTTTTCAAATTTCAATTTAAAATACAATTTTAAATAAATGTAAACTCTTTTCCTAAATATTTATTCTTTCTATTATATATATATATATATATATATATAGAGAGAGAGAGAGAGGTAGATAGATAGATAGATAGATAGATAGATAGATAGATAGATAGAAAGATAGATATTATTTTATTTTGCTACAAGAATTTTGTTTACATGTGTATTTTAAATTGACTTATCTTACGGATAGTGACACACACTGTTAAAATAAAATATATATGTATAGTAGAAATAACAAAAAATAATTGAAACATCTGTGAAAAGTAATGTAGTTTTATCTAAAGTTTTATGATATGCTACACTCTATTATTATCCAAAAAAAATCATTATATTGCGACTATTATTTTGATCATTAAATATAAAACAGCAGTGTTCTAAAATACGTGTACCTTTGCTTCTCAATCCTCCTAATACCCCTTGATAAAATAGAAAATATTATTTTAAAATGCTTTCTAATTGGTCGCAAATTAAATCTTTATATTAAACAGGGCATTAACGTACATTTACATGAAAATTTAGCACGTAGTAATCGCCCTAACAATATAGGTCTACGTACTTTGAATGCTTTTATCGGGTTATTACTTAAACGCAGTTAAAATCAGATTGCACTAATAAAAAATGTGTGTAATAAATCAAATCACCTTGAAGTTTGATTAATTCTCATAAAATTATATTTAATTGTTAATGAAAGAAATGAAATAAAAATCTTGCACTTAGCGCACCGACAATGATAATTTTCTTTTCTGCTTCTCCGTAACTTTTCTTAATTATGTAAAAACTGTCAATTCGTTTGCAGCTTGACGTAAGAGTAATTAGTTTTTTGATTAATGAATACGATGAGATTTTATCTTTCGAAGTTTTGCGACCATTAATAATGCTAACAACTATGCTTATGATAACGTTCTCTATCTTTTATCGTAGACAGCCAATATTGACTTCAACCTTCCGCTCTCTACGCACACAAAATTCTCTTAATTTTTAATTTTCCTCGCAATACAGATTAAAATCTGTCGCTGATTTTGGCATAGTTTCATGGGATGATAAAGTGAATCCATTCTCTCATGCATGCACCTATATACATACGTTTAAATCACGGAATTTCTTTCACCCACTGAACTTAAATTTCGCATTATTTAGCCTCATTTGCATTTTCTTCCGTATTTCAGGTGAAAGAGCATGCTATGATTGTTTCCATATTCAAATTCGAATTTCTATAATTCCATATTTAAATGACCTTAGCACATATTCAACGGTTATTTAAAAGTATTTCACACAGGAAAACAGTACTTACATCAGCAATACAACAATACTTTGCTCTCAATTTCCTCAGTATATCACACAATCACTCGACAGTGAGAGTAACTCCTTATTTATAAATTTCCAAGCCGGACGTGACATCATATTTCAACATTTTCCCGGTAATTTCTTTCCTATTTGAGATATAGAGAAACTTTCATTAGTTTCGAGAACTTTCTTTTTGATGCCACAGTCGCCAAATATGTTTCGCCAAGTTTCGAAAACGATCGCCAAGGTGAAAGAAGTCACATACTTATTTCACTTGCAATAATGCCTGTACAACTTGCTTTCCAGCAACATATATTAATGCGGGAAAACAACATTACAATTTTCTTACAATTGTATGAATCATTAAATTTTTTTTCCATCATCTGAACTTGAATTTCGCGCATCCTCACTTGTATAGCCGCCCATATTTCGCATGATAGAACATTGTATGGTTGTTTCCGAATTCACAAATTCGAATTTATGTAATTTAATTTTTAAATAATTTTAGCACATATTCAACGGTTATTTTAAACGTATTTCACACAGGAAAACTGTGCTTAATCAACAACAGAAGTCACAAAGCATTGGGAGATGGCTGAAGCGTTCAGGCCCAGGGTTCTGTCCTCTCCAGCGGCTCTCGATCTAACGGTTTGGATTTTCGGATGGTTTTCTTCAGAAGTAACGTGAATGCGCATTAGAATCACTAAAATAATTTATCTAACCAAGACATCCACCGTTAAGCAAATAGCCCTTGTGTAGCTTTGCCTTAACCACAAACAAACATACACTAGCAAGTAAAGTAAAATTTCCTTTAATAGGTGCCATACTCTTGAAAATTATTTATAATTTATATCATGGCAACATTAAATTTTAGATGTAAATGAATCAATGTATAAATATGGTGGATCTTTCTAAAATGTTTCTTCAACTGTTTTTCGCCATTAAAAAAAGTACTATGAGCGTCCATGTTCATTTTCTCAATTCACAGGTATTTGAATTCACAGGAAGTTGCAACTGCTTTTTCGTAGGAACAAAAGTTTTGTTCTGTACGTAAACTGAAATTCAGTGCATAACCCACGATCGATTCTGCAAGTAAAGCGATACTGTACAGGTTGAGACCCTCTTTTGGAGATGTAAATGTCGTTTAAAAAAAAATCTGTGTGTTTATATTTTATCATCGACAGAAAATTTCACTGACCAAGGATTCTAGTATGATGCAAATGCCAATGGTTTTATTGACAACGAGATGCAATATTTTTGTTGGCATAAAAGTAAAATTATTATTATTGTTGTTATTTTGCTCATATCAGAAGTTTGCGAGCAGATAAGTCTCTCATTAAATAATCTCCAAAACTCCTCAGTGCTAGCCTCTTTAAGCAAAAATGTCCTTTCCTTTCTTTTTTTAAACTATTTAACTTAGTCTCACTTAACTATCTTACTATCTGAAACTATCAGAGCTTAGTGAATTAAAATGGCTATTTTTTTAGTTATAAGTTAGACAGAAAAGTTTCTGTAGTGGTTTTCAAATAAAAATAACAACGCACTGATATCGTTCAAAAGCATTCTTTTGTAAAGCATTTTTTTTTTCGCTTCTTGCGAGTTTCGAGATTATAAACCCCACATTGAAGAGGTTTTTATTTCTAGAACCCGAAAACTATCCTATTGCCTGCATGAAGTCAACACTGAAAGTGTCAAAACTGTTGCTCATGCAAATGGTTTTAAATGGCAAAAGAACGTGTGATAGCCGAATGAAGCGATGCTCTGGGAGTAAGGAGGATCAGATGAAATTTCCTAGCTATCACCTCCTTTGCCGATTTATAGTTCGATATCTTGTAATGAAAAATAACCATTTCTCTCTTAAATGATGTTAGCTATCACATTCGGATTAAATTATCAACTGCTGCCATATGAAATACCTTTTTTGTTTCAGTGGATATGTAAATGCCGTTAAATAAAATAAAATAGATCATTTTAATTTTTTTTTCTAGCATGCAGATTTTTCTTTTCGTTCACCCTACAAATTAAACTAAATGTTCGGCAAACACGAATATATATATATATATATATATATATATATATATATATATATATATATATTAAAAGCTCTTAGCATAAATCATGCATAAAAATAATTTAATTTTATTGACCTTTTACGTGGCCGCACAAATATACTTGGCAGAAAAGAGAAATCAATCAATTATAAGTAGCAGAAAGTGCTCCCAAAAATAATTTAGTATTTAATTCATCTAGATAATGTAGTTAACGTTAGGCGGAGATCCCAATAATTTATTTGAAACGAGATTAGTGATATTTGTTTTAAGTGTTGCATCAACGTTAAACCTCTTGGGATGTAAATACACGTAATACATCAAAACACCATTTTCTTTTCTAATCAATGCTTTTACCGGAATTAAAACTTAAATATGCTGTGAAACTTTGCTCTTCATACTAACTTTGGCTGCTATCAGTATGGCAAAGCTGTTAATAATATTAATGATCGTACAGCTTGAGAGATAGTATCTTATAAAACCATTAATCTGTTGGTTAATTACTTCAATGTCAGGTCACAAAAGGTACAATAGTACTTTAGTAATTATTGAGAAAAAATATATTGAAGGTACCTTTTGTTGATAAATTATATTAAGTGAATCATTTGTTCTAGATTTTCTTCCTTTGAAACTGCAAAATTTCATATCGATAAAGTAACTTTTATATAGTAATCAGAAGATTCTTAAATGGAAGAACATCGCCGGTTTGCGGGGTAAAAATATTTTTTATTATCATCCAACAAATAAGTTAGAAGCATAAGAAAACTATCTCGACTTTAGAGTACAGTTTTTTCATGTTAACAAAATTTGTACAGACATGGACATTTTCATAAAAAGCAGCCAGAAAAAAACTGAACCATAGCGACAAAACTTGATATTTAAATATTGTTTGACATGCGATGTCAAATACATTTTACGCACTACTCAATCCCCCTTTTTTTTCAAATTGATCTATCGGTAACTATGTAGATGGGACGTTGAAAAATTAACAAGTTGCACTGCTGGATTACATGTATATAGTATGATATACGAGCTGCATATTAAAGCTGCAAGATTTTAGGAAAATCATAAACGCAATGGCACAATAAAAAAATTAGCAGTTTAGAATATGGTCACATCACACATGTGAGACAAGCGATTTACTGTTCGCGCGTTATGTTCTTGTGTAACGTTTTCAAATTTCTATGAGCAAAGTGCGGTTACTTCTTATAAGTCTGTAAACGTCCGCGAATAACAAATGGGTAAGAAATTAATTCTCTATCTGCTAACGGAACTTAAAAGTATCATAAAAAGAAAATTGTTTTAAAAAAATACTGATTAACTTTAACCATTTTTCTGAAAAATCACGACCAAATGCTTCCTTTAATCAAAATTCAATGACTGCAGGTTCTTTTAACTTAAGATCGTTTCAAATAGTCAGTTTTCGCTCACTTTCTTATCATGCAGAGCCAGAGGGAAAAAAAGAAGACGTCTGTTTTGATTAAAAGATTAGCTTTCTCAAAAGTGTGTCAATCAAAGTATTGGCAACTTCTTCAGGTCTTTTTGTGATATATTCTTTTTAAAAAGACGCACTAATTGCTCATGAAACAATCATCAGACGTATAGCTAGTGTTTATAATTTATTTATTAATTCTCTTTTATATTGTATTAATCTGTACTGATTTTTCATTGGCTGACTAAAACAAGAGAAACCAAGCATTTTCAAGTTGATATTATCGGCCATTTATAACGCGATAGATATACAACTATTGAAAGGGTAACCACGTCCCCATAAACAATGAGGTTTTTCTTTCTGACGTCCCTTGACAAATAATAGAGATTCTGTGTTATCGATTAATAGTTTGCATACTAGCCAAATTGATTGATGCCTAATAGTATAAATTAAGGCTTTTCTATAAACCTCATAACTTAGGTTTCACTATCACTATAATGTATCAGAGAGCTAATGCAATCGATCACCTCAGAAAACCAGAGCGCAATCAGGAGAGCAGCCTTGTCCACACGAAGAGCGTACGCATCACGCATAACAGGCATACGACGCGGCTATTGTAGACTATTTGTTACGGAAATGAACTGGTAACTCGGAGGCTTGCGGTACGATTTACAACTTATTACTAAAGAACATCGTCTACATGTTCGTAAAATTGGAGATTCCGAAAGTCTACTCGGCTGCTAGTAGCAGGTTCGAAGGGGATGCAAGAGCGTTCAGAAGTGTCCTTTACCTTCTCAGAAGCACCTAAATTGTGATCGGAATCCTACCTCAGGACAGAAATGGTCGAAGATAGCGCCAGTGCATGATAGACTATTTCTATGAATGTGTGTGTGCACATTGTTACAAAATTGTAATGTTGTTGTCCCGGTTTGACGAGTGTTGCTGGAAGGACAGTTGTACAGGCATTCGTTCAAGTGAAATGAGTATGTGACCGCTTGAACTTGGTGACTTGGTGACGGAATTTGGGCCACTTTGGCTACTAAAAGTTTTCGAAAGTAGGGAAATTTTGGCTGTATCTCAACAAGGAAGTTGCGAGAAAGACGATGAATATAACGTCGACCTACATGACGTCACGAAATGCTTAGAAATCTGTTACTAAGCGTAGAGCGAGAATTTCTCTCGCTCTCAATCAGATGAAATAGACAGTGGATATCGATAGAGATAGCGATTTGAATAGTGTTACTGGCGTGATAGTTAATGATTTGTTATTGCATGTATTATTAAATTCTGTATTTTTGTGAGATATTACCGCTTCACTTCCTCGAATATGTTCACCTTGCGATTTTGTTGGACTATATTTACTTACACCTACTTTGCGATTTCCGTAATAATATGAAAGAATGTGATAGTTAGTTTTAACCATCATCAATATAGTATATTTTATTGATGTTTGGGGGTGCATTAAAACGCTCTCTCCATATTTTCCGACATAGACAAGGTAGGCTATAAATAACTGAGAGAAAGAAATAAAGTGAATCTTCGCAAAATTTCATGACATTGCTAGTCAAAAATTATATGTGATCAGCCTTGAATAAGATATAGCCAAAAAACTGCGAACTATGTTTTTGCCATCTTTTTGATTGCATTTGTCAAATGAGAACGTTATAGTAGTATGAAAGCATTTGTTCATGACTGGTCGAAATTTCTATTAGCCTCTCATCAATCAATTTCTATTAGCCTCATATCAACATACCCCCTCAAAAAATATTCGAATGCCAGCAAAATTTCTTCGCATAATTATGTGAGTAAAAAATCATTTTTTAAAAAATCCCACCGCTGTAAATAAGTCTAAAAATTAATTATTAAATATTGAATGGTGTACTTTTAATGAAGAACAGCACATTGTGTTTATGATACAGAAATAGAAAAATCATCTTGATCTCGAACAGAGGTGATGTGAATAGATATTTTTTAGAGGGCGTACAAGAGTAAATTATAAACATGAAAGATAAATCATGGCATATTTATTGATCATAAAACACTGTCTAACATTACTGTCCCTTATTGCACCAAATTTGGCGATATATTGTAGCGAAATTTGGCAATATTTTGCGTATTACCTCAAAACTGCTGTATCAGTGTAATTGTATGATGTCGCATAAAATAGATTTAAATGTTATTTTCCATTCTTTAAATAAATTGTAAGTTGATATAAAGGATTACATAGTTATTCTGTTGTACTTGAAATGGATTAAGAACTAAAATGTCATAGACTTTAATGTTAAAATTATTTAAGGGGCTCCTGTAAAAAATAAATAAATAACATATATATGCGCCATTTTAACTCGGGTATATGATGATACGCATAGCTTTAAAGCAGAAAAACTTCGAAATGATCAATTTGTATCTACGGCAAATAGAGTATTAATGAACAGACAGACATTCAATTTCGTTGGTAAATGTTGAAAATATTGCCGCTATATCTCCATTTCTATATTTCAAAACTTTTATAAAAATATCTCGCGTAAACGGATCTTAATTTCTATAGTGTTTAGTAATTTACGGAAATGGATAAAAGTTTGAGGATACATTTTAGAGTAATTTTCATTATAAAAGTAGACCTTATGCAATGTACATTAAATAATAAATGATATACCTACAAACTTCAGACGAAGGATGAAAGCTATGAGATGAAAGAAATGGAATCTCTCCGGAGATGAAAATACGTACATCACTTATGACATATAAGCCTCTTTCATAACATTAATGATATTTCGTCTAAGTAAGAATAAAGGATTGAAGAGGAAAAGGGATAAACCTTATTATTTTTGTTATTCATTTGGCATACCTTTGGTATAAGGCAAAATAACTTCAGATAAATTCACTGTTATTGCATGCTTTAGCATTTTAGGACTATCAAACATGAAAGTGCTTTACATAAGCACTCTTTTTATAAAAATCATGATATTTTAACTTTGTTAAATTACATTTCTTTAAATAAATTAGGTCATGCGAATAAGAATTTAGATATAATAATTTAAGATTTAGAACGAGAGACTTCAGATACAAGCATTATAAACATTTGTGTCCAACGTAAATACGGAATGTACATTCTGATACATAAATTGAAACAGTTTAGAATCGGAACATGAAACGTTTGTGAACTCTCATATAAACATGATTTAAATTCTGAAGTCTTTCAACTGGTTCTGATTTATTGTGTATTGTGAACTCTCATATAAACATGATTTAAATTCTGAAGTCTTTCAACTGGTTCTGATTTATACCGTGACATAACAGTCATTAAATCTTTATTTATAGTAGATGGAATGGTCTTTCAAAAAGTGTGTATATTTCACACGTTGTTAAAAAAAAGAGAATTTAAATTAAAGCTATGCTGCATTTATTTAGCTGTGTATAGAAACAGCAGATAGACAATATTAAGAGAAAAACACTTCGGTCTTTGTTAGGTGCTTGATCGGGAAAGCTGTCAATTCAATGTTTTTTCCCCCTACAACAAAATGAAATAAAGCATCCATACATAAAGTATCAATACATATTTAACTCCATAAAAGTCACAGGGTGCTTCAAAAATTTTAATACATCGTCAACGTCAATGAATTTCGTTTACTAAGGTTTTTGTAGTGAAAAATAATGCAGGGTCGTCAAAATGTTGTAATGCTTAATTAAATTTTAGTGTACTCTATGTACAAATGTCAAAACTGAAAAAAAATGCACAGAAAGAAATGAAAATTTCTCTAAAAGTTGTATTTTCAATCCCAACATTTTTCAACAAGGTTAATTTATTAGAAAGAATGAGAGTTATCCAGCCGTTGCATGAGCGCTATCCTGAGCCGGAGCCATCGTGATTCTACCGGGCCTGCTTGTGCACTCCGATGACTCATCCAAAGAGGCCTAAGCATGCTCACTTATTAGTTCCAGCACTTAGACACGTGATCTAACGGCCGAATCTGACCTATGAGGAAACGTCCACAGGCCTCTTTTGGAGTGCACAAGCAGGCCAGGTAGAATCACGATCCCGCCTGAGCCACTAATGGCAGGGGAAGCAAAAAACATATAAGGATAAAATTCTAAATCTAACCGAAAAAACATTTTTGATTTTATTTGTGCAGGGAAAAACTCTTGCACTATTTATCATAACTATCTGTTTTGTTGAAAACAAACACAAATTCTGTTATAATGTTGTATTCAACATACCAAATGTTAATAAAATGGTTCTTTGCATACACTTTTCTTTTTCTTTCTCACTTTCCTCATTTCAAGCTTTTTCTAATGTGAAAGAACTTCAGTAACATTGAGATTGTAGTTGAAAAAAACATTATTTTTTCAGAAATTTAAAATAAAACTTCACGGTTATTGTTCTAAAACTCACACAGTTCGTTTTTCTTGGATGAGATTCAAGTATAAAAGCACTATTTGCGATTTCATTCTCTGAAACTTTAAAAACATCCGTTTAAATATGTATTATATTATTTACACAGAAGTAGTGTTACGCCTTGTGTAGAGTATTCAAAGTAATATTCACTTTTCAAGACTCTCTGCAAAAAATCTCACTGGAGATAGTGTACCTTAACCTGAAATTTCTGAAATTCTCGACATATGCATACTTTATTTCTTCTAAAATGTAAAATTTTTCCTGAATAAAAAAAAATACTTGAAATATCTGTATTTTAATATTTTTTTAATTATAAACTTCAGACGGTTCTTATTCACAATAAAAGAGCTATTTAGATGTACTAAGAATTAATATTTAATGAGAAATTATTAGAAAAGCATGCTTAAAGTAAAAAAAAAGCATTCCATACAAGAAAATATCATTTTCAACATAAAGTTTTATACAATCTTATCTTAATCTTAATCTTAATATATATATAAAATGCTAATGTTCGTTTGTAAAGACGGGGTTTTCTCTATCACCACCAACTCGAATTTATTTCCCGTTGGGGTGGTAAATACCCCTTGGTCTCACGGTGAAAGTAAGGGAGTTTGGTTACAGTGGGTGGAAGTGGGTGGTGAAAATGTGAAAAAATATATATTTGTCCTTTACTACCTGATGAGAACTTCAGAATTTCAACTCCAATAAAATATTAAAATTTAATGTTTATCGTCTGTTGCCATATCAGCAGGAAAACTGAATCTCAAGCAATTATCGTCTGCGAACCATTTTACCTGAAACAAATTCAAGTTACTTTAACAAGTGAAAAAGAACAAATTATTTTAATATTCTAGAGTGCTCTGGTACTAGCAATGTCGATGTGTTATGGTATATAAACCGAAATTCAGTGACTTTTAGTCAGTTTGATCGTGTTTGCAGTCGAGTAATGATTAACTGAAATTAAGAGTGAATAGTAATTAAACAAATTCAAGTCATTTTGAAAAATGAAAAAGAACAAACTATCTAAATATTCAAAAGAGTTCGTCAGTGACACCATAATAGCAATCGATTAATTTTGTGTAACTTTATTACATTACATATACACAATGCCAAGGCATAAAAAAAGTATTTACAAAACCTCAAGTGCATTCTAAAAGAAGAGAAGTAGCACGTCAACTTGAAACGGAAGAACAAAGAGAGAAACGGCTTTCAAATATTCTCAAAGGAGTAAAAAGAAAAAAGAGAAAATTTAACCGAAGAAGAAAGAACACATATTAACGAAGAAGTGCGATACCGAATGAGAACACTTAGAAATCGTCAATCTGCTGATCAACGTGAAGTGGAAAATAGAAGAAGTAAAGAAAGAATGGCTACTTTACGCAAAAAACGAGCTGCTGCAAGTAAAATTGAGAATTTATAACTTCAGGCGTTCCATTATGATTGCAAAAAACAATACAGTGAACATCCAAATATTGTCATCGGAAAAATGGATACGATATGAGAGTATTGTCATGCACGGAAACTTAAAGGCGAAACTGCTGTGTGTGCTGTTCGAGTGGTAAAGTCAATTTACCAGAATTAGGTATACCACCACCACAATTACTCGCATATATGACTGGAAAAACACCAGATTCCAATCATTTTCTAAAAATAAACGTCGATACAACTGTTGTTTTCAAATAACTTCATTTGGAGCTTTATTATATATGCAAGGAAGAAAACTTCATCCCGATTTTTAAAGTTCAACGCCAAATTTATCACCGAGTAGGCTCACTTCTGCCGATGTCCAATGAAACTCCAAAATTTCTTCAAATATATTTTGTTGGTAACGAAGAACTTGAAACTGACCATCGTTGCTCTAACATTCAGGGACTACAACGAGATATTATTCAAAAATTACAACGTCTACTTCATAATCATAATCAACTATTCAATGTGTTTAAGACTTCTCTACACCAAATTGCTGTAGATAATTATAAGATCGCTATTCGAGTAGATAAAAGACCAGCCGGTCAACACGAAAGAAGGTTCAATGCACCTCAAACGAACGAAGTTGCCCTAATAATTGTTGATAATGAATGTAGTTGTCGTGATATTATTATTCAATGCCGAAGTAATGAATTGCAACGTATTGCTGAAACACATCGTAGTTATGATGCACTACAGTATCCGCTAATATTTTGGCAATGTGAGGATGGTTATCACTTCAATGTTCAACAAAACGATCCAGTTACAGGTGTCGAAACTAACAAAAAAGTATCAGCTATGCAATTTTATGCTTATCGAATTATGACTAGAAATGATGAATATAACCATATTTCAAACTACTCGGCAGTTATTTCAGCAGTTTACTGTATGCTAAAGATGAGATGTATGCTAAAATTGAGACGGAATGATTAGAATTTATTCACCATAATCAACGAAAGCTGCGTTCGGATGAGTACATCCATTTGAGAGATGCAATGATAAATGATACAAACGTCGATAACATAGGAAAATTGGTCATCTTGCCATCGACATTTACTACTGGAAGTCCACGTCACATGCATCAATATGCTCAGGATGCAATAACTTTTTTTTAATTTCCAATGGCAAGATAGGAAGACAAATACAGCAAAGGAATGGTAAAAAAGAAAGAAAACACACGAACAAAAATCTCAGCTGCATGAATAGTCTATGTATCCAAATGGATCCTGGCCTCCCAGTAGCGGTCTGTAAGTGAAGACTTAGATAAGGCTAGATAGAAGTTAGAAATCTAAATTATCTACGTTAAAAAATGGATCCTTAAATATTTTTTATACTATTAAACATGCGGTGCATTTTAACCGGAGCAACGCCGGGTTTCGCTGCTAGTATATATATAAAATGCTAATGTTCGTTTGTAAAGACAGGGTTTTTTCTCTATCACCACCTACTCGAAATAACTTCCCGTTGGGGTGGTAAATACCCCTTGGTCTCACGGTGAAAGTAAGGGAGTTTGGTCGCGGTGGGTGGAAGTGGGTGGTTGTGGGTGGCGAAAATGTGAAAAAATATATATCTGTCCTTTTCTAACACATGAGAACTTCTGAATTTCAACTCCAATAAAATATTAAAATTTAATGTTTATCGTCTGTTGCCATATCAGCAGGAAAACTGAATCTCAAGAATTATCGCCTGCGAACTATTTTACCTGAAACAAATTCAAGTTATTTTGACAAGTGAAAAAGAACAAATTATTTGAATATTCTAGAGTATTCTGGTACTAGCAATTTCGATATTTTATCTATCTATATCTTCTTATAAATAAAAATGAAATTCTGTTTGTTTGTTTGTTTGTGGATTTGCTTCGTATACAAATCCACAAAAATGGACCTATCGGCCTGAAATTTAGCACAGATATGTAAAATAATATAGAATAAATCGTAGTCCACTTTAAAACTTTGAAAGTCCACCCGTTCACGGAATTTAAGAGATTTTTTATGCGCTCCACGCAAAAAGTTTTCCGTAATTGTAACCCCTGTAGTGAAAAAAGTGTGAAATAAGGATCGTGGTTGCCATGTGTGGCGATTTTGCCGAATAAAATGTTTTAAATTCTTAACAGTAAAAATAAAAGAATAATAATGATTGATTTTTTTTGTTAGTTTATATTCGTAAGGTTATTATTATTTTTTTAAATTATAATATCGTGTGCACGGGAAATCAGAGCAGGAATGAAATGTTTTATACGCAAAACAATAAGAATTGAAGATTTCCGAGGCTAATGTGTAAAATTTTTTAGTTTGGCGAAAAAATAAAGTGGCTGAAATATCGATTTTGAGTAAGTGAGTTCTAGCGGTTTGCACAGTTTTCGGCTTGGCGCAATTTATTGAGAGCTTAAGGAAATAGATTTTTGAAAACAAGTGCAAAGGTTTTATTAGAATACAGCGTTAAATTTTAATGATCCGTGAAGAAATAATGCAGTTATTAAGGGATTTCAAGCGATCTAACTTCAGAATACTCGCCAATTGAGTATATTCATTTAAGTTGGGGGAATTCCGCCAAATTTCAGAAAATTGAAATCCTCTCATTTAGTACATCGGAGTAACGATGAATAAAACACATTATAGTTGATAATTTTAAAAAATTCGGCTGTATTAAGGGATTCCACTTTTAAAATAAATGAGTGCTTTACTCTTTAGCGGTCGAACCATTTCCCATATTGATTGCTGCTAAGTCAATGCTTTGAATGATTCCCTGAAAAAACTCTTGCAAAATGGCGTATGTTGGCACTTTGGCGAGGCTTAGATTTGAAACTGGATTTTATCTGAGACTGGTATATATAATAACACTGGTTATAGATAAAAATGAATGTTGGCATGTGTTTAAGAGGTTGAAAAACTCCAGCACCGTTGAGCACCGTTGCACCATGAAATTTGGTTCACCTAAGTCTTTTATGATGGAGAAGGTTTTTATGCTATCCGTTTCCCTCTAACTTGCCAATAGGTGGCGCAGCAGAACGTCGAATTCTATTCCGTTTAGCCGTTTGCTATGCGAATATCGTCCAACCGATTTCGATGAAATTTGGTATACGCGAATATTAGAACACGGAGAATATTTTTCACTATCCATTTTGCTGTAACTGCTAAATGGCGCTGCAACGCATCAACATCTATACCGTTCGACAGATCGGCATAAAATTTTATATACTTACACATTTTAGCACGAAGAATATATTCTAACTGCGTTCCTTTTGATGTTACTCACCACTAGATGACACTCCAATGTAATATTATTTTAACTCGCCACTAGCTGACGCTGCAGCAGGCCAAATTCTTGACCATTCAAACTGTCGCTATGAAAATCAGTATACATAGCTATTTGAACAATGAGAATATTTTGGCGTTATCCATTTTGCTATAACTCGCCACTTGACGGCGCTGTAGCAAATCATTACTTTAATTAACCACTAGATGGCGGTGCAGTGTATCACTTCTTGACTGTGCAAATGATCGTTATGAAAATTGGTATACATAGATATTTGAACACGGTCGCTATGAAAATCAGTATGCATAGCTATTTGAACAATGAGAATATTTTGGCGTTATCCATTTTCCTATAACTCGCCACTTGACGGCGCTGTAGCAAATCATTACTTTAATTAACCACTAGATGGCCCTGTAGTGTATCACTTCTTGACTGTGCAAATGATCGCTATGAAAATAAGTATACATAGATATTTGAACACGGGGAAGAGTTTGGCGCTATCCATTTTCCCATAACTTACCACTAGATGTCGCGTCAACACATGAACTTCAGGACTGTCCAGCCGATAGTCATGAAAATTCGTATACATCGATATCTGAATGCGAAGAATATTTCCGCCGTATCCGTTTTGCTAAAACTCGCCACTAGATTGCGCTACGCCGCATGGCCTTCTGCCACCAACTCGAATTAACTTCCCGTTGGGGTGGTAAATACCCCTTGGTCTCACGGTAAAAGTAAGGGAGTTTGGTCGCGGTGGGTGAAAGTGGGTGGTTGTGGGTGGCGAAAATGTGAAAAAATATATATCTGTCCTTTTCCAACTCAAGAGAACTTCTGAATTTCAACTCCAATAAAATATTAAAATTTAATGTTTATCCTCTGTTGCCATATCAGCAGGAAAACTGAATCTCAAGCAATTATCGTCTGCAAACCAATTTACCTGAAACAAATTCAAGTTATTTTAACAAGTGAAAAAGAACAAAATATTTGAATATTCTAGAGTGTTCTGGTACTAGCAATTTCGATGTGTTATCTATATACAGGGTGTCCAGCCTTAATGTGACCCAATAGCTAATTCCCGAACCGTTCGGTTTAGATATGCACTTCCAATTCGAAAAATGTTTTTAAAAAGGTAAAGAATGTTTTTACGTACTTTTCGAACCAAAAAACTCATTTAGAAAAAAATTACAAAAATTAAATTTTTATACGGTCTCCAGGTCCTATCACTTATATTTAGGAAAAAATGCAGTACACAAAAACAAAGTAAACACAAAAAGTTTCATTTTATTACGATAAAAACTGACCAAGTTATGGAACTTTGAAAATCATACATTTCATCCATTTTCTCGGCCAATTTCAAGAAGCTAGTAAGGGACCGTCTCCAAAGTGAAATCAATTGGAACTCCGCCAGGAAACTTTCGCTCTTGCACGTCACTCTTATGTAAATCGTTTTTAAATTTAAAAGTACATACATTACGTTAATATTACAATAATTGAGTACTTAAGAAATAAAATTTATTCTGTGTACGTGTAAAACATAGATAAAATAAAATATTTTGGATGAAGAAAACTTTTCAAAAGCAGTTCCAAAAAAATAGACTTATTTGCCTGCGGCTTCAGACTGATTTGCTGCGGTACTATGGCGAACGTTAAAAGTCTGTTGTGTAGTCGCTTGCAATTGCATACAGTCGTATTCTAATATTACGAATTCTAGTACGGGAGAACGAGATGTATACAAATGAAGAATACTGCGAAATGGTACTGTTGTATGGGCAGTGTAATCGAAATAAGAGAGAGGCGGCAAGACTTTATGCCATTAAATTTCCCAGTCGAAGGCATCCATCTTATTGTACAATTGCCCGTGCTGTTCAACGCTTGTATAGAACTGGGAGTTGTCATAGACGTATTCCCTTTTCTCGTGCCACACCTTCAAGCTTGCGGATACCCGCTGAGGATGTTCTAGGATATGCCCTGGCTCATACTCAAAGTAGTGTCCAGGATATTAGCAAGGCTTGTTCCTACTCAAAATCGACGGTGTGGAACATATTACATACGCACGGTGCATAATATCCTTATCGTCCAGTCCTGGCGCAGGAACTAATGCCTGGAGACCAGAAGCGTCGTTTTGATTTTTGCAATTTCGTGTTAAACACACTGGATGAAAATTCAGATTTTTTGAATGAAGTTTTGTGGTCGGATGAATGCCAGTTCTCGAGGCAAGGTACTATTAATACACAGAATACGCATTATTGGTCCCTCGAAAATCCACATCTAATACGACCGAATCGCCACCAAGTTCGTTGGTCGGTGAATGTGTGGTGCGGAATATGGAAGAGCACCTTAATTGGCCCAATTTTTTTCGATGGACCTTTAACATCAGAATCATACACGGAAATTTTATCTGGACCGTTAGCCGATTTTTTAGAAGATGAAGTTTCCTTACGGGTTTTGTCATGCATGTGGTACCAGCATAATGGTGCACCCGCACACAAATCTGCGCAACCATGTACATTTTTGACGCAGACATTTGACACTCGAATAATCGGCTACGGAGGTCAACAAGAGTGGCCCTGCGATCACCCGACCTAAGTCCTCTGGATTTCTTTCTCTGGGGCTTCCTGAAAAGCAACGTGTACGAACGTGAATCCACGAGTAAATCCGATTTACTCAATCGAATCAGCATGGCATGCAGGTCTGTGACACCAACTATGTTGCAGAAGCTACAGGCGGAGTTTCTGACGCTGGTTTGGTACTGCATTTCTGCGGAAGGCAGTCATTTTGAACATTATTTAAGTTAATTTGGTCATTCTGGTCTAATAAAGCCCCTGATTCATGATTGGCGCATCATTCCACATTATGCTATAATTTGAACGACAAATCCTGTATTCCTTTGCTGCTATTTATTAAAACAAGCTGTTTTAAACTTTTCGGTACAAGTTGTATTTCCTTAATTTAACTTTTATTGTTTGCCATACAGCAATACAAATTGTCAATCTATGATGTTTATGTTTTAATATTAATGATGATTAATGTTTATGTTTTAATATTAGTCAGTCTGAAGCCGCAGGCAATTAAGTCTATTTTTTTGGAACTGCTTTTGAAAAGTTTTCTTCGTCCAAAATATTTTATTTATCTATGTTTTACACGTACACAGAATAAATTTTATTTCTTAAGTACTCAATTATTGTAATATTAACGTAATGTATGTACTTTTAAATTTAAAAAGCGATTTACATAAGAGTGACGTGCCAGAGCGAAAGTTTCCTGGCAGAGTTCCAATTAATTTCACTTTGGAGACGGTCTCTTACTAGCTTCTTGAAACTGGCCAAGAAAATGGATGAAATGTATGATTTTCAAAGTTCCATAACTTGGTTAGTTTTTATCGTAATAAAATGAAACTTTTTGTGTTTACTTTGTTTTTGTGTACTGCATCTTTTCCTAAATATAAGTGATAGGACCTGGGGACCGTATAAAAATTTAATTTTTGTAATTTTTTTCTAAATGGGTCTTTTGGTTCGAAAAGCACGTAAAAACATTCTTTACCTTTTTTAAAACATTTTTCAAATTGGAAGTGCACATCTAAACCGAACGGTTCGGGAATTAGCTATTGGGTCACATTAAGGCTGGACACCCTGTATATAAAAATGAATGTTTGTGTGTATGTATGTGGGTGTGTGGACGTTGAAAAACTCCAAAACCGTTTGACCGATCACCATGAAATTTGGTACACTTAAGTCTTTTGTCACGGAGAAGGTTTTTATGCTATCCATTTTACTCTAGCTCGCCGCTAGATGGCGCTGCAGAACGTCGAATACTATTCAACCGCTTGCTATGAAAATACCGTTTCACTTATCTTAACGAAAATTGGTACCTACGGATATTTGAACACGGAGAATATTTTTACGCAATCCATTTTGATATAACTTGCCGCTAGGTGGCGCTGCAGAGTGTCGAATTCTATTCCGTTGGACCGCTTGCTATGAAAATACCATTCAACCAATTTTGATAAACATTGCCATTTATGGATATCGGAATACGGAGAATATTTTTATGCAATCCATTTTGCTATAACTTACCGCTAGATGGTGCTGCAGAAAGTCGATTTCTATTCCGTTCAACCGCGTGCTATGAAAATACCGTTCAACCGACTTCTCTAAAAATTGGTAGGTATGGATATTTGAATACGGAGAATATTTTTACACTATCCATTTTGCCATGACTTGCCGCTAGAAGGCGCTGCAGTACATCGAAGTCTACTCCGTTCGACCGCTCGCTATGGAAGTGCCGTTCCACCGGTTTTGATGAAAATTGGTACACACGGATATTTGAAGACGTAGAATATTTTTACGTTATCCCTTTTGCCATAACTTGCCGCTAGATGACGCTGCAGAACGTCGAATTATATTTCGTTCAACCCTCTTGCTATGAAAATAACGTTCAACCGATTTTGGCAAAAATTGCTATACGTATGGATATTTAATCACGGAAAATATTTTTACACTATCTGTTTTGCCCTGACTTGCTGCTAGATGGCGCTGCAGTACATCGAATTCTACTCCGTTCGACCGCTTCCTATGCAAGTACCGTTAAACCAATTTTGATGAAAATTGGTACACACGGATATTTGAAGACGTAGAATATTTTTACTTTATCAATTTTGCTGTTACTTGACGCTAGATGGCGCTGCAGAACGTCGATTTCTATTCCGTTCGACCGCTTGCTATGAAAATACTATTCAACCGATTTTGACGAAAATTGGTACACACGGATATTTGATGAAGTAGAATATTTTCACACTATCCATTATGCTGTAACTTGCCGCTAGATGGTGCTGCAGAACGCCGAATTCTATTTCATTTAAGCGCTTGCTGTGAAAATACCGGTCAACCGATTTTGATGACAATTGGTACACATGGATATATGAACATGGAGAATATTTTTACGCTATCCGTTTTGCTTAACTTGCCACAAAATGGCACTGCAGCGCATCAACTTCTATACCATTCAACCAATCACCATAAAAATTTTGATGCTTACACATTTGAGCACGGAGAATATATTCTAACTATTCATTTAGCTTTTACTCACTACTAGATCGCACTGCAGCGCATTATTACTTTAACTCGCCATTAGATGGCAATGCAGCGCACCAACTTCATGACCGGACAATTGATCTCTATGAAAATTGATATAGATAGGTACTTGAACACGGAGAATATTTTCGAGTTATCCATTTTGCTATAAATAGCTACTTTTGTGCTGTAGCACATCATTACTTTAACTCGCCAATAGATAGCACTGCAACGTATCAACGTCTTACTTTAATTCATCTATTGATGGGGCTGCAGCATATAAAGACTGTTGAACTGATCGCTATGAAAACTGGTATAGATAGATATTCGAACACGGAGGATATTTTGGCGTTATCCATTTTGCTATATTACTTGCCTCTAGATGTCACTTCAAACCAATATCTTCAGGACCGTTCAACTAATCGCCATAGAAATTCGTAAATGTAGATGCTTCAACGAAAAGAAGATTTTCTTAGCATCCGTTTAGCTATAACTCGCCTTCTTTAACGTTCAACCGTTTACTGTGAAAATACCGTTCAGCTGTTTTATGAAAATTGGTACACACAGATATTTGAGCACGGAGAATACTTTTACGCTATCTATTTTGCAATGACTTACCTCTAGATGCCGATGTAGCGCAACAACTTCAAAGCCGTTCGACCGAGCATCTTAAAAATTGGTATACATGCACATTTGAACAGAGAGAATATTTTTTTAGTATTCATTTGGCTGTACTCACAACTTGATGGCACTGCAGCCAGGGGCTGATTTCCGGGAGGGAATTCGGGCAAGCGCCCGGCCCCCAACAAAAAGGGGCCCTTCAAATTGTTCTTTAAGTTTAAAAATTTGCAAATTTTTAAAGTTTTCTAAAGAGAGTCCCCTAATGAATCTTTTGCCCGGGGCCTCCCAACTCGGCAAATCTGCCCCTGACTGCAGCCCTAGAGTTTGTTATTTTAACTCACCACTAGATAGCACTCCAATAATCAACTACTTGATCGTTCAACTAACCGCTCTGAAAACTGGTATACATACACATTTGAACACGGAGAATATTTTCGCATTATCCATTTTGCTTAACATTCGCCCTTTGATGGCGCTGTAGCGTATTATTACTTTAATTCGCCACTAGATGGCGCTGCAGCGTATCTTGACCGTTAAACTGTTTGCTATGAAAATTCGTAATAGATAGTTGAACATGAAAATATTTTGATGCTATCCATTTTGCAAAAACTTCGACAGTTGATGGCGCTGCGCCGAATCATCTTCTTCACCGTTCAAACGGTCGCCATGAAATTCTTTATGCATAATTATTGAACGCAGATAATATTTATGAGATATCAATTTTGCTATATCTATTCATTATGATAATTAGTAATTACAACAAACCGTAATATAAAAAAAGAATCCATTCATTCCCGGGCGAAGAACGGGGCATTCAGCTAGTTACACAATAAAATCTTACCCAAGTGTACAAATACCCAAAAACAGGTTTTATTTGTAAACAAATATTATTTAGTAAAAATTCTTAAACACAGCAAACATTGTTATCGAATGCTGAAAAAGTAACTTTAATTCAGATACTTAATTCTGCTTGATCCTGCCATATATAGGGAAAGGCGGGGTAAGATGGTCAATTTAAGCAACTATGATTTTTACTGACCACTGTGAACAAATCTAAGAACTCAGATTTTTGTGACAACTTCTTTCATATCGTGTCTTACACTCCGAATTTTTTCAATTGTCTATTTCAACTCTTAGAAGGTGAAACAACGGTTTTCCCAAAAAAGATAATTTCCATTATCTTTTCCCAGCCAAAATGTTCCCAAAATGTTGTAATGCTTAATTAAATTTTAGTGTACTCTATGTACAAATGTCAAAACTGAAAAAAAATGCATAGAAAGAACTGAAAATTTCTCTAAAAGTTGTATTTTTTATCCCAACATTTTTCAACAAGGTTCATTTATTAGAAAGAATGAGAGTTATCCAGCCGTTGCTTGAGCGCTATCCTGAGCCGGAGCCATCGTGATTCTACCGGGGTAAGATGACTTCCTGTGAACGGCAAGTGAAATTGGTTATCATAGTTTATTCTTAGTTCACCACCAAAGGTTTATTATGATGGACGAGACCTGCTGCCATCTGAGATCATCTGAGGGAAATACTGAATTCATCATCTTACCCGATACGTCATCTTACCCCATCTTCCCCTACCACTACTTTTTTGGATACCCCTGATTTTTCAACGTGCCATACATTTTGCTTCTAGCCCCTTATTTTGTTTCAGTCGTCAGAAAAACGTAGTGTATATAATTTTAGCTCAATTGGATAGTAACAAGACAGCCCGCATCGCCGATAAAGTTTTGAAATCACTCTGAAAAAAGTAATTTTTTCCAGATTATTCTGTTTAATTTTAATTATTTTATTTAAATCACTGTGAGCACTAATAATGGGAGTTATTGTAAGTTTCATTTACTTACATTATGCTACCAAAATAATAGTGTAGAATATCGAGCATTCTACACTTTTTTCGGTAGCATAAAAGCATAACGGTTATAGAACGGTTTCAAAATAAATAAATAAATAAATAAATGATAATTATTGTACTAATAACCATGAGAGTAGGAGGTGTTATATTGTCCCAAATTTCACATGGAAGGATATGATCAATAACTCCCAACTGTTTGCTTTTTGTTTGGTTTTCTGTGACTTTGAGAGGGTAGTCCTTGATGGCGCCCATGTAAACAACATACCTAGGCTTTTAAAGGATGCTAAGAGTAATTTTCGTTTCCGCTTCTGCTTTTGTTTATGTATTTTGGTGGCTATTAGACGTGGGCAAAGGAAAACAATTTTTATGTGCTTGGGAGAAAAGAACCGAAAATGCACCGGTTATTTCCAAGTGCAGATCCCAGTGAAAGATACAAAAACAAAACAAAAAGGAACTGAAAAACAATTTGACTTACTCGATAGTTAATAAAGGTTAAGTGCTGCACTGAGATGGAAAGCTGTTCCTGAAACTTACAGTGGTTGAAAAGGTTGATAGTCTGTCCATAATTGTAACGTTTCTGGGCAAAGAAGAATTGCTATGAGCTCCTGGAATAATACGAACATCTTCAGGAGAGGCACACGCCATGGCTGCTTCCTAAGCAGCTGCAACATGGGATATATGTAGCCACAATTCAGGCACTTTGCTGTGTACTGGCAGCAAGAAACACAAGTCGAATGAATGGTACCACTATAAACCTAGAAAAGCTTTCAATCTGACCTGTCATTACCTTCTCTGCCGTAATCTCATTTTTACTTCCTTGTACGTAGTATAAGGAAGTAATGTGATCCCGAAAAATTTTGGGGGCCAAATTTCGACACAAAAACCGATTTTGACTACCTCTAAATTTAATTTAAAAAATTTTTTCGATGCATCTCATCGTAGGCTAGCATGCACGATCATATTAACGCGTCTGCAACTCATTTTGACCAGTGGCGAGTCTACTGTGGCCAGTTTTTCCATGCCGTCTCTACGTACGTACGTACGTATGTATGTAACTCGCATATCTCAAAAACTATTGGTCGTAGAATGTTGAGATTTGATATTTAGGATTGTTCTTTGATCTAGTTGTGCACCTCCTCTTTTGGTGGCAATCGAATGGATAGTTTATGTACAGGACCGCCCAAAAGATTCGAAATACATTACGCTCTATGGGCCGAAATTCATTAAACTCGCCTAACTCAAAAGCTATTAGGCGTAGAATGTCGAAACTTCATATTTTGGATAGTTGTAACATCTAGTTGTGCACCTCCCCTTTTGATTCCATTCGACTGGATAGTTTATCTACAGGACTGCCCAAAACATTCGAAATACATTACACTCAATGGGCCGAAATTCATTAAACTCGCATATCTCAAAAACTGTTAGGCGTTGAATGTTGAAACTTTATATTTAGGATTGTTGTAACATCTAGTTGTGCACCTCCCCTTTCGGTTCCATTCGACTGAATAGTTTATCTACAGGACCGCCCAAAAGATTCGAAATACATTACGCTCTATGGGCCGAAATTCATCAAAGCGTTTTTTAGAGGTATTGGGCTATTTCAAACGACTCAGAAGTGATATATGCTGTAAAGAGTTAGAAAATGAATTTCTCCATTAAAAAAAGTGTCTTTATCATTTATAGTTCTGCTACAGGAACACTCAAAAGATTTCCAATACATAACGGTCAATAGCAATTTTAGGGGCATTCATCCATTTCAAGCACAATACCGTCCTACCACATAAGTTAGGTAATGGTACGACCACGGTCACGTGCCTCCCTCAAGAACTATGCCAAAAGTCGCCAAGCTTGGCGACTTTTGGTGTACGTGTGTGCATATTTAACTCTCAAATCTCAAAAACTATTATGAAATTTCATATATAAGAATGTTGTAACATCTAGTTGTGCATCTCGATTTTTGGTTCCAATCTACTGGAGAGTTATTTACAGGACCACCGAAAAGAATTTCAGTACCTTAATGTCTATGGACATCTTCATTATAATACAACTGTAGACAGTCATTGTTTGGTACATGCCCAAAATCTCGCCGTCTGTCCTCGACCTTGGCGAGTTTTGGCGAAATATCGCCAAATTTGGCGATAGTCAGTCATTTGGTCCATGGCCAAAGTATCGCCATTTGTCATCGTTCTTGGCGAGTTTTGGCGAAATATCGCCAAATTTGGCGATAATCTGTCATTGTTTGGTTTATGCTTAAAATCTCGCCAAATGTCGTCGACATTGACGAGTTTCGCCGAAATATCGCCAAATTTGGCGCCAAAAATTATTTCCTATTTTGTATAACTCTAAAACTTTAACTCGTAGATTTTTTAACTTTGTATTTAGAACTATTGTAATATCTAACTGTTTTCAATATCTTTTTTGACAGCAATCGACTGAGAATTTATTTACATGGTGAGCCAAATGACTTTGAATACATTGAGGTGTATAGATGCATTCAATTCATTGAAAGTCTGTGGTCAATGACTACTTTGGCTATCCCCAAAATCTCGCTGACTATCTCAAGTTTGTCGGCTTTTGGTGAAATATCGCCAAATAAAGTGTCAGAAGGAACTCTTTCAAATTGAACTCAGCTTGGCGATATCGAAATGTTTGGCTAGAAATCGCTATACCTTACTATTATTGATATTTTATATCTTTCAAACAAATAAGTTTAGAGGAAGTGCGTAAAAAACATTTTTGATTTAATAGACGTGCAAGGAAGTCATGTGTTGGACACATCAGATTTTTTAATTAGTTTTGAAGAGCTGTTTCGACTCAATCTCAGATCAACTTCTGGTCGAAACACTTCAAATTTGAAAAGATTTGGGGAAATCTGCAAAAAAATCTTCCAATTACTGGTTCGTTACATTACTGGTAGTAAAGATGTGCCTGATAATATATGTCTGCTTTACTATTCTTGATTTTCTTGAGCATCTTTCTAAACAGAAATAACAACGGGACGATTACATAGAAATGTTAAAACTAACAATGATCTTTCTTGGCGGCATTCCGAAGAATGTAATACGTTTCGTGCACCAGCTGTTAGACATACTAGGTGGATGATAGCAATTTATGCATTTAAGATATATGGTATGTATTTCGAAATCAATTTTACTATCTAAAAGAACGATCTCTTTAGAGAGATTTTGTATTTTGCTTGCCAGTGTGCTTTCCAGCTTGTTTTCCTCATCAGAAGCAACTGAATGAGCACCTTTTCATGATTTCTGTGTCAACTAATAAATCATCAGGATATCTGTTCGAAATTGCTACTTTTACCGTCAAAAAAAATCTGATGTGTCCAACACATGACTTCCTTGCACGTCCATTAGATCAAAAATATTTTCGACGCACTTCCTCTAAATTTATTTGTTTGAAAGAGATAAAATATCAATAATAGTAAGGTTTAGCGATTTCCAGCCAAATAGTTCGATATCGCCAAGCTGAGTTCAATTTGAAAGATTTCCTTCTGACACTTTATTTGGCGATATTTCACCAAAAAGCCGAACAAATTGAGATAGTCTGCGAGATTTTGGGGATAGCCAAAGTAGTCATTGACCACAGACTTTCAATGAATTGAATGCATCCATACACCTCAATGTATTCAAAGTCATTTGGCTCACCCTGTAAATAAATTCTCAGTTGATTGCTGTCAAAAAAGATATTGAAAACAGTTAGATATTACAATAGTTCTAAATACAAATGTTAAAAAATCTACGGGTTAGTTTTAGAGTTATACAAAATACGAAATAATTTTTAGCGCCAAATTTGGCGATATTTCGGCGAAACTCGTCAATATCGACGACATTTGGCGAGATTTTAAGCATTAACCAAACAATGACAGATTATCGCCAAATTTGGCGATATTTCGCCAAAACTCGCCAAGAACGATGACAAATGGCGATACTTTGGGCATGGACCAAATGACTGACTATCGCCAAATTTGGCGATATTTCGCCAAAACTCGCCAAGGTCGAGGACAGACGGCGAGATTTTGGGCATGTACCAAACAATGACTATCTACAGTAGTATTATATTGAAGATGTCCATAGACATTAAAGTACTGAAATTCTTTCCGGTGGTCCTGTAAATTGGGTAGATTGGAACCAAAAATCGAGATGCACAACTAGATGTTACAACATTCTTATATATGAAATTTCATAATAGTTTTTGAGATTTGAGAGTTAAATATGCACACACGTACACCAAAAGACGCCAAGCTTGGCGACTTTTGGCATAGTTCTTGAGGGAGGCACGTGACCGTAGTCGGACCATTACCTAACTTATGTGGTAGGACGGTATTGTGCGTGAAATGGATGAATGCCCCTAAAATTGCCATTGACCGTAATGTATTGGAAATCTTTTGAGTGTTCCTGTAGCAGAACTATAAATGATAAAGACACTTTTTTTAATGGAGAAATTCATTTTCTAACTCTTTACAGCATATATCACTTCTGAGTCGTTTGAAATAGCCCAATACCTCTAAAAAACGCTTTGATGAATTTCGGCCCATAGAGCGTAATGTATTTAGAATCTTTTGGGCCGCCGTGTATATAAAATATGCTGTCGAATCGAACCGAAAGGGGAGCGGCACAAGTAGATGTTACAGCAATCCTAAATATAAAGTTTCAACATTCTACGCCTAATAGTTTTTGAGATATGCAAATTTAATGAATTTCGGCCCATTGAGCGTAATGTATTTCGAATGTTCTGGACAGTCCTGTAGATAAACTATCCATTCGATTGCTACCAAAAGGGGAGGTGCACAACTAGATCATAGAACAATCCCAAATATGAAATCTCAACATTCTACGACCAATAGTTTTTGAGATATGCGAGTTACATACATACGTACGTACAGACGGCATGGAAAAACTGGCCACAGTAGACTCGCCGCTGGTCAAAATGAGTTGCAGACGCGTTAATATGATCGTGCATGCTAGCCTACGATGAGATGCATCGAAAATTTTTTTTAAATTAAATTTAGAGGTAGTCAAAATCGGTTTTTTTGTCGAAATTTGGCCCCCAAAATTTTTCGGGATCACATTACTTCCTTATACTACGTACAAGGAAGTAATATAGTAAAGTGTATGAAAATGTATTAATTTCCTTTATTTCACAAATGGATAAAAATTTTACACTCACAGAAATGGACAAATCACACACATTTATATTTAATGAATGATTTTTCAACATGCTTGTCACCTATAACAGGATGCATCGAAATCTTTTATTCTTATAAACACTTTACACGGCTTCTTAAGGAGTATTTGATATAGACAACTTATTTTAGAACACAATATCATATAAACAAAAGAAGCATGGCTAATAAAAGCATGTTTTATTTATTTTTCATGCGTCAACTGATAAATTTTCTACTTCTACAGTCAAAAAATCGAAAGAAAAAAATGAATTTTACTGTACACGTTATTAAAATTTCTGAAAATAAAATAATTTCCTTCATTCAAATGGATATAAAGTTCTCACCTACACCGTTAGACTTACCGTTAACTCACTTATAACCTGCAAAGAATTGCCAAGCTTGATTTAAGCTTATGTGCTGTCTGCGTAGCTAGGCTTCTCCCCCTTCCAGGTTTCTGTATTCAGTCATTTATCGCTAATACCTACGCAACTACTAAAAACAAATAGAGTCCAGTCGTCGGTATGAGATTGTACAGGGAAGGGTGTGTCAATCCTCCCGCTGCAATGATAAAAAAAAAGACTGGGACATCCCGTTGCAACGAAAAAAAGAAAGGAACAGGGGACCTGCACCAGCTTTCAGAGGTTACACTTTAGTGTTTTTTTAATTTCTGTTCTTAATTATCAAATAATGAGCCCAGACAGCACATAAGCCTAAATCAAGCTTGACATTTCTTTGAATTTGACGTATTAATACAAGCTTGACAGTTCAATTCATTTTAAGCTTGCAGCAAACTTGCAAAAATCATTTGAACTGTCAAGCTGGAATACAGCTTGATTACTGCGTGAAAGGAAAATCGTGCGGTGATGGCGCCATCTGTGAAAGAGAATGGACATTAATTGTCTAACGTTATCTCAAATTTGCTCATATGAAATAAAGAAAAATTCGTAAAAGTCGTGTTTTATTTTATTATCGCACAAAACCTGGACATTAGAACACGCAAGGGGAAGAATGAATGGGATAAGCCCCTCTGAAGTGTAACACGAGGGGAGTTTTAGTTTTATTTACATCCAATTAACATTAGTAATTCCATTAACTAATTAATTAGCCCTAAAAATAAATTTTAATATAATTAACACAATTTAGTTAGTTAATATACTTCACTTTATGGGTGGTAGAATGAAGCGCAATCCGTCCGCCACAAAATAATTTATCCAGTCATAAATGTACTTGACCATAGAATTAAAAAAAAAGATTCTATATTTCCAAATATGGAAATTCTTCAAAATAAAGTACAATTATACTACAAATTGATTTCAAAATCAGTCGTTTGTCTCGATTTTGGCCAGGTATTGCCCAACATGTGTATTGCGATATTGAAAGTTTTAAAACGTGTCCTGCTTTTAAGTTTATATGTTTAAGTTTATAAGTTATGCTTATTTCCCTATTAGTAGAGTCTATAAATCACACATAACATTATTTAAATTTTGATTCATCCAATGGAAAAATAAAAGAAACTTATCGGCATCGCCCACTGATCGATCTGGCCTGAAAACGGCGTGACAACAGTCACTTCAAACTTTAGTCATAGCAGCCCGAGGCTTATTGGCGGAACGGTTAGCACACTGGCCTCCCAGCTCCGAGTTCGAACGCGGACGTTTGATGGGAACAGATTAAAATAACTTAACATTTCAGCATAGAGGGGGAAAATGCGCGGAAAAATAAAGTATGTGGGGCGAGTTCGCCGACAGGCGCCGTGCATTTAGAAAAAAATTTTAAAGGAAAATGTTTTAAGCTTGGAATTAAGCTTGCAATGTCAAGCTTGATTCAAGCTTGCTATGTCAAGCTTAGTGCAAGCTGGGCAAGTGTAAACTAGAACACTTGATTCAATCTTGCATTAAGCTTACACGCTTGAAATTTTCAAGCTTAATTCAAGTTCATTGACTTGATAAATCAAGCTTGCTGCAAGTTTGCTGTGCTGTCTGGGATGGATCTCAATTTTTTGTTCTCAAAATTTTTTTCACACCTTATTAAGGAGTGTTTGATTCAGACAAATTATACTGCAATTCACCCGATAGAGAAACTAGCATGGCTAATAAAAGAATGTTTTATATGTATAATTTACCATGTGATAAGCGCATTAAAAGATTTCGTGTTCGTAAAATTTTCCCAATGTAATAGAATATATTGGATGTAAAGAATCGCAGATTTCCCTTATCAATAGTTGTTTACGAAAAGTAAAAGTTTTGCGAATTAATTTTGTGAAAATCTCTAAGTGCTAGTATTTTTTTTCCTTTTTTAGCACCAGCCTATGTAATAACATTTCATTTCGGAGTCAAGCTTAGACGTTCCATAATAAACAACACGAATACGAAAAAATATTTAAATGCTCGCACTCTGACATCACTGTAATTAGGCGCTTGATTAATGAATGTGGAAAGATCCTATCAGTCAAAACATATGACCATTAATAATATTTTCTGCTGCGTCGGTGCTAAATTAGCTACCTTTTAGCATAAAGTCAATAGTAAGTGCGATCCTTTCAAAGTGTTCTAAACTAATTCAGCTAACAGCATTACTAGATGAAAAAAATTAAAAAAAAATATTTAACTCTTGTGTAATATAGGATAAAATGTACATATGATATACGAGAGCCTGTTGAATAAATGTAATCATGCATAGGTATATACATATATACGCATCTGATATATAAACAGAAAAATCTGGAATGACTCCACTCGACTTTCCGAACACTTCATATCAAGTTTTTAAATAAATTTCATTCAACTCAATCGGATCTAGTGTTCAGGAACTAGTGCACTTAAAATGATTTGAGTGTATAGGCCGCAATGTATAAGAATACTTTTTTGTAGCCCTGCAAAAAACTGTACGGCGTACACTCGCTAAAATTTATGCAGTATGTAAGACAGTGACCTATAATATGCGTACCTAATTTGATGTCAATCGAATGCACCATTTAGACACTAGCTCACATTTAAATGATTTGCGTCCATAGGCCGTAATGTATAAGAATTACTTTTTGCAAGTCTGTGAACAAACTATCAGCTCTACACATACCAAAATCTATGCAGATCATGAGACCGTGACCTATAATATACATACCCAATTTGAGCTCAATCGAATGCAGACTATAGACACTAGCGCACTTTCAGGAATTTCCGTACATGGGCCATAATGTAAAAGAACACTCATTTGTTGCCCTGTCAAAAAACTGTAAGTCCTATACACAGCAAAATCTATACATGTTGTGTGACGATGACCTACAATATACATACCCAATTTGAACTTCTTCGAATGCACCATTTAGATACTAGCTCATTTTAAATGATTTGCGTCCATAGGCCGTAATGTATAAGAATTATTTTTTGCAATCCCGTGAACAAACTATTGTTGCAGAAAGCTTTGCTTCATTTTTGGGTTAGTCACTCTAAAATCCAGTATGTGTAGAAAGTTCTAGTAAAAAGTCACTTTCAGGATGGACAGACTTGAATGCTCAGAACTACGTCGAACAATCAGCTGTACAAAATTCACAGGCACTAACGGCCAGTAACATGCAGTCCGCTTAGTATAAAATCTTTCACAGAGGCTTTAATTCACACTTAAAATAAAACAGCTCCACAAGCTAAAATTATGAAAGAAATACTCGAAATATTCGAGGAAATACTTGGAAATACTCGAGGAAAATGATAACCTATTCCTCAAGGAGGAATTCACACACAGCATTAGAAAACAAGCTTCTCGAATCAAGCAAAATATTGCTTACGATAGCACAATTCTCTGGCTAATGCAGTGAACAGAACGGACGTCTGGTTCGCTCGTAGTCTACAGTAAGACTGACTCCACCGGGGCAATGCGCTGTCATATTTATAGGTGTTGCAGCTAGGAGAGCTAGGAGACATTTTTCTAACGTTCCATTTAAAGTGCGAATTTTGATTACGACATAGGAATACAGTTGAATCATTAGGCTATTAAACAATTAAGGCAGGGAAGCAAACATCACTAGCCCCATTGGTAGAATCGCACCAAATGTCCGAAATATTGCCAGGCTTGGCGACTTTTTGGCGAAATTTTGTCAAATTTGGCGCTAAAAATAAGTTCCCAAAAGTGACGCCAGCTAAGCTCTAGCATCAATATTTCTCGTGATTTCTAGATAACCCTATGCTAACCATTTGGGAAACCCAAAACACCTTATCTCTCGTTCTAGTTCACCGATTTTGATGCAACAAAATGCAAAATTTAATTATTTGACGCGTAGAATACGAATTACTACTTTAGCCCCCAGAAAAGCTGGTTACTCCAAAAGTTCATAACCCTATCAACTCTACACAAACCAAAATCTATGCAAATCATGTGACCGTGACCTTTTATAGACGTGTTTAATTTATGCTCAATGGCATGCACAGTTTAGAAGAAAGCGCACTTTCAAGAATTTTCGTCCATTGGCCATAATGTAAAAGAAATCTTTTTCGCAGCTCTGTAAAAAAAAAACCTATAACACTTATACTCACCAAAATCAATACCGGTCGTGCTTCGGTGACCTACAATATATATACCAATTTTGAGTTCAATCGAATGCACCGTTTAAATACTGCTGCACTTTCAAGAATTTCCGCCCATAGGCCATATTGTAAAAGAAATCTTGGTTGTAGCCCTTTGAAAAAACTACAAGTCCTATACACACCAAAATCAATACCAGTCGTGCGACGATAATATACATATCAAGTTTGAGCTCAATCGAATGCATCGCTTAGGAGTTATCGTGTTCACTCACATAAATACAAATGCACACACACATACATACCTCTTGCAAAAATATCATAAAGGAACTCAGACCTCGAAATGTGTAAATACACCAAAATCTCCAAGTCGAATTTTTCTGTGATTACAATACTTTTCTTATATGGTACATGTTCGGAAAGTAAAAGTTTTGTAAAAAATTTTCGAAAGGGATTTTTGTAATGAAAACGATTCATCAAGACTATCCCATCATTAATATTAAAATGTAAAAGCTAAAACGCTCCTTTTACGTATGATATTATACGCCTCAACTGGAAACACCATGAGCAAGAAATCATATTCATGTTTATTAACATTCATAGCGGTAAAGTTTTACAATATATTGGTGTTATTAGTTTCAGATATATTTTAAACATTTCCTCGGTATATAATTGCAACAAAAAAAATATATGTAAATAAAATTAGAATTTTGTCTTTACTTTACTTGGAATATAACATTTTTGCCGTACATTACTTAGAATACAACATTTTTGCCGTATATTACTTCGAATACAAATTTCTATTCTTTTCAAGCACATGGAAACCCTAAACGATCGTTAAAAAAAAGTCTGTATGCAGTTTGTCTTTCAGTAATGCTTTCTTGTTCACGTATCACATAAATTTCGCTCAAATTTGAGACATCATAGATAGTCATAAAACTTAAACAATAAGAGTCGAGTTTTTTGAAAATGTTGCATAGATTTTGAAATTTTGACAAAAGCTTATCAAAATGTGCAAATACTCGTCTTCACGTATAAACCACCATGCATCACGTACATAAATCACATAAATCTCGTATAAATCTCTGAGTGAACAAGAATAAATTTAACTAATAAACCACACCCGAGCAACCACTTTTTTTTTTATAGATTTTGGAATTTTGAGAAAATTTCCTAAATGTTTATTAGTGCGATGCTAAAGAACGACACAATTGTATGGAAAAAAATATCGAATTATGCTAGGTAGCAATTAAATTAAAACTTCCGATGCCGAAATTGTTTTAAATATTTCATATATATCAATATTTTTTGAAAATCGTGTAAATATTTTAGCATCCCTCAAAAATGGCTCAAGAGAATAGAATGAAATTTGATTATATATGATAGGTAACGATTGAAGAATTAAGTTTTGAAACTGAACAAAGATTTCAATAAATTTAAAAAATGTTGCAAAAATTGCATTTTTTTATTTTTATTAGGGGTGGAGGGGCATCAGATTAAGGCCTCTGGAGATAACATAATAGTTTTCTATTCAACTTAAACAAATGGCGTCAATATTTTTTCAAAATTTTACTATCTTTTACATCAATTCTTTTTAATTTTTAATTTCATTATTTCATTATTTATTATTTCATTATTAATTTATTATCTATTTATTTTATTATTTTATTTTAGTATCTACAGTTAATAAAACAAAATTTAGTTTAAGGCGAGAGGATTGATGAAGTTGTATAATAATGTTTGATTTATTCCGAATTAAATAATAACTATAATAATAAGATTTTGAGAAAAAAATTCTAATTATCACATGAAAACGGCGGAAAGAATGAAGGGACATTTTGTTGCGGAGTAGGTAGTAACTGAATTTAAATTACAGGCTTTGAATGTTATACATTTGTGTGTGTGTGTGTGTGTGTGTGTGTGTGTGTGTGTGTGTGTGTGTGTGTGTGTGTGTGTGTGTGTGTGTGTGTGTGTGTGTGTGTGTGTGTGTGTGTGTGTGTGTGTGTGTGTGTGTGTGTGTGCGTGCGTGCGTGCGTGCGTGCGTGCGTGCGTGCGTGCGTGCGTGCGTGCGTGCGTGCGTGTGTGTGTGTGTGTGTGTGTGTGTGTGAAGTTTGACATAAACGGTAAAAAAGTTCTCCCCGCATCAAATAAAATCATCTAAATAAAATCCAATGAAACTTTGCAGTGCTAAATACAGCCAGCTTGCTATTAAAAAGCATTTTCCAGATAAATTTAATATTCAGTATTAGCATCGTATTCTGTAACTTTAATTAATCTTTTAACATTGAGTTTTCGTTCGACTAGAAAAAATTTTAATTTTGAAAATAAAACGTTTTCTCTACTGAAAACCTGGATCAGCACTTTCTTACTTTCTAACGTTTAATCTTTTAGCAAAACACTTAAGTTATTAATATGATTTCTATATCTCTGACAGTATGTCTGTTACATGATTTGTACACATACAATACAAAAATCCTAAATACCTAGCATACTAATCCGTCAACGATGGGTATTTCAGCTATTTATAAATAAAAAGAGAAATTTAATTTAAATATGAATTTAAAAAAAAAACGTTATAAAAATAACATAAAACATAAAATATAAACAAAATAACGTAAAACTTAAATTTTATCATTTTTATTTCTTTTAGTATTTAGTGCTCATTAAATTCAGTGTTGAAAGTTATAATAAGAGAATGAAATATATAAAATGTGTACTTGACATATATTGCACATTTTTCTTTTTTTTTCTGCAAAACCCTATTAAAATTTCGGACTAGTAACTATGGGATTTTTAGTTACATTGCACCTACTACTTGTTGTTACTCTCACATTGGTTTTGTAAAAGCACTGTAAGTATTTACGCAGTAAAGCAAATCACAAATTATTATTTCCATTAATTGAATGGTGAAAATACTCAATGATTTGTACTTTATTCATTCTTAAATCATTTCTAGTTCTGAAAATGCATTTACTGCATTTGATGCAGTATTAGAAACTCTTACTAAGCAATTAACTTTCAACAACTATTGCAATTAACTTTCAACAAAGCTAAAGCAATTAAGGATGAGAAATTTGAACATTTGTATTTAAATTACCTTTAATGCTAAAGATGCTGATATCTTTAGTATTAAAGGTAAAATATAATACTCATTATTATTTAAAAATAGTTTATTTTAAAATAGTTGCTCTGAAGTGTGCTACGGTGTAACTTCATTTAATGGCTGTAAAGTACACAGAGAAAGTATTCTAAATTGTCATTTCTCTGAGTTTTGCATCGTTTAATTTTTTATTCGAGAACTTTTTAAATAATCTTCGGATAAAAACTTTTCATTTCATACACGTAATAAAACTTTTTAATTTTTCTTTTACAAATCGAAATTTTTGTTGCCATTGTTTAAAAAAAGGTTTAATCTATGCATTTAGACAAGAATTTTTAATAGGGTAAATAAATCCTTTATTTTTGGAAGATGATTATTTATATAAAACACTCGTGTTTCACCTTAACAACTAGACATGTTTACCATTGAAAAGTAACTGTTTTCTTTCTATTTTATGTCATGAATGTATTTTACAATAATGTTCATATCGATCCTGCATGCAGCATTCGAAGTACGTTTCTAAAACAAAGAAAAGCCTAGTTGTAAATTTAAATACAAAATATGGGCATGCCATCTTAAATGCTTAGAATATAAATTTATTGAAGATAAATTATTGCATGTGGCATGCGTGGCTTTAGTTTGGAGAATTGAATTTTTCTATCCAAGATTTATACAAAGCCTTCTCAGCTCCTCAGATTTATGTAGGAGAAACGTTTTTTGCTCTTATTGCTTCAGGATAAACTTTGAAAGCATACACTGCATTATTTCCATCAAGTTCATTGAAATTTGAAAATAGAAATCAATTTTCCGTCACATTGAAGTGATATTTATTTTATTTATTTTTTATACATTTTTTTATTATTTTTTAGAATAACGTTTATTCTAAGTTTTAAAAAGCCATTTTATTGGTTGATAGTATTTATTATATTTTTACACGCAAAACAATATTGGAATAGATCCTATACTCGAACGAGACATGGCAACTTATTTATGTTTATTCTTTAATTAATTATATAATTAATTATATTTTTACAAACATGGATGTGGTGGGAGTTTTTCATTTGTTTATAACAAATCTCTGCATGCATGAGCAGTTAAAAACAAGAGGGGGGGAGCAAAGAACCGACTTCTTGTTTGTTTGTTTTTTGTATTTTGATAGAACTGTGCTGTAGACAGGCGCGTAGCCAGGAAAATTTTTCGGGGGGGATATCAAGTTATGTGTGTAAATAGATGAAATTTCTGCACAGCATTAATCTAGTGATCACTAATCTAAAAATTTCGGGGGGGGATATATCCCAATATCTCCCCCTTGGCTTTCTTGCCCTAGCTGTAGATGACATATTTAATACATAATTCTGTACTCATTTTTCCTCACTCTGGCTTTTGCAGTTTGCATTCCGCTGCATACAACATCTGTTTATTGTGCATTTCTCAGAATATCGGGAGTCTTATTCCAAAACAAACGCCACTATTCATGTGATGTATATTACATATCTTATATAATAAAATCCGAGAGTAAACACAGTTTGTAGCTGGCTGGCTGGCTATATATGTGTGTAGGTTTGTGATCTCCGATCTTCTTATGCATTCACCTTTCGATCGCCGACACGAGAGGTTGCAGACCTATCAAATTTACACACCTTTGAGAGATTTTTTCGAAATCCAAATTAAAAATTTTTTTTTTATGTTTTATGCGATTTTGGCATTTTTTCTCGCATAATGCGTAATAACGTCGGTAATTACACTCGCAATAAAACGATATTTGCATCATCGGATAGAGGAGAAAAATTTCTTTTACAAACAGTTTGTTCCGACAGTGTAACTGAATTTTCAGATTTTTGAGAATTTTTTAAAGAAAATTACTTTTGACGGTGATTTTCGTAAAATAATTTTAAAAGTGTTGCATCTGAAATTCAATCCATCATAACTTTTTGATACTTTATCAAACGATAGAGCATGCATTTCGCACTCTTTAAATAGAAACACGGGAGGAAAATATAAGTTAGGGGATTTTTTAAGAATTTCTAAGTAAAGAAGGATTTTTGATTCAATAGCAGCTGCTTAAAAATTTCGCTATCTTATCTTGCGGTGTGGATGTCTTGCAAACAGTAACAATGAATAGAAATGCCCGTTGAAAAAAAAACTACATTTAAACAAAACTCCGAATTTTCGTAGGTGAGATAGATCTACGTCATTTTGGTGTAACGAATTTCAAACACATTTTGGAACTCAATCAGAATAACAGACTACCCCAAACAAAAAAATACGCCACATACGAAATAATGGACAATATCGATACGAGGCTATTTCATTCACATGTCGATGGAAAATGTAAATCTGTACCAATCAGATTAAAGGAAGAATCTATTGTTGCAGTTGATTGGTTGAGGGTCACGTGTTGCTTGAAAAATGACTTCACAACGATATTGCCCATTCCGCAAATTCTGCTACTACAGATTAATTGAGGAGCACAGCCATTTATTAAAATTTAAGATAACGTATCATTTTCGGATTGTCACTCTCGCATCCTGAAATCTATTAATCAGAATCTTTTCTTAAAATTTTGTCAAAGAATAAATTACACATTAAGGCCTTCATTCAAATCTAAACAACTTAAAAATATAGATTAGGAGACTACAAATTTTAAACAACATTTAGAATTTATCGCAAACCGGTTTCCATAGCAACGAGAGGAATGAAAAATTTTGCTGTAAAAGAAAGCATGAATTAAAATTAAAGGACGAGTATCATGTAGGAGGTCAAAAGTTCGTTGCATTTGCTATGGGTATCGGCATAATGCGCATATGAAGCTTGGGGTAAATTGAAAAGTCTATTGCCAAACATACGAAGGAAAAAATGCAAAATAGCTGCAGTAGCATTAAGAATTTAAGAATGTTAAAACTGTTGTAAAATAATGTTTATTTATTTTCATATTATGTATTTTATTTTTCCTAAACTAAGAATTCTAAAAATTAGCTTACCTTTCATTCCATTGTTGAATTTGGCAGCTTAAGTGGCAGTAATGGACAGAACCGTACTCAGAAAAAGAATTGGGAGGGGAGGTGGGATTCCAAACATCGGAAAAAGCAGACTTTTTCACAAAAATACTTTATTTTGTTTAAAAAATTTTAATTTCGGGAGGGGGAAAGAAGACCGGAACCCCCTTTCAATAAATATGTCCTCGGTAATATTATTATGTTACTATGGTAACGATTATGATAAATATAAAATTAGTTTTTTATGTTAAATGCTAATCATAAGTGAATTTGACATCATTTTGATGTCACGAATTTAAAATTACATCAAATCTTAATGATGATAACGTGTTTTACGGAAAACTACTTCACCAAGGTTTACTTTTACGAGAGCCAGAATATTCACGAAACAATGAATGTTTTATGTAGATGTTTCTATATCTGTGACACCAAAAAATTTTAAGACTTTTATATGGTAGAGTTTTACCTAGGTGTTCTGCATAATGACTGAGATTACACATTGCTCAAGCTTTAGGAATTAGAAGACAAATTAAAACAGTGGTCCACACCATGTGACTTTTTTTAGAACTAAACAATAAAGACGAAACTATCCTGCAGTAACATTTTGAAAGCGAACAGATCTGTCTGCAAAACACTGTTTACTTTCTGTTTGATCTCAAATTAGGCTGACATAATTTTTTGTTATCATTTTGTAGTTACGTTAGCATCTCAAGTATCTGATAAGCAAAGCTTATTACTCGAGTAAAAGAATTCTTCATATTTTGAATTTTCGTAAAAATGGAACTGATTTCACTAAAATGAGTGAGAAAAGCATCTGATTCAATCCGTACGAAGAACGGCTACACAGCTAGTTTAGTATTAATTCTCCTTTGTTTTCTGTTTCTTAAATTTAATCTAGCAAAATAAAGCATTCTATCTTATATTTCTGTTTTCATTTTCCCCCACTTTTGCTTTAAAGTTTACATTTTGCTTTTCCCGCATGCAAATCTGTTTATTCTTATGTATACCTGGAACCTTCTGGTAAAAAATACAGAGGGTGTTTACACATTTTCAGAACGATTTTCGGGGCCATTTAATTAATGTTTAAAATGTAAAGACTATTTTTTTAAATGTTCGATCTGATAGCCTTTTTTCTGGACTGTAAGTCTGCATTGTGATTTCCATGATAGAAGAGTTTTTCGTAAAATTTCCAGGGGTATTGCTTTCCATTCCTCTTCCACTACTTTCCAGAGTCCATCTGTCATGGTGGGTTTGCGTTTAGAAAGAGCTCTTTTTAACAGACCAAAGGCACAATAGTCCATAGGTGAAACGTCAGGGGACTTCGCAAGAATATGTTGAAAAGGTATATATGCAATACCTGTATCAGTCTTCATTTTTTCAAGGAATGCAGTGGTAGTTTTCGAAGTATGACTTGTGTTGAGCCACATGTCTCGGCAAAAGCTAGTGAACATTATGTTTTTTAGCTTTTTTAAGTTGTAAATCTTGGTTTATTATTTTATTTATTGTTGATACAGATGTATCTAAAGACTTTGCAATTGATCTCTGTGTTGACGGATTTTCTCTTGTTACCAGCGATTTCACTTTAGAAACATTTGAAACAGTACGTACCTTTTTCGGATATTCGTTTGGAGTCTTCTTTCTATGTAGAAATAATGATTGACGGTTTTTACCTTGCCGAATAATAATGTTGCTTATTTTGCACTTAAAAATTTCAATACCATGCATTTCACAACGTTTTTGAATTATGGAATAAAAATATTTCTCTTCGGAAAGCGCAAAAACATATCCTTCAATCCACAGATTGTTTACATATGACATTTTGAAATAAGAATAAATGTAAAAGTAGCAGACAATATTTCTCATTTCAAATAATAAGCTGTTGACAAAAATTTTTATTCTGATACATTTACTTTTTTAAAATTCCTTATCGAAATCGTTCTAATGTGTAAACACCCTCTGTACATTCTATTACATCAGTTTGTAACTTCTAATGGATTTCTGTTTTCCCTCTGTTGGCGCTTTTTTATACATATTACTTGAGATACAATCTAATAACTTTCAAAATAATTTGTTTATTGTTTGATGATTTTAATTTTATTGTTTAAAATTTCTTGCAGCTCTGTAATTAGCGTTGGTTATCTCGGCCAAGTTTTTGTTCTCGCCAATGAAGTTCGGTTAACTCACTCCGCCTTTCGATTGTCAAGTAAACACGTGTATTTAGCACGCTGACGCACCACCAGCCACTGCAATACTTAAAAGTTTATCTTAAACTGTATCTTCAATAAATACAGCTAATTATGTATACATCTTATATTGTAACATTTTATGTGTGCTTTTTTCAAAAAGTTTTTATTTATTTTATCATTTAGCACCAGTATTTTGAGTGTTTATTTTTCGTAGTTTTATTTCTTAACTTAAAATAGAATAAAATAAATCATACAAAAGTTCTTTTAGATACATTTAATGTACACCACAATAAAAAAAATAGCAGACGATGTGCGAGTCTCTTTTAACGTGTTATAGGGAACCCGATCGTAATTTTTTTGCCGTGTTCTAGGGATCTGGGTTATATGGACCCGTGTTATAGGGGTCGACTGTACATTTATTTTCATATGAATAACAAGACAGTTCATGGCTATTAGCCACTAAGCTACTAGCTAATTTTCTAACATGGCAAAGAAACACTGTTAGAAAATTTTATTCACGAAAACATTTATTTTACCCTTTTCATGTGTTTATTTACTTATTCACTTTTAGTAAAAAACCAAAGAATAAGTGTGTCTAAAACATTACCAGTGATTTTTATAAGAATCAGATCTTATTTTATCCCCTCATGCCTGCTAAGCACTTAAAAATAATCAACATTTTCACAAATAGAAGTAACCGTATATCAAAAAATCACATTAAAAGTGAGTTTGATATATTATGTTTACGTTTTAACGGAATTTTCAAGAGAAATAAAATTGTTGTGAAGCAATTTTAAATAATGATAAATAATTTATGTCAAAAATGCATGTGGGAGATAAATTATTAAGATGTGGTAGTTTGTTATGATTAAACTTTTATGCGTGCGTGCATTTTATATTTGAGCTATGACATTGAATCAAAAAGAAAGTTATCGTGATTTCTTAGGTTCCTACTAAATTTTAGCTTCACAATGAAATCGCGATTGAAACCTCTTTGGATTATGTAATCTTTATAGTAGAATTTTCCTATCTTTCATTAGAGATGAACGAACACTCTTAAAACTGTCATACTCTGACAGAATGTTTCTATTCCACCGTTATTTAAATTAGTTTTTGTACTAATGCTGGAATAACTTTACTAAATACTTCTGGCTTTTAAAATTGCTAACAAGAAAAAATGCAAGTAACGAAATGATATTTATTGGACAAATGCACCATATTAGAAGTAACAACTGATTCAATTTTCAAGAAATTAGAAAGCAGGGATTCCGACAAATCAGCCCCGAAAAAGCAACTGCCTCCGGCAGCGATAAGAGATCTTATACGCTTGTGTATTGAGTTAAATAGAAATTGGAGGCATGTACAAGTACAGATGCCCATGCCGCTTCAACGCGATGTCACATTTCATCGAATGTTCTGATTGGCGAATGATGACGAGTTAGTCACTCCACAACCATTGAATGATGTTTGCTTTTGGAGTGAGATCTGGAGAACATGCTGGCCAGGGCAGTATCGAGCGTTTCTGTATCACAGAGGGTCCATAAAATGCCGGCAACATGAGGTCGTGCATTATTCTGCTGAAGCGTAGCATTTCGCATTACTCTTATAAAGGGTAGAACCACAGGCCTTAATACACTATTAATGGAACGGCTACTGTTCGAAGTGTCTTAAATGGAGCCAAGAGGTCACCGAAACGTGTATATAATGGCACCAAAGACCACCAGTCTTGATGATGGGCCATTATGAGGATGTCACGATGATGAATGCAGGCTAACAGTCCGAGTTCACCGCAATGCAGCTATAGAGATTCGATCATCGTGGTTCTGTAAATTGTGAATCCGGATTCATCTGGAAAGATGATGCCATGCCATTCTTGCTTCCATATTTGTCGTTGACCACAACACTGAAGGCGCTGTTGTCTGTGATTTTGCGTCAATGGTAGCCAAAGCCTTGGTCCCCGAGCTGGTAGTCCATGTTGCTGTTAAAGTCATTGATCAATTGGTGCATCTATTTGTTACCTTCCAAACAACAATATTTATTGACAGCGGTCTGGCTCGTGGAATGGTAGTACGATCCATGTAGGTCATACATCTAGCATATCTGTTTTCTCGACTATTAGTGATAGTGGACCGTTGAGATTCAACACAGCGTTTTGTATGACCATCTTGAACCCATCAGTTCCGTATTCTGAAGACAGTCATAAGATCTCGACCGACACGAGCAATAATTATGTGATATTATAAACCACAACACCGGTTGGGTGCAGTTCGACCTCTATTAAAGTCAACCTATTGCACTCAGCTGAACAAAGAGCTTGATCACTACTACTGTCGACAACACCGCATTTGAGCTCCTCGAGGACCTCAGCATTGACAAAAAATGGGAATGCCTTGCTCGAATGGGGCCAATCCCACGTCACTTAGTTCGAGCTGAGGCTACCGCTCGTTTCCGATATTCTACCAGCCCTGATCATCTGTTAATCCGTCTTCACTTTACTGTTCTAGCCGCTGATGAGACTTGCTCATTGTCCGTGGCGGCTCGAAGCTTCAAAGAAAAAAAAATGACCCTTTCTTTTAGCGTTTCCTAAAAAAAAAACCAGAAGGTAAGTATGAGAGAAATTTTCTATACCAAAAAAGGAAAAGAAACGAGAAATTAAATTTTACTTTATTATATTAATATTTACGAAGAAATTAAATTATACTTTTTTATATTAATATTTATACTGTTAAGTTTTGCATTTATGTACTGCAAAAAGTGCAGAAACTAGGAATTATGCCACCCAGGGAAAAAATTTAATTTTGGCACCCCATTTTTGGAACCATAACTGATTAAGATCCCTCTCTCAGGATGTCGACTGAGGCACGTTCCACATTTGTTTATCCCAAACTCAAAAAAGTAACGTTAACTGTTAATTATTATATTACAATAGTTAAAGGTAACACTTTACATAGTAAAATAATTTTTTACGTAAACTTTAAAATAGTATTTCAAAATAGTGAAGTAAAAAACGTCTTTAAAATAGTATAGTAATTCTTCAAACACCAAATAAAGCATAGGGGAAATCTTAAATTTTAGCGCTCAATACTAAATGTGATAAAAATGGAAATATCTCTATTTCTCATAGCTTGATCTCTGAAGTCCTAGGCTAGGCTGAGGGCGCCCAAATTTTGGATGCACCTTAAAAAGAAATAATTTTCTTACATATTTTACTTATTTTTCACATTTACAGAAGGTGCAATTTCATTGTCGAGAACGTAAAAGAGGCTTGCGAGAAGCGGCAGGTTTAAACTTCCAAATAGTTTTAACTAATCCCTGAATAAATTTTATCTGCTAAATTGTTAGAGCCATACAGAGACGTAGCTAGACAAAAATTTCGCGGAGAGCCCAAAAGGTAAAAAAGGTAGAATTTCTCACGAAAAACCTTGATTATTGACATCCTCTTAACAAGCATACGAAATTTCAGGAGGTGCCCAGACCCCTATGCCCCACCCTCTGGCTACGTCCTTGGAGGCACCGTACATTCAACGTTGCTCGGTAGGAATTTAAAGTGAATTCCGCACTGTTCTGTTTCGGTTTTTTCTACTTATGTCGGGGCGTATCTGTCAAACTTCGCGCAGACGCAGAGTAATTCAACGAACTGCATTTCGAGCAGTTCCATTCAAAGACTTTTCAAGATTTATTATATTTTTGGGAAGAGTTTTGTTCTTGCTATGCGATGGCTGCTAACTTCAAGCTAAATGCTTGTGTACAGTGTAAATATTGAGGAAGAATAAAACCAAAAATGCATTTTTAGTTAACTGGGTGTTCTGCCGTTCCACAATCCTTATGTAGGAACCGTCACTTCTCATACCCTAGTAGCACAAATAGTTCAAAAAACGTTAAAATTACGTTGGGAACACGTTTTCTGACGTTAAAAAACGGGTTTTAAACGTCTTTTGGACTAATTGTGCTACTAGGGTAGTGTCACCAGGCAAGAACCAATGCCCACAATCTGCGGAACTGTATGGCACTTGCATGCCCCACTAATGACATCATCAATCGCTACTGGGAAGCTTCGCGAAAAATATTTGAAGAACTACGTGTGGGCGTTTGATAAATGAAATGAAACACTTCAGTTTAAAATCAAAATAAGCATATGACTTACTAAGTTTCATTACAATATATTTCTTAAACGTTATTTTGTCACCGAATGTTTCCTAGCTAAGTTCATCAAATTACCAATTAAAGTTAAACTGCCCAAAGCTTTCTCAGAGGGCTAAAGAAATGATCCATAGACAATGAAAAAAGGAACTGAAGGGTAAAAGTAAACAAGTTATGGATTACATCAAAAGTTATCTTTGTAACTGTTAATGTATTGATCCCACTATGAAACAAGACAGTCAATGTCATCATGGAAAAATGTTTGGGTTGCCTACGGATCCATGACTATGCACAGGCGAACAACCTCTTCGTCCGAAGCAAAACGACTGCCACGAATGTTTCCAATTTCCTCAGGTCTCCCAAAGAATAGAAGTTACAAGTAGAGGATATGTATGGGATTCCCAGCGAAATCTCTACATAGCCGAAACACACTTGACAGCAAAAGAGGGGGGAGGGGATTCTGCAACAGAATGATGCAATTTACTCAAACACGTGCACACGTGACAAACTGTGAAAATGTGTTCACAATACACAGCGAAAATTCTGGAATGAATTTCACTTTTTGACATTCTTACTTATGTAAATAAACGTCCAATGTTCTTCCGTCCGGGCTTCTATGTCACACGCATACAAGACTTGCAGAGCACATTTCAAGCACGTAACACAGACAAATGGCATGTAACACTTTTATACAAACACCTGCCTGCGCTATCCTCTTGCGCTCTATGATAGTTATAGTCAATCCTGTTTTCATTTGGCTGACCCTTATATTTGCAATGTTTTCCTGAATGTAAAAACTGGCGCTTAGAAGTTGTCTCTTTATGCACAACATGCTCAAGCATAGTATTTTTTTTTTTTTTTTAGTTTTAAAACAATATCACTTTACTTCTAAAATCATCAAAAAAAATATATATATAATGTATAAAAATATTTGTTTAGTTAAAATATTCAGTGCTTTAGTAAATACATCAAACAAATTCTTCCGAGAAACACTTCGGATAATATGAACTGTCTGATGAAATAGCTAATAAGTAGAATGTAATTTCCCTTTTCACAGAACTAATGAGCATTTTTTTAATTATAATGCCATGCATCTTCCGGTAGAATGACAAAATTTCGGATATATCAGGTTGTAACGAAAGTTTTCCGCCATATCTGCCTGAAATACTAACTTCTAACTCCTTAGATAACTGTTTTTGAACTTTCGGTACCAAACCTGCACAGTGTCACATGATACAACAATAGTACTTAAAGCTGTACTCATAATTCGTTGATATTATGTAGCTGACTTTTTGCAACACAACTGGAAATGGTTCTAATCCTCTAGAGTGATAGTTCTAGTTGAGACACCTTATACTTAATGATAACTATATTTTTTACAGATTTCACAAGACAGTGTTATAAAGTAAACCTCTTTCTTTCAAATGCCAAAAATCGTTTGACAAAATATGAGCAAATACGCCAACGAGAACTGTGTGCTGACGAAGTTTGCGGTGGCGGGAAACTTTCGTTACAACCTAATAGAATTTCAAAACTTCCTGAAACACGCTTTAAAAGTAATTTAAACTGTTTTTAAAAGTATCTGTAAACTGTTGTTTAAAAAGGTCTGGGGACCGTTGTATAGTTATTAACGCAATAACAAGTACAAGCACAGTTTTCCAACGGTTACGAAAACTAACTCGCTAAAAATTATCATATGTACAAATGACAATCGGCATACTTAAGCAATGCCATCTTGTCCAGACACATGCGTTTTTATGGATGTCAAATCAATTCTGGACCAGAACTTATGCAAAACCGATATCGGAGAGATTACTTCTTTTATCGAGTGCTAGCATTTTGCTAAAAAGGAAGTATAAGTTCACGTCAAATAAAATATTTGCTTCAGTTATTTTAATTTTCCATTCTCACCCCTTTACTCAAGACTTCAAACTGTAACAAATTTGAATTTATTTATGTTATCGGTTTATTCAAGCAATATCAACATTGGAGAATGTAAGAAAACATGCCTGTGAGTATTCTCTTTAAAAGCACAAAATATGTAATACTACTAAAGCGAATGTTTGAAAAAAGGAAGCAATTTATCTTAGGTTAAAAAAACAGCAGCATGATATCGTGCTTTTTTAACGCTCTTATCTGACAGCTTAAAAGTCTAGCATGCGTGTGTGGAAAGTTACAATAATCAGTCTAGTTAACAGCACGAAACGCATGCTTTATTGGTTTTAAAATTAGATGAACACTCTGCTATGCACAATTTACCGGAATTACAAAACAATAACTGGATTTATATCAGTCAGTCTATCACAGCGACTTAGTCAAATGCTATATTTCCTATACAATAAAATCCTTCCATGGGTTAAAAGCTCTGTGGAAATTTCGATCAAAACTCTTAACTGCTCTTCAGCATACAAGAATAAAATATTCGCAAATAGCTTTCAAAGTTGACTTTGAAAACCAGACAAGAAATCGTCGCTCATAACATCGCAATACAACGAGGGAGAACTGTATTAGCCCTCAGCACATCTAATATGTTCTCTGCAAGCTAGACAGCTAGATTCACGATTGGCTGAATGCAGGGCGACCTGCCTTGTTTATACTTTTCGCGCACAAACATTCCACGTCTGCAGTTTAGTAGTATTTTTGAAAAGTCTCAGGTCATTTGACTGTGTTACAACTACGATAGTGTGCAACAAATAATGCAGAAAAGCAAGCATTACAGTCTCCATAAATAAAATTATTCCAAATGTTGCCAAGCTTGGTGACTTTTTGGCGAAACATCGCGAAATTATTTACTACTGTGTACAGAGTATCTCAAAATATTTACCTTGGCTTTTACTTTTTTGGCTTTTATTAACATTTTCAAGGTATTAAATTGAAGCAAATACAAAGCATAATTTTTGCACAGTCCCCGTAGGAAAAAATTTCCAATGAGTGAAATGTGTCTTACATATCAATTAGATAAGGCACACAACTTTTTATCATTAAAAGTATCAGAAATATATCTAGACAAAGTTGGTCAAGGGCTATACATAAATTTAAATGTAAGAGTTTGTTAGAATGGAAAAACTGTTTCTTTTCTTTTTTTTTTCATAATTTTGGTATTACCCCTGAAATGCAATTACCAGAAGAGATTTTTTCCCTTTGAGAGCCATTGTAAAGTGACCTATGTCAGCATATACATTTATTTTCATAATTCTGACCCTTTTCACGATTAAATGCTCAAATTTTGTACATTATCTAATGAGTATATGAGGTACATTTTACTAAATCGGACTATTTTGTACGAGATCTGTATAAAAATGTAAATTTTGTACTTTTATATTTAATCTCTAAAAACTTTAATCGATCACATAAAATTTTAAAACATTTTTTTAACGTAAACTTGTGATTCATATTATGAATGTCTATAATCAATATTTAAATAATAAAAACCAGGTTCAATGTTTCTGGGATACCCTGTATACTATACATTCCTTTTTTTTTATATGACTGCATACAGCTGATTTTGAAGAGGACATTCTAACTATTTTTAAAACTTAACTACCATTTTTAAAAATATTTTTTTCACTAATCATAATCAGCACGATTTTCACTGAAGAATATCCTTAAATGACTTTAATAATAAAATTCTAAAAATTAGAGTTCCTCCCCATTTCCTTAAATGATTTCTTAAATTCCCTGACCAAAAATGCGACAATTTACACTCGAGCAAGTATTCCAAACTTGAGTTGTCACAAAATTTCATTATCATAATGAGTAAATTTCCATTGCCTTGTGTGATGCCAGTTTCCTGAAGTAAGTAATTTAATTCTAGTCTGAAATAGTTAATTCAGCGTTTTCTCAAGTGTAATGGAATTAGCAGTGACCCCCCTTCTCCCGCCGGAGCGATAAAAGTGCCGGTTTCAAAATTAAAGTCAAAAGGTGAATTTCCGGTTACCTTCTTCGAAAGAAAATTAATTATCTTTCGAATCTAATAAAGCTCTTTACCGAAGTAAATATTTAGGCGTTTCTAAAAAGGCTTCGATATTGATTATTTAATTAACCAGAAAGTACAACAGTGCTTATAAGCCGTTTGCGTGGAATATACGAGTAATTGTATTATAGTGTTTGGCGAATTGGGAATCATTGCTTTAGTGTTGAGTTAGTTCTTGAATTTTTTCAACCTTAATCATGAAAAACGTCGTGCACAAATAAGGTGCTGAAGATAGTACCTTGAAAGCTTTAGAAAGATGGATTACTTTTAGTAAAGGAGTGAGATACTCGGATTTTGAAAAGGTGGCAGAATGTAAACATGAACTTAAAATGTGAGGTTCAGAAGAAATAAAATAATTAAGCTTCATTTTTACTTGTCTGAAAATAACTTCAAAATATGCATTTTAGTATTTATTTTTAATTAATTTATTATTATGTGTATAGCATACTATATTATAGTGGAAGCTTTAAATTATCGTGTTAGTGAGGATGTCAGTACTGACATCTGTATTTTCAGCGATAGTTCAACATCTGTTGCGCATCTGACTAAATGGTGGAAAGATTGTGGCAGAACGGCAGAATATTGTTCAACATTTGGGTAGCTCGAGTGTCTGTTATAAGACATTTTTTTCAGCGCGCGCCGTCACACTTGAAAGCTGACATCAACGAGATTGGAGATAGACTGTCGAAGGAGGACTGCGTTAAGAATTCTACTGGTGGTGGCTGTCATTCTTCCTCGAAACTTGTATCGCAGGCCAAAATAATCAACTAGAAATCAGCTGTTCTTGGACAGAGGCCTCATAAACATGTCTGGAATGATTTTAGCCATCCTGGTGATGCTCTTAAAGCAAGCAGCAAATGCAAACAGATATCGGTTTTAAGGTTCCATAGTGGTCATTTTCGTGCTCTGCTGCATGTGCCGAGCCTTAAAGTCTACCCGTTTTGCCCGAAATGTAAATGGATTCAAGCTGATCCTGCCCATAATTTAGCATTCATTTGTTAGCAGAATAACCAGCTGTACTCTACTTATGATTCGGTTTTTCATTTTTTTAATATTGAGAGGTTCATGAACTTGCTCTGTTTGTTGCTGTTAATCAAATGCAATAAGAAATAATAACAGCGTACAATATAAAGTCATGCTTTAAAAGAATTAAAAACAAACGAAGTAAAATACTATAATATTGAAGACCGTGGTACTAGTAAATTATATTTTTTAATCATCCAACATTTTTCTATACGCAATTCAAACAGACATGATTATGTTTATTATAGTTCATAAACTATTATAAAATAAATAATAAGGCATAAACAATTTTAATGATAATAGAAAAAAAATATTTCTCTGACAAGCCACAAAAACATAAAGACATGCCCATAAAATTCCTGTGTGAACATGAGAAAAGTTTTTCGCTAGTACAAATTGCCAAAGTGGTTCATTCTGAATGTTGTATAACTACTGTGGTAATATGGACCGCAATCACTTCGTAGAAACTGTAATGGATTAAACATAGGAAGAACTGGCAAATATTGTGCCATCAAGCTAATGAGAATTATTCGGAACTCGATGATTGTTCTCTTTCGGGATTTTACAAGAGTCGCCTTCCTAGTCATCCTGTCTTCCTATGTATTGATAGAAGATGCCGTACCTGTTGCAAAACATTTGGAAGGCTTGCAAGGGCCTCATTTTTCTGTAACACGATTTTTCCAGTATACTGCAGCATCTCACCACGCAGACACACACGAAGCTTTGGGAGAACTTATCCACTTTTCCATCTTTGTCCAGAACTTCCTGTCTGCCTTCTGTTCCACACAATAGATTGAGCGTGTAGGATGTGCGAATATATCTCCCTTGCTCATCGGTTCTAAATCAAACAGAATTATCTTGAAGACACATTATCGCCTTAGTGTTCCAGTCTCCTGTAGCCGACGTGCATTATTTTTCAAAGACAATCGTTGTTCTAACAGACATAATAGACAGGACACTGAGAGTCTTTGAGAAGATGTGGCAGTCCTTCATTTCCCGATGGGAATTGGGCAGCATCACATTTGACCCTTGATTTTCAGCATTTCATGATGTCGATAAATACGTGCGTCAATAATTGTTGATGAACGCTTACAGATGAATTACAACATTACGTTCCGTAGTAAATATCTTCAATGTTTGCTTCACCTAATTTCGTCAAACCCATTTTGAAAACGATTTCTATTATTATGAAAATAATTAGAAGCTGAACTTGAGTGGACATCGTGCTTATATTCCCTACTTATATAAAACGAAGACATTAAAAGGCTTTATAAAGTGTATTAACCCTTTAAAAGACAATTTTACGGTTGAATGAACTCATGTGTGCTTGGACGTTTCCATCAGATTCTCCAACTGGGATGCTGGTGCTGGATGCGTGCAGTAATAACTGTACTTTACGACATAAAGAATGGCTATGTTTATCTAAAAACCATTAATAAAATGTTTAAAATTCATACATTTTGCTAAACATAAGCATTTTGTACAATCCAAATTCGTTATTTGTGGTGTTAAGGTGGTAAAATAAAGTAACGTCCTACACCCGCCGTGCTAAATTTTAGATTTCATAAGATGCGACAATAGGAACTAATTAATCAGTTTAAGAATCTGTATAAAATACTATTTTAAATTTATCTGTATTTCTTATTTATTACTAAGTAAAATTTGATAAATATATTTTGCTATTTGCTTTGGAATTTTGAAGATTTGTTGCAGTGTAATTCATTTCTCTTTTGAAAGCCTTTATTTTTATTTATCGTTTCGAATTTTCTTAAGTCATCTGGGGAACATTAAATTTTATTTTAGCAATATATATCTTGTCTATTACTTCGGAAAATAATAGATACATCCTTTCTTGTATTATATATTAGTTTAAAAGTAATACGTTATAAACAATGTGTTTCAATTAGAAAGTATAATATATTGCCAGCTTAGTTTCACTCATAAAGTTAAACTGAACATTTAAAAGAACATGCGATTTATACAGTACTCGACAAATGTATAAATATTATATTTAAAAAAAGACATATTGCTTTTAAAATCTGAACTACTAGTAGTAATACTAATTTCGAATGATTTTCAGGATTCTACACAGCAGATCACATACTTATTCCGTTTTGGGTTTAAAAAAAATTAAACCTTTACAAATATGAAATAATAGCTCAAGAAGATGTATAATCAATACGACTTCCAGTAAATTAATCACGCGTTTTGGTAAGCGTTCACAAACGAGATTTATAAAAAAATTTCCTTCGAAAATTAAAGGTGAAGTGGGAGACTACAAAACATATTTTGAAAGTACGTAACACTACACATTTTCGATTACTTAAGACTAACATGCTTCATAACAGAACATTAACGAGTTTAGATATCCCAGAAATGAAATTTTGCTTTAAGAGTTTCTGTACGTTAGCAAATTCACCAGATTGGGGTTTTTTGGTACTACGACTTAATTTTTTGTAATAGGATTTCAGTAACATTTACAGTATATTTCAGCATAACAGAGCTGGAAAGTATGCATTACCCTACTGTCAAATGCATTTCAGTAATTTTCCGATACTTGTTTGTTAGAGCGACCATTGAATTTGCTTCGCGATGTTATCGATGTGTATATCAGTTTTCGCTATAACCCAAAAGTATCAATTTCTCTAACTCTTATTATTCACTAAAAGCGCTATACAAAAATAATAAACGCACTGTTATATGGTTTAAATCGTGCGACATGAAATTAATTACAAAATTATCAAATGAGATTTGGCATCGAAAGTCTAACATAAATAAGAAATTGTACTAATTATATATGCATACAATTTAGAGTACGAAGCATCAAATGATTATTTGTTTTAATTACTTCAAAATATAATACAATAACTTGTTCTTTTTTTATTTCAGGTGAATCGCTGTTATCTTTTAACGTTGTTCAGAAATTTTCAAAATCTTAGTTATTTTCAGCTGGATTTCAGAGAGAAAAAAAAATAATAATAATCTTGCTTTGATTTAAATTTCATTTTCCCGAAGATCACAGATATACATAATGTCCATAATAGAACGATAATATTTTAAAGTTGACTGCAAACGAAATTTATGACCAGAAAATTAGACATTTATTTGGGGTATAATGAAGGATGAGAAGTAGTTTGAGCAAATCAAAAAATATTCAAAATTTCTCCTCCAAAGGATGTTTTTTCAATTAATTATTTAACATTTACAATAGTTTACATATTTTATTACATCAAAGATATAGAAAATCAGCTGGATAGATTGATCAATGCTGAAAAATAGCAGCCATTACTTTCGCTCAATTTAACTACCAGCAACACTACAGTCGAACTGAATTGTCAATCGCGTGCCACACAGCCAGCTGTGTCAAGGAAGCTCTTAGGCTGTGTTACACATGATCGGTAATTTGATCGAACTCCATGTTTCTGGTAGTTAAATCGAGCGACGACAATGTCAAAACTTGCTCAGCGTAAGGGCTATTTGCGCTGCCACCCTAAAGTTAAAATTATTTACAAAGAAATAAAAGATCCTCTTTTTTCAAAATAATCATGATTGCTCACAAGACAAACAGAAATGAAGAGCAAAATTGTCTATTGTGCAAATACATTTTAAAAGCAAATTTTTCCACATACAAAAAATTTCTTTTGATACAAATGTGGAAAGAAAGAGTTCTATTGTTTGAACTAAACGCATTTTCATTTCCACGCATGAATAGATATGAGATGTAAGTTTGGAAGCAGGGTTCTTTATACTCTCTGCCTGTTTTTGTGTTGGTGTCTGGCAACCGTTTATATCAAAGATAGGAATCTCGCATAATTCGAAACATCCACTGAATTACCGAATTTAATTATAATGTTTTAAGTAAATTTAATTTATGACTTAGTATTCATACATTTTAGAATAATGTGTAAGTACAGTGTGTTAATGAAGAAAATACGAACGACAGTTTTAAGTAAAACATCATGTTCATACAAAGTTATTTAATTAGTTACCCCATGTATGCACCGTAGTGTAGAGGGTTTTTTATGGGGTAGGGGGGAGTCTATAAAGTCTTTCAACGCCCATGTATGATTTTGTTGAGAGACACGCAAAACGCTAAACGCATGACGACAATTGGCGAAATAGAGAGAGATCAAGCATAAAACGAATGAAATAAAAGACAGGGATAACACTGTTGAAAACCAGATAGAAGAAACTGAAAATCAGATAAGTCAATAGAGTAGATCAACAAAAATTAGTAAAATAAATAATACTGATTCCAAGCAACCCTCGAGAATTATAACTGATCACTTTCGATTGCTCAAACATGCTCATGTAACAGGGTAGGGATGGACGCGAGACGGAAAATTTGCGTCTCGCGTCTCGCGAAACAGCCTAAAAGCTGTGTCTCGTCTCTCAAAATCCCTATATCGCAATGGTAAAAATGTCTGTCTCGTCTCGCAAAAAAAGCTGCAGATCTCTGTCTCGTCTCGCAAAAAATCGTCTCGCGTCCATCCCTTAGGATTCGATTAAAAACATCTGTCATCAATGCAGGAAAAGTGAAATAATGAATTCATGATTAATGAAAACTCCGAAAAGAGAGAGATGCTATAACTGACCGAAAAAGTCTACTAAATTAACAGAAAATTGACCAGATGAGGCAAAAGAAAACTTAACTACCTTCTTAAATAAGAAAGAAACACTGTAAGCGGGACATGTGAATATTTAAATGGTTAAACAATATTAAATTTAAATAGAACAGAGAATAAAATATATAAAAAATATGTGATTAACTATATCACAATCATTTACCTGGTAATCATTATGCCATATGCATAGAAGAAAGGATTAAACTTTCGTGCACACAAATTTTTAAATATGTATAGGTTATTTATATTTATAAAAAATGTTATGTAGCAGCGAAATGTAATTAAGAGAGCCTTCCAGCTATTAGTTAAAAAACTATTAACACTGCTAACACCAGCATTCCTAATCTCCAACTTCTTAACAATTTTAAGAAACTTAATTAAGATTTCCTTCCACCTGCCCAAGAATATAATAGAATTTAAAACAAGACATTGCGTAATGCTTAGAGGAAATGCTTTATATCGGATTCCTTCTTATACTTAAGTAAATGACCCTTTAGCAATTTTTGGATTATGTAAACGTAATTAAAATTTTTTTAAAAATTAGTTTACTCTTTTATCTTTTTCGCTGCAAATGTTAACAAATCGTGTAAATATTAAAACTTTATACCTTAAAATAAGCATTTTTAGTAGGATATAAATATGCCATACGTTAATCTCCCACATTTTCAATTCAAAAATAAGATTTTATGAAAAGCATAATGTATTCAAAATATGTTAAGTTTTATGAATTAAAAAATTTTGTAAAAAGACAAATTGCAGTAATAAGAATTTGCATGATTGTTGAGATTGAGTTTTATCATATTTTATATTTTTTTAATAGTTTATAATTTAAACTGTAATATTATCAGAAATGACACTTTGTGTAATTGTTATGAGTGAGTTTTATTTGATTTTACTTCTTATGCAGTTTATAATTTATGTACCTATAACAACATCCTAAGTTTTGGTATTTTTAATACACCTATGGTTATTCCATTTTTAAAGGAAATGAAACATAACAATCGAGTTTTTTAATTCAGAATTTAGTTCTTAAAAAGTAATATGTACTTAATTCATTAGCGCCTATATTGAGTAAGTAAATTCAAGCGTTATCCAATAAATAATTGCATTTGTGACAAACCTAAATTCTGTTTATTTTTATAAAATCTTGAAAACAATTTTTGTTCTGTTGACAAAATATAATTTTCAGGAGATCGGTTTTTGTTCTGTTGACTGAATATAGTTTTCAGGATTCAGGTTTAAATTGATCTGGTTATGAGAACAGCAACTCTGAATACCGATCAATATAATATATTTCCTTGTATACAAAATTGTGAAACAGTTACTGAAAACTAAACAGTTAAATAGATTTGTTGCGCGCATTGTGTACAGAAGTACAGTCGAATCTCATTTTAGCGAAGTACATTACAGTGAAAATTTTGTTCTAGTGGAGACTTTGGTAATTCCAAATCAAATTACATTATGGAGATACAATATCTGAATAATGAAATTTCGTTAGAGTGATATGATTTTTCCGGCCCCTTTGATTTCGTTAACCCTTTGAAGCCCAACCATTTCCCAATGATGAAAAAGGGCAGCCGTTTCCATCTCTCGATTTAACTACCAGCAATATGGCGGTCTATCGAATCGTTCATCGCATGCCACAGATCTAGAGACCATTTTTGATGCAGCTGGCTGTGCATGCACAGCCAGCTGGGTCCTGAATTATGACATCATTCAACCGGCGGTAATCTCCGCATATTCGCCATTGGCAATTTTTTTTTTTTTTACAAAATGAATAGGGATACTCCATTGACTTTTTGAGGGTGCTGCTGCAGTAATACCTCTGTTGCAAGTAATTCTTTAAACTCATCTCTTAAAACTTTTCAGTTAAAACTTTCAAGTTTTTCAGGGGACAGACGAAAGACTCCAGAATGAATGGGCTATCTTTTAGTTTCTATGAAATGGATAACTCGATCAGTTTTAACTACGGGGGTAAGGTTTTTTTCAAGCAATCCTGGAAATTGGAGTAAAATTTATAGTAGTTTGAATATACGGAGACTGGGGTAGCAAAAGCTTTTGCTTGGTTGGGAACGACACCTCAATTTTCAACTTTTGTAAGGCTGTCGGTCAATACCCTGTGCCTTAGGTCGAACACTAAACCGTATTTACTCAAGAAATAAACGTCAAGAATAGAGTGGGAAGTATTCACCACTACAAAAGCAAATGGAAAAACCCTAAGTCGATTTCCATGTGTGCAACTCTGTATGTTTTTATCAGACTACCATTTGCTGCAGTTAGTGAGAAATTACTCTGCCTGCTAGGTTTGTATATTTTAGAAGGAACACAACTAAAAATCTAATACCACTTTTGTGATCGGGAACGGAAAGATGGTCTGACTGAACTCTATGAACCGTAGCCCTCTTTACAGCTGACGTTTCTAGTTTTCCGAAAAGGAACAAGGTGCAGAAAATTTAGAGGCCTTTTCGCGAAATTTCCAGTAATACCAGTGCAACCCTTGTGAATTTGATTTTTGGAAATACCGTCCTTTGCGCTACGTTACGTTTACCAACAGCTGTATTTGTTTGTTTGTTTTAATTGAGAATTTTTTTTTTTAGTTTTCTGACTGCAGTGTCGAAGATGGTCTTTTACCCCTGAATATCCGTTTGACATTTATTAATTCCATATAAAATTTATTAATGACATAGAACACGACAGAAGTACTTTGGTTCGTACTTTCGTAAATTCATACGAAATATTTTCATAACATTGCAAGGAATAAGGAACTTTGAACATAAGTTATGCAAGCTATAATGCTTACGCTAACAGCTCAAAAACCATTTCTATCATTTTTATCACAATTTCCTTTATACAGCACACTCTTATGACGCTTGCCTATGCAATGAGCTAATAGTTTTAAAAATAAAAAAAAATCTTTGGGATATGCTAAATTGTATGGAAAAACTAAAACTATCCAGCAAAAAATCTTATAATGTATATACAAATGTCAACAAAATGACCAATTCTTTATAGAAAGCGTAGATTTTAGTTCAAAACACAACTTGATACATATAAAAGACTGCAAAAAAATCGAACTCAATATCTATAATGGTTTTTTGAGTTATCACTGTTATCGTTCATGAAAGTCATCGAAAAACAGATTCTTCTGAAAACGCAATTGAAGTTTTAACTTCAGAGTAGCTTTTTATCACTGCCAGTGAACCCTTTTGTCTATAACTCGGCTTCTATCATAATGACAAAAATAAACCATTTTTGGAAACCTAAAGAACTGCTCTTTAAAATGCCAGCAAAGAATGAAAAAACAATTTTTGGGGGAAAATTGGTCATTTTAGAGTGGACAGTCCCCTTAATTCAACTGAGGCGTCTTTGATTCAACGGAGGTTTCAACTGAGACGTAATGCACAGAAACAAATACCTTTACTTACATACAAACATTCAAAGAAATCAACAGTACAACAAAATACAAGGTACTTATAAACTTTTAGCAATTTACTCGCAAAGAATTTAGATATAATAAATTTGAGGCGATATCGAGAGAGATCGCCAAACTGGGAGAATGTCCACAAAAATTTGCACATTTCATTTTTTAAGTTCTCGAAAACTATTTAAATTTGAAAACTACAAAACTAATTTACAATTTTTCATTTTATTCGCTTTAGTTTTATCCTTGATGCTTAAAAGAAAGGAGGGGGAAAAATATCACTGTCAGACAGAACTTCAGTTTAAGAATTTATATCATGTGCTTGAATCATTATCAAGCAAGTTCGGCATTTCGATCGAACATGGAATGTTGAGCCTCGAACATTTCAACACATTAAACTCCTTCAAAGGCTTTAAAGTCTGGTTCATGTTCTGTCCTTATCGACGGTAATACCACTGTGTGTTCTACCTCTGTGTTTCTGGAATGTGATATTAGTCATTGGTTAGTTAGAACTGATATGAAACACTGGAGATTACATTAACCCCTTGCGCACCACATTGACTTTAGCATTAAAAACACTCAAAAACAGAAATTCCCTTGTGATCTTGATATGAAGGATAGAATATTGACTTACAGATGTTCGTCATGATGCGCAATCAGTTAATTAGAAATAACCGCGTCTGTGAATAAATTGAACTAATGAATCCCATCATCGGATTTTGTTATACTAAATTACGCTTCATATGACCCTGAGATCTAGGTGAATCAGAATGTTTGCATACATTATTAATTTCCAATTGGAATTTCAGTATATTTAGAAAATACTTCCTTTTATTCCCCCAAACTGGAAAATAGGTAACTAAGCATAATGTGCAAGGTTCTACACGTTTTTAGTTATTCACAAAATTATTTTATTATATGCATTAGTTTTCAGATATAATCCTCTTAGTTCGTTTTGTGTGGGATTAAAACAATTACCCACACGAGGGATCTAGGCCTGTGGGTGTCGTGTCCTCCGTTGGGGGCCTTTCTAAGGGGTCCAAATCCGCATTTACGCTAACTTTCGGAGAAAATCGCGGAAAACTCCGGAGGATTAGGTCGACGGACGCGACCTGGTTTCCAACCAAGCACCTTCCGTCTCCCAGTTCAGTGCGCAATGTACTATGCCACTGGTGGGGCTGTTCGTTTTGAAAGAACAATCATTAAACTTCAAGTTTACGCATGGAAAAACATTTCAGATGGTTTTAAATCTAGAATTTCAAGCTCTTAAATAATTTTTATTTTAGCCATGATATAAAGAAGAATGCATTTTCATGCGATAAAACAAAAAAGTGCTTTATTTAATAAAATGAAGTTAAAAATTTCCAAATATTACTGAAACTGTATTTGACAAATTCAAGTTGAAATATAAAAACAGAAATAATAAATATAACGATAATTATATCTTGAAAAAGAAAAATACAAAAAATATCAACTGTTTCTTCCTCTTTACGCATTGAATTCTCTCCAGCTTTGTCTCAGCAGCGAGTCTGAAGCTAGAGGATTAATTTCTGGCAAAAGAATAAGTAAGAATTATTAAGGAATAATTAACTTTTTCAAACTTTCCTTGTACTATGTAATTAAAAGTATTTACAATTTGAAAATTACGCAGCGATAAAGTCTAAGTATTTTTCTATTACCTTGATAATTGCAAAAAGCAATATTTTCCAAGTTTTGTCAGCGAAAATTGATAAAAAGAATGAAGAAATTTCTAAAGGGTGTTTTTTTCTTTTGAGGGCGGATTAACAGATTTCGTATACTTATTTGGCATTTCTAGGAGGAAAAAACAGGTTTTTGATATTTTTTGCACCCATGCAATTTTTATAGCTGGGGTTCAAGTCTTTTTATAAATAAAGTTTGATAAAAAATAGTTGGATAACCTGCTTCTAAAATACTTCAAGCACTTTAAGCACATTAAATTACGTTTTTGAAAAATTTTCATTTTTATTTTCTTTTTTACATACAAATTAAAAGTTATGCTTGGAAGACCATTTTGCTAAAGAAAAATTTATATGTTTTGTTCTTCTCTTTCTGTTTTACAAATGCTTTTAATAGTTTGTTTTCATTTTTATTTGTTACTTTTCCTTTTAAGAATTTTATTTGTCATTCGAAAATTTTTCATCTACTATTATTTTTTGCGACTCTTACCATGTAAGTTAATTCAGGGGAAGACACCACATCAAAAGAATTTTTTTGCTTACCAGAATCAAATTCTGAAATAAGATAATGAAAAAAAAATACACCATGTTCTTCAATCTTTAATTAATTACAACTGCTTGTTAATTGCTTTCCCAGTGCACATATGATAGAAAATCTTAAAATTAAATAAACTCATGTGAATTGTGGCATGCTTTCACATATATAAAGGGAAGATAACATCAGATATGGTGTACGAAAAACTACACAAACATTAGAAAATTACCTAAATGTCAACAATAACTATGAGTAACAAACTAATAAGTAAACTGAATTAATTCTTCTCAAAGGTGTTTAACTAAAACTAATAATAATACTGTTTTGGATGTTAGTTTGCACAACATTTCATTTAGTAGAAATGATCACAATGACAATCTTCGTGCAATCGTTTCTTTCGTCTGATGTATACTGAATCCAGTCACGCTTTTTTAGCATGAAAGCGTCCTTTACATTATGCAGAGCACATTTAAATTTGACCCATATTTAGTTATTATATTGAATTAAATTTGGTACTAATCAAGAAGCTCGATCTGTTTTCCTTTTGTAGTTTCAACGCACAGACAGTATAATAATAAAATGTATTTTTTTTTTTTTTAATTTTTCATAGCTGAAAAAATACATTTGAGGATATGCAAAACTATAATACACATATACTGTAGACTGTTTTAACATTAAAATGTTAAATATTTTGTCTGTTAAAACAATTTCAGAGGTTAATTATTATAATATTGCTATAACTTTTTTTTTCTTTTATGTTCTGCACTATAACATACAATGTATATATAAATCAAAAATAAAATTTTGATCTCATTTAATTTATATCTGAACCAGATTGCATCTTCCCCAAAGTAAGGATTAAGTTGCCTCACACTTATTTTCGTATTGCTAAATGGTTGCGTGCGCTTCTGCTTGTCTCGTGAACAGAATGCGGAACTCAATTATATTGCTGATATCTTATTTAAAATAAAACATTTGTTCACTAACTTAAAAAAATATAATGTTCACACCACATAACTTCCTTGTACGTCTGTTAGATCATAAATATTTTCAGTACACTTCATCTAATTTCAATTGAAAGAGATACAAGCTGCAACAATACTAAGGTTAAGCAAATCTTAGCCAAATATTTCAGATATTGCCAAGCTGCGTTCCATAAGCGTAACTTACTAATGGCAAGGGTTGCCAATTGCCCCCTCAAAAGTTCAAGAAAATTCAGATTATCGCCTATTCGAAAATATTTTCTACAACAGGATGCATTTTGCTCCTCCCCAACCTCCCCCCCCCTTCAATGCTACGTGCCAATTTATGCCAATGTTGGGTTCAGTTTGAAAATTTTATTTTTGGCACTTAATTTGGAGATATTCCACCAATCTTGAGATAGTTTGTGAGATTTTGGGGATAGTTGAAATAGTGATTGACAATGAACTGAAGACAGGTGACCCTATAAATAAATTACCCAATCGATTGCGATAAAAAAAGTGAGATGCAGTATTGCATGTTACAATATTTCTAAATATAAATTTCTGCATATTACGGTTAAAAGTTTTAGAGTTATGTCAAATGCGCAACTATTTTTAATTCAAAATTTGGCTATCTTTCGTTAAAGCTCCCCAAGGTCGATGACAGTTGGCGATATTTTGGGCATGATCCTAACAATACCTGACTATAGACATAATGTATCAAAGATGTCCATAAACCTTAATGTATTGAAACACTTTTAGATGACCCAGTAAATAATTTCGGCACCAAACAATTCGTCAAAACTCGCTGAAATTGGCGTCGGTTGGCGAGATTTTGCACATGACCTATATAATGATCTCCACAGACTTGTGTGACCGTTATGTATGAATCTGTCCATAGACTTTAAAGAACTGAAAATCTTTTCGGCGACTTTGTATATAAATTACTCACTCGATTCCAATCAAAAAGGGAGGTGCAACAATAGATGTTACAACAATCCTAAATATGAAATTTCAACATTTTAGGCCTAATAGTTTTTAGTTATGCAAATTACATACATGCGTAAGTACGTGAATACAGACGGCAAGAAAACACTATTTCAAATGAATGTTGTTTGAAATAGATCGCGCATGCATGCATGCATGCTTACGTATGTACACGAGTAAATTGAGATGTAAGCCAGAAATTCATGAAAAATGGATTTTTCATCAAATTCTTATCTTCAAAAAGTTTTACGATCATGAAACTTTAAGTCGTACAACGAAGCAATACTAGCAGCAAACTTGCGTCTTGCCGCAACTGGCATCTTCTCCGGAGTTACGCAACTTTGTTTTGTTTTCAGTTGTGTTTTCTTTTAGATATTTTCTGTTTTAAAAATGACAACATTTTTTTAACCAAGTTTAAATTACTGCTATTTAGTAATATAGAAGTATGCAAGTCGGGATTTATTTACCAGTTTAAAGTATATGGTACTTTAATAAAAATATAATCGTTATGCATTTTTAATAAAAAAATTATAAAAATTTTAATAATAAATTTACGCATTCAGTAATGCGACGCTTAGTGCAAAATCAAACTTTTCTTTTATGTTTCATATCTTCTTTTTGCAGAAGCTTCCATAACACTGAACGGTTTAACAAGCTACATTTTAAGCGTATTTTCTTTATGACTCCTTTAAAATTAATTAGGCGCCGAAAACTTGCACGGATAATGTTATTTCTATATATTTATTCCCATACGTCTTTACCTGAAACTTTCATCATTATAACTTTAGTGATACATAAAATTCTAATAAAGAGTACTAAAGTTCTAGAGTAATTGCACCCTGAAGAACGGTTTAAAATTCAGGCGCGATTGCACTATATTCATAAAGGAAACTTTTGTTATACGGATTTTACTTATTTATTTTTTTCAATATTTTGAGACATGAGTTCTTTTAGGATTACTACATGTAAAAGTTAAATTTTTAAAACTTGAATTTCTATTCTACAGGGCTTGTATAAAAATTGATAAACAAATTAATACAGAGTCTGTATGACGAAAGGGTTTGTCTGACGAAGACCGAACGAATTTTCGGTCGAAACGATCGTTAAGTCTTGAAGTAACCTTTTATGTGTGTTTTTTTCACATTTATTTATTTTATCTTTAACACAAGTTTTTTGAGTGTTTATTTTTATACCAAAGTATTGTTTCTGAACAGTTTAAACTGAGAATTTTTTAAATATTCATTAACATTTTTGTAAGAATGACCTAGGAAAAAACAATGTAATTTCTGCAATAACCAAAAGTGCGACTGCTGAACAACGAACTTTAGTTTAGTGTTACAAGATTAATCAAACATAACAAATTTTGGTAATTTTTTTAATTATTTTATGATTATTTTATTCCAGAAAAAAATAAAGTTATTCAAATGGTTTTTAGTACACTTTGATTAATTTATACAGCTTTAATCGGTATGTTTCAGTTGTACAGCACGGTGATGCAAAGGGTTAAAATTCTTGAAAATATGATATTTGGGCATCTACACACTTTTGAAAACTAAATTTTTACCTTTTTAAGGGGCTGAGAATCCTTTACCAAACTATACTTAAAATTCATAAATAAATTCATATTAAAGGGTGGATATTTATAATCATTTGACGTGTGTACAACATCAAAGTCAAACTGAAGACAGGTGGCAACTCTATAGCTCTGACAATTTATAGTAAATGGTATGAAAGACTTCTTTGACCATCATAAAAGACGGCCTTATTGTTCGAAGGTCTTGTGCTTTAATAGCTTGGTTAAATTTTTGTGTATCTCAGAATGCTGTTCAAAGCAAGGTGTTTAATTGAATTTATGGAAACAAATTGATGTTTTGCAACATGTGTATGTAGATTAAATGAAAATTTGAGACAATGTTATATTTTCTTTCAATTTACTGGTACTTTCAAAAAACAATCTTCTATTTTGTTACTTATTTTTCGAACTTTACGTAATAGAGAACGTTTAAGGTAACCGCGGATAATGTTACATTTTGCTGAAATCAAAGAATCTTTCTTTGCTTTTAAATGATTATAAAAGAAATGTTATTAATAAACATTTTATTTATTGTAATCAAAATTTATTTCATTTAATAAAATCTTTATTTTATTTACTATAAAAATTTGTCGTCTTATCCCCATGTCAAATTTTATCTCAGGTAAATAATAATAAAATGTCACACTATAATTCAGGATTTTCATGCAGTATCTGACAATGTATATTTTAAAAAAGAAATTAGAGAAATAAATTAAAATAAATTAAGCTACTTCATCACAGTTTACATTCATTAAGCAGAATAATGCTTGTATATTTTTGTAAAAAAAAAACAATCTTAAACGTGTTTATAACATTTGCTATAAAAAGTGAAATAAATTATTAATTCAGTTCATACATCAGTAAACAAAGTTTTTGTCTTAAAAATGTCCAAATAAATTGTTTTCACAACAAAATAATCAATTTTTAAAATTATACTAAAAGACAGTAGTTGCATGTATGTTTGTTTCTTGCTTATTTTTTCGCTCTCGTTCCCTGCATTCACAATGACAACAACACTTTCGAGGTGATACCTGGAATGAAACTTTAGAAGAATGCGGTAAAATTCAATTTCCTTTATCCAACAAAAATTTGATCCCAGAGTGAAATATTGGTGAGTTAGAAGCATTACAATTCCCATCAGGGTTTTAGGTTCCATTTCCTGTCACAAAAGTTTCTGTATTAGAAAGAATGCTTTGTTTTTGATGAAATTTTTACACTTAAAGACTAAAAGGAATTGACAATTGGAGATAAGGAAGAGTTGCTTCTAACAAGTAGTGATTTGGTTTTAAATTTGAAACTCTTTTTAATGTACTTTAAATTTTTAATGTAAATCAGAAGGTTTGCTAATAAGATTCTATTTTGTTTTTATGCACTTTGATAAATGATTCACGAGAATGGTCTGTTTTTCAGTGTAAAAAATAAACGTTGCCATATACCCTATTAAAGAGTTATCGTCAGGCAGAAGTGCGAATTTTAATCTGATTTGAAAATCATCATATTTTGTGAAATTTCATTAAACTTTGTATTATAAGTTGTGCATTGCACTCAGAAAACTTAAAATTTGAATTATGGCTTTATCTTACTTAAAGAAAACTAGACTTATAACATGATTTTTGAACAACTTTTAAAAGAAACGAATTATATCTGATAGTGGTAAAAATTTAAAATCATTTGTCACAAACTCTTCCCTTTATTTATACTTATAAAGAATAAATCTATTTGTTCTATTAATTTCAGAATAACAAGACCGCATGAGCATTCATAAAAGGAACTTAGTTGAGCCACCATACATGTAAAAAAAATAGGCCAAGATACTTATGTTTAAGATTTTTATCCTCAATGTTTCATAATTCTTATGAGTTTATCACTTTTAAAAATGAATTGTACTTTTATGAAGGGATGTTCTGAAATTTTTGGATTACTTCGTGTATTGAAATTACTTTTCAAATTTCAGAACAGTATTACGAAGAGTCAAATGTGAAAATATCCAATTTTTCACTAAGCGATACAATGAACAATCACTCACACTCTTCACTTATTTTGATTTCTTTTATGATGTCTTTTGATTATTTACGGAACTTTTTTAACCCGTATCAAATCAGAGGAAAAACCTACAGCAAAGAGCCAAAAGCTTTAGGAAGCTGGAAGTTTTGGACGCAGTTAAGGGGAATAACTAAATTCCTTTATAATTTGCAGAAGTAAATTATAAAATGTTGAAAGTGATTTTTAAAAATGTCTGAACAGAGAGATTTCAAATTAATCAGAAGTTAAATTCTGTCAGAGCACTCCATTTACCACATTTTATGGAAATTTATTAAATCATTTTTACTTGGCACAATGTCTTGCGTAAAACGCAGTTCCATAGCCTTCTGTAAATCAATCAGTTTTGATGTTACAAGCTGACTAGACTCACGACCTTTTAAAGAACGCTAGGAGGTGAAGCCGTGAACAATGAAGACTTTCTGCAAGAGGAAAGATTCTGATTTGTCTTCTGCTGTATTCCATAATCTCCGCAGAGACTTAAAATTATGTGCTTCATTGAATGATGCTTATTACTCACAAAGCATTGTTTAGTAATTGATCCATTAATACTTCTGCTGAGGTACTGCTGGACTGGATTACTAGTTAACTCTTTAGCATGAGGTATCTACGCTGTGAAAGACACAAACCTCTGACATGTTGACTGCCGCTGGCGAAAATATACAAGTATGAGTCAAATAACCAAACTTTGATTCACGAAGAATACATTTGATTTAAAAAATACTTAAGGGTAGCATAGTTACATGAGTATCTTTAACACTTTAGCATAGAATTTCCAAAAGAAGTTATCGATTATTTATAAAACTGATGTCAGAATTATTTCTCTCAGTTCAGCCACATGTTATTAACCGGAGAATCTGGCGAAACTGTATGGATATATAAGAACATCTGTATAAACTGCCCAAACGGCCCCAATTCTCAAAAAGTTCAGTCGTTGCCATTACTCGATAGAACAACCCGCAACATGGCGTCCGATCGAATAGTCAATCGGGTGCCAAAGGACCAAACAACATTTTGACACATCTGGCTGTGAGATTGAAAAGACAGCTGTGTCAGAAAAGTGCTCAAAAGTGTAGTTAAATCGAGCAATGGCAACTGCTGCACTCTTTCAGCGTTGGTCAGTATATATTCAGCTGTTCTTCTATGTCAATGTTAAATTGGATGCATTTCAAAGAGAGACGACCACTTCGGTATGCAGTGTAAGAGAAAAAAATAGTTTCTTTGAATTACTTTCAAACTTCTTGAAACTATGCAGGGAAAACATTACTCTAAAACACTGTACCTCGAAATTTAACAGTTATTCATGAATAAAATTCCGCCACTTCTCGTAAAGTAAGCCAATATTGCATCTATAAGATATTCAGCGTACAATCGACGTAGAGCTAATGAACTTGGATATCATATGTTAAGATTCTTTGATATGCTTTTAATACTTTATTTAAAGTTTTAGCTTCATTTGTCAGTAAACGTTTAACGTAATAAAAAAGCTATTTTTAAAATTACTAGGGGCCTAGGCCCCCAGACTCACTAAGCTCGCTTTTCGTATGAGGCATTCGGCCCCTAATAAGGCTTATTCGTAAAAAAGACATAATTTCAACAGACAAAACCCGAAGATTGGATCAGATAGAATGTTACTGAGCTACACATTGCTTGGTTCTTGCATGTTCATTGGTCCAATGGCGATTTTTCATTATTTGGCGACTTGCGTACATGTAAAGTTAATAAAAGCTACGAAACAGATAGGATAGCTTGCCACCAATGGCGACTTTTCATTATTTGGCGATTTACACATGCTCACAACCTATAATTACTGTTCATTTAAGGTTACCGGAAAACTGTCATCCATATTTTCATTTACATAATCGTTTGCAGATTGGCGTACTTAACACCACGAATTATACCATCTCGTCGCGCTAGCAAATACCCAAAGTGTACTATAACTGCTATAATGGCATAGTTAACGCCGCCAAATATTTCTACTGGTAGCAAATAATCCAGCTGGACCGAACCGGCTTTAAAAAAATCTGCATTTTAATTATTTTTCATTTTCAAGATATTAGTTATTCTGTTTTGGAAAAACGAATAATCGCTAATTCTAAACTCCTGTTGTCTAAGCGAACTTACTATTTTAAAATTGTCAACTTTGTGTAACACATTTTGAGTTACTTATTTCATATAGTTTTTATTTTGGCATAAAATGGGCGTAATTCTAACTCATGTTTGTAAATTTCACGCAATTCTAGATACTTGGAAACGCTTTGTTGCATAGGAATGAATGATTTTATGCCAAATCTGGCAACGATTCTGTTTATTTTTTCAGTTTTTTATTAATATCTTCTAAAATAATTCGATTTTCGAAATTTAAGTCAGCTTAGCAGGTTTCTCGGAATTTTTCGAATCTGTGGGCACCTTAGTCGAAACTCAAATCCCCACGGATTAGGAGAAGATTGGGGAACAAGCTTTTGACAGCGGCGACGACAGCGGCCCTTACTTTTTTTTAGAATAGAGAGATTATATGAAAATCGTGAACTGCGATAAGTATATAACTTTAGTAGCACAACTAGTTCAAAAGACGTCTTTTGAACTAGTTGATCTACAGGGGTATGAATTAACTAAGAAAAACACTGATTTTTACAATACAAAATCTTAATAAATGTATGTTTTTTTCCCCTCAATGGCCGGATTATCTGCCGACTGTAGGCTTGACTGCTAATTTTGAACCAATTTAGTGTGATTCCTAGCACCTTAACTGGCATCACTAGACATATCGTTTGAAAAAGTAGGATATTCCAACCACGACAAATTTTACTTGCACCAGCTTACTTTAGCGAACACTGTCCCACAGCACTTCAGTAGAGAGAAGTTAAATAAAAGCATGTAAATCGCTACTTATTATGAAACAAGATATTTGTCTCTTTGTTTGTCTGTCTTTCGGTGGCGTTACGGACAAACGTCTACAAGTAGAATTACCAAATTTGGTACAAAGGAAGTTCTAAACATGAAGTTAGATACCTCGAAGCGATTTTTTCAAAATTCGAATTAGAAATTTTTATTTTATGTTTTTCTTATTTTATGTTATTTTATAAAAAATGCGATTTTCCGCATTTTTTCTCGCCTAATGGATAATAACGGAGGTAATTACGCTTTCAGCAAAGCGGATTAACATCATCAGATAGAGGAGAAAATTAAAAGAAAAAAACAGTTTTTTCAGAATATGTAACATAATTTGCAGATCTTTAAGAATTGTTAAACTAAAGACCATTTTTGAAAATAAAGAAATAAAAGAATAGAAATTTTATTTTTGCCACAATGGAAAGTTCAGAAATGCATTTATTTGACTACATGGCGAATTGTATTAATGAATGTTCAGGTTTCTAAAAGTAACTATTCATTTTATACTACATGCACATGGGCTTAAACTTTTGTCTATATTTTTTTATAGAATCAAAAAAATCTTTACGAAAAGTTCTAAGATTAGAAATTTCATAATCTTTATTTGCCCCAGGAAACAGTCGAAGTAATTACTTCCTAAACTGATCTAAAGGAAAAACCTAAAAATTTATTTGAAAATACCAGAGTTTGGCTTTATCATCTCCGATTCATTAAAACTGTACCCAGACAAATTTTCTATTCGTTTTCTTTAGCTTTAGGCTTTATATACTGAAAAAGTAAATAGATCTTAAATTAGTATGTGCATTTGAATTTCAAAAACTGAATTTTTTCTTTTCCAAAATGTAGAATTTTTTAATAAAGAAGTTGAAGATCAAACATTGTTTTTCGAATTTCATTTATTTTTCTCGTATAAAAAGAATTGAAAGAAAAAAAATTGTAACATATTACCTTTATAAATTTTGTAAGTATTTTATTGAAAAACTGATATTTCGTATTTAATTTCTCAAACTTAGTGAATTAATAGAAGATAATAAATTTTATGCATTGAGCTCGTTGCGACACAAAATTACTTACTTAGGCTTTAAAAATTACTCGAGAAATTCCAAAAATTAATGTTTTTAAGAGTAGTTTATGTCTGAACACTTCTGTTCAGTTGCTTTTTAAGTTAAATTGACACAAGCTGTGAACAAACGTTAAATAAGGGCCTTTAAATTTAGGAAGAAAATCTGGTAGCTAATTTCTAAAGTTTCCTTGAACTTTGATCAGAAACAACGGGTCAATTTCTTTTTTCAATGAAAAATGTTAATAACATTATCAGTGACCTTTACTTCGCAAAATAATGAAAGTTCTCATTTCAAACTTAATATCAAAAGGTACATATTTTGTTACAGAGCATAAAAGAAATTTAATTAACTTTTTTCGGTAAAGGCTTTTCGTCGATGTCAACAGTTTCGTTTCTTTCTAGGTTAAATATGTATAGATAAATTAATAAGTATGCTTAAAGTTTTGTTTTTATCTAATATATCGGTAGCTATAAAAATATGCAAAATAATTGGCTTTGAAATATTTCTAATGCACTTTTATTTTGAACCCTAACCAGAGACATTTTGTTCTCAAAATAAATCGTTAATTTTAAAATTTTGCCCGATTAGCAATTTTTAATTAATTAGAAGCATTTCACTGTTTGGGAAGTATGAGTATTTTGTAACTATACGCCGTTAAAAATAATAGCTCAGTGTTTCCAGTATTAGATCGAATTTAATGAATTGAAGTCAGCAACATCTCTGTTTAAACGTGGTTATGGTAAAAACAAAAATATCAAAGCAACGTAAAAATAAATTTCACAAGTATACTGGTTAAAGTCCAGCCAAACTGGAAACTAATAGCTTTGAGTCCAGCATCGCTTGTTACTCAGTTAAAATAATGTACTGCTCATAGTAAACAATTCCCTGTTTAACTGTACTGGACAGCAGGATAACACTTTTAAGTATGATAATAGTTAATATTATTGCTCTCAAAATTATTTCTGTTCGGTGAAAAGTCTGCAAACTCTATCATACAAATTACTAGCTAATATTAGGTAATCGCCAGTGATTGATGAGCTAAGTACGAAAATTTTCTGAATTCCATTTCTATAATTAAGCTTCGTGTTTCAAAAATGAGAGCTCATTTTGAGATGTTTAATACAAAATTGAACGCAATTTTGAAAGCTGTTACTGCCGTAGTGAGTTTATTGCTCTGAAGAACTTGGAAAGTGTTGATGTTAGCGGAGCTGTAAATCAGTATCTGAATTGTAATAAATATTTAAGTATTTTATAACAGAAATACATTAAAGTAAATAGTTGAGTATTATTTAGCACATAATTTCAGAAATATTCAAAATATGCAATCACTGAAAAAGTGCGGGAATCGGTACTAAGATGGCAGTATCATTTTTTTTTTTTTTTTACTTTTCCTGATTTTTCTTATTTCATCGTCTCCTTTAATTGGTATTTTATTTATTAATTAAATTTTGCTCTTGGTTAATGACAGTCCGAGCGATTATTTCATGCTAGTTACTTATTTGTCTGTGATTGCCTATGAACAGCCACTGATCATTCTCCTCGGATTTCGGTAGACCAATGGTCAAGCGGATAAGACAGTGAATATCGAGGAGGGTCCAGGGTTTCTGGCCGTCCTTGCGGTTGTCGATCTGACGGTCTATAGTTTTGGCGATTTTCTCTAAATGTAACGTGAATACAGCTAGAAACCCTTTTAAAATATTCTCCGAAGGTATTCGCCCCTTTGACAGACATTTCTAGTGTGCTTTGTCTTAAAAAACAAACAGCAACTCTTTGAATTCCAAAGATCAATCAACCCATTATTGCCTTTAAAATTGTATTTTCTATTATATTAAATGCCTTTAATATAATAGTAATTCTTTTTTTAAGTTTTGATGTTTTCTTGGAACTTGGATACAGTATCACGGATTTTAACTGATTGCTTTGCTGTTTTAAATACCTATCTATTCAGCTTTAATCGGGCATGTATCAAAAGCTATTTTCCTTTTCTTTAACCAAGTTTATATTCCTATAAACTGACAGTAAAATCATTTTTTTTTCTTTGTAAGGAATCATGACTATTAGTTGCTCACTCACCCGTTATGCTTCCTAGTGCACGAGGAAAAGCATATTTTTTTCTTTCTTTTAACATGATTATGCATTTGGGATCAATGCCAACGATATGCCATGCAAAATATAGCCAGACGTTAGTTCTAATTTGTTAGTACTGCATCACATGCAGGCCGAACATCATCTATCAGTTAGAACTAAGTTTTTACCATTAACAAATTCGGTGTCGGATGTTGAGAAATGAATCTCATATTGTAAAACACATATTTTTATACAGTCACTTCTTGTCTACAACATTCATAATTAAAAAATACTATATGTAATCGATGCTTTTTTTCTTCCAGGTAAATTTCTCAACTGTCAACCTAAATCATTATAATGCTTCAAGTTTCATTTATTTATTTATTTATTCTAAACGTCAAATACAATTACCTTTTCTTTCTAATGAAACTTAAAATAAAGACACATATTCAACATTTTTCTTATTCTTTACTTGTTATCACCAGAATAGAATAAGATGTACTACTATGAAAAGTCAGAAATTATAATAATTTTGACTATAATAATTTAAAGTGTATCTGGTAGCTCGTATTTTGAATTATTGTGCATAATTTGTTTATTTTTGTAAACGATACATCAAAATTCGGAACGCATGTAGATTTTTTAGCGAAGTTACTAGAATGGAGAGCATTTTCCGAAATACGTGACTTATTTGGGACAGGGCGCCAAAGCATTCTTTTATCATATCCTGCATGATCCCAATGAAGAAAAGGGATATCCATATAATTGTTGCTGTAAATTGTAATACTCAAGAATGCCTAAGAATCATTTTCAGAAGATATTGAATATAATTCTCCAAGGAGGGTAGATGTGAAAATCGGGAGTGGGTGGCCATTTTTTTTTTTTTTTTTTTGAAAGAAAAAAAAAGTGTTATCCATGAAAATCTCCTTTTAAAATTTAACAAATATGAGCCTTAAGATTAGTCACAGCTTGTTTAGAATTCAATACTTGTTGAAAAATTATTTGTTTGTAGGATATTAATTTCCGGCACACCTAATACATTTCTCTGTTCTAATTTTGTGTTCCTCATAAAATGTTACAATTCAAATAAGACGCGAGTGATGTACAAAATCTAATCTGCTCCATAGTCAATTCATTGGCCCGTTTTATTTCACACCCACTTTGTTAACAATATCTAAACTGAGCATATGGAAATATTTCCAGTCATCTGCCATCGTGATAAATTTAGCAGGCTGCAAGACTACTACTCAACAGCTCACTTCAAATAATTCCGTCCCAGGCAGTTTTCTTGAGTAAATTACCAAGTACGAAGTCTGACTGCGGTAATAAACAGGGGCGCAGGCTCCACGGGGTTCAACTTTTAATTAATTTTCTGAGCGCTGTGAGCTATTAAGAATTTTCTACGGCGCCCATGCTAAGTAAATGCAGCAGAACTATTTTAGGAAATTCGGAGTGAAGTATTTGACAGACACTTTTCTGGAAGTGACAGTTTCATAAAAATTATTACCAGAAGTATACTGGATTTTTATGGTGAAATTAGAATTTATATTTGTTTATCCGAAACTGGTAATACGCTAGTGAAAGTGCAGTAGTCGAAAAGTTGAAGTTTTAAATAAAATTATTTGTATTGGAATTACGCGAGCTGCACATATATTTTATTAGTTACATTTTATTACTAAGGCATTATTAAAAACGGTAAAGAGTAGTTCCAGGAAGTTAGTTGCAAACAGATACCATGTTTCATTGTCTTCTCTTGTTTTCGATATAATGTCTATTAGTAAAAAGGTTGTTTGACCTACTACATTTCTCTGTCACATTCCTATTTAATATTTCTAGGTAAAATAGGCTCTGAACTTTTATTTAGTGTATTTTTTTTCTTCTTTCTAGTTCACAATTACTCAATTTTTTTGCATATGCCTAAGAAGTTTTGCATATACCATAAGACGAAAAGTAATTAGGTGTGAACAGGTAGTTTTCTTGCATTCTGTATAAAAGAAAGAAAACTTACCATGAACTTACATGTAAAGACACTGAATCTGGATATTTTAATCACACTTCTTTCTTTATAGTATGAGGGCAGTAATTAACACACACACACCCTTTAATTTCCCCAATTCTTCTATTATAAATGATCTGCGACATGGATTTTATATCTATATTCCGCAACACCTCAAAAACATTATGTCATTTTTTAAATTTATATTTTGTGAAAGTTATCAGAAATTTGGATATATTCGACTTCTTGTAATTCCACTTTTATTAAAATATATTTTTTTTTACTGAAAACTAAACGTCATTCCCAAGAACAAAAGTTACATATTTATAAAACGTACAATAAGATCTTTCTTTTTGAAAATTTCGTGGTACGTATAATTAATTTTTAAATATTGGGTGACCCAATTGTCGAACAATGGGAGCTATTGGGCCACCAGTACAATGGGGTAACTGGACTATTATTTGACCTGGTCAATTTTGTTCCTGATCATGTCTTAGAACAAAGTAAACCTCTTATTCTATAGTTCTTTGCTCTACCTTAAAAGGTATTGTAATAAAAATAAGCAAACCAACACTTTCAAACAGGCATCATAAGCTGATATTCCAAACTTATTATTTTAGGATATGATGTATTTTGAATTTCTTTTAAATGTAGAATACTTCTCGAACTATGCCCAGTTTTAATATTTTAGCCATTATTAATTTATTTTGGTTAATTATCTATATAACTTAAACCAGTAGCGTAGCCAGAAAATTTTTCATGAGGGAGAGGGTTACGATTACTACAACTCACATATATGTATAAGTGTGTGTGATAAGGCAGTGAGGAATATACATTTTGTATGGCAAAAACTAGCACTCCCCCCCCCTTGGCTACGCCTCTGGATTAAGACAATTTAACTTTTAGTTCAGTATTTTTATACCCTAGTTACAATACCCAATGTTTAGATCTAGGTCTACATAAATTATCAAAGGTTCCATTTCATTTTCTTAAGCTCAAATATATTGTAATTTTTCACGTTCAAATATTTTATGACATAAATTAAACTATAATGTAATGTGCTTAAAAACATAAACAAGTTTAAGTAAAAGCATTTTCCGCTTTTGGATTTATTCATATGTATACATAAGTGTCTGCTAGAAAACTGTTTTAGATAAACCAATGTTTCTTGCTTTGGATTAAAAAAGAACGACCTTTATCCAATTATCAACAACAAATTCTACCATTAGCCTATTAAAAGATATGGAAAGTTATAAATGGGCCACCTTGACTGAATTTATTTGTTATTTCCATCCCGCAGTATAAAAATTCTGATTGTTAATAAACGTATCCATGTTCAAAAAGGCAGATGCTGGGAAACAGTACAGTAAAAGAAAAAAAAAAAATCCTTAGTCACTTACAACAGGTGTAGTATTCTATTAAAGTCAAATTATGATAAAAAGCTGTTCCACTTACCCCACCTTACACTATTAAAGGTAAAAGAGGGTGAAGCGATAGTTGTTAACAGTGCATTTTACGCATAAAAAAATAAAAGACAAAAAAAAAAAAAAGAAATTTATGTAAATAACTGAAACTTTCAGCAGAATTTAACTTCTAGTTATGTTATGTATCAGTATCAGTAATTAATTATGTACACAAAAATATCCAGGAAACATAAATCAAACTTATATTTTTTATACGCATTAAAAGCATTCGTCAAAATACCTCCACACTTCAGAAATTCACCAGAAATAACACGAGCTTTATTAGGCAGTCTGCAGAAGCAGCAACGAAGTGCACTTTTAAAATGAGGAAAAGAGTCCACCATTTTATGACCTATGAATTAAATTTAGAAATTTCTTTTTAATTAATGACCATGTTTTCAATGCGTCAGAAATTGAAGATTTGCGTTCCAATTTTCTTTTTCAAATCACTGAATTCAAACGAAAATTTAAATGATGCCGTTTTTATTAAACAGTTGAAAAATGGTTCTGATTAAGTATCTGGATAGCTTCCTAAAAATCACCATCCACAACGATGCAGGACATTTGCCAAAAAGACAACTTTACCTTAACTGCACGTCAAATTGAGGCCAAATTGTTAACCCCGACGAAAATATACCTATAGAAATAATGTCGCTCAAATTCATAAACTAATAATTTCAATTTAAGATAGTTTCAGAGCTTTAAAATTTGTTTTTTAAAAAGTTTTATAATGCACATGTTGGTTTCAGAAAACATACTTTCAGCCTCTAAGGCTTGTAACAGTCATGAAAAACTTTTTCAAGAAAATAAAATAAAAAAATGTTACACACATTTAAGAATCGAGATAAAATTTCCATGTATCAAAACACGAAAATAAATAACGTCACTCATTTCTTTTTTCCTTTTTTAAAAGCTATCTATTTTATCATTTAACGCTTAAGTCATAACTCTTTCTTTAATGCTTTTCCGTATATCACTCAAGCGCATTCCTCCTTTCCATTACAAACGGAAAAGCTTATTGCGCTTGACACGCTGTCTGTCACAAGCATTTTGTTAGATGCACGTGTGGAGGAAGGTCATTCTTCATATCACTGCATAAATGTTTCGCATAAAAGCAATACCAAGGAACACCAATCGATGCGAACTAAAATTTTACAGCAAAACTTGCCGAAAGGGAGAGCCAAATCAATTTTTACGGAGAATGTAATTTTCTCTGCTCCCCCAACCCCAAGCCCCCCCCCGCACACACTCTTACATTTCCTCCCCTAAACGATTTGTTTATATTAAGAATTAAGTTAGTAGTTGAAATAATCGATTTGTGATTTTTCTTTATTCTCTTTACCTTTTTCATGGAATGCTGGATAAGCGAACGGCCAATAAAGTCTGTAAGTGAGCAATTGCGAGAGGTAAAAACAAACAAGCGAAATCATATAATTTAATTTTAGGAACAGCCATTAGTTTTAGAAATGTTGCACACATTTCTGCATATTTAGCAAATGCTCCTGACATGAAATCACAATTTTCCATCAAAATATTTATATTGAATTCAGAAAATTGTATTAAAAAGTATTCACAAATTATGGTGATTTAGACAAAAAAAAAAAAAAAAAAAAAAAAAAAAAATGTACAAAACACCTAAATCCAAAATAAAACCTGTAAGGTTATCTTTTCCTCCGGTTTATAGTTTCTAAGAGCCTATTATTCTACTTTAAAATTCACTTTAATATATGGTAAATGTTTTCCATAATTAAAGTAGTAAAATCTAAAATTAGAAATACAAAAGATCATTTTTATATTACAAAAAACATTTTACCGCTGTAAACTTAAATTTATATGTGGCATTATTTAAAGAGAGTTGAAGAATTAATACTTTGCTGTGTATATTCTGAAGTTATTTAAAAATTATACAGTTCCAAAAAACCGAGACAGGTGGGAAAAAATCACAAAAAAAGTCTTTTTGCAGGTGAAGAAACGCAAAAATGTGATGCGAATCTTCCAAGGAGGTGCTTAATTAAAGCGATGCTAAGTGAGTCACATGACGTAGTAAAGATGTGACTAACATTTTGATTGGCTCATAATTGCTTAGGTTTGCGTTAGGTAGTTATTCGTTCGGATCGAAAAACCACTCAAGAACTTTTTGGGATGCGTCAGCTTGCCTAGGGACTCAACTGGACAAGAATACCAGCTACAGATAAACTTAGAGTAAACTACAGAAAGGATAGAAATATAATTTAGAAAGCTCCATTAAGTTAATCACACCCAATAATTTAAAAAATATCTAAATTATTTATGTTTCACTACATGTATATAGGTATTTTTTCCTAAACTGGTTATTTAATTTTTAAGAAATATCTTCTTATCATTCATCCATAATCACTGTGCTTTCATCTACTTTTTTTCTTCTTTCATGCATGGCTATTAACTACTTTTTTTCTAAATATTTTCTTCTAAATGATGTCCTGCTATTGATCACGTTTCCAGGACAATCTTGTTTCTGGAGCTAAATTCTCTTTTTTTTTATTGGAAATTCATTAAATTTCATCTCGAAGAAAGTTATAAATTACACAAGAAATCTTATAAACTGCCATTAAACGATACAAGTACATTATACTACAAAACGGCCGATGAGGAAAAATTGATTTTCAGAAATGTCACAAGTAACGACAACGGCAGTTCCTGTGAATGATGGTTTCGCTCTAAGTTAATGTCACCATAAAAATTATTTCACTGCACATTAAATGCATTTCTTGAATCACTAAATCTTTCTTTATGAGTATATTTTAAAAATTGATGGAATTCCCTTCAGCAACATTACTTTTGTGAAGTATTTTGCTTTTAAAAGTTGCAGCCATTTGTAAAGTTAATAGCTGAGAATTATCAGTTGGAAGTTGTATATCGTCTGCTACTTATTTTTATCTTCCATTCATGGCGTCCCCTTAAGCAGTTGATTGCATTGTGGAATCTGAAAGACAGCCAAGGGATTTTATCTAACCCATATGAATTGAAGGCATTTCTTTATATACTTGTAATATATGAGATGATAAGTGTTGACGCTCTCTCAATCATAAATTTTTACATTATTTGTAATAAATGTGACTTTTGTTGCAGTTTGAAAATAAGAATTTTTTAGAATAATAGACATTCACAGAGTTTCCAAGAGTGCTGTTCCGGAGAGTTTTGAGCAAAGTTATTAAAAATAAAGGTATTTATTAGTTTAATGTATGATATTTCAATTTTGTGAAAAAATAAGGTTGTACAAAACAGAAACACCCGCCCTGAATATGTACTTTACATACAATGCTGGAACTACTATTTTGATGGGAATCAAATACGGTTATTTTTTTTTTCTGTTGAACTGTTCAAATCCACCTAATAGAAGAATAATGGTGACTATTTTTAATAATATTCCACTAAATTTGTATAATTTGCAGTTCTGATTTCATTTTGATGGACTTCCTCCGACTAAATTTCGATTATTACGAATACTTCAAACAATTCCCTGTTCGATAGTTTCTTGCGTAATTCATAAAATACAAATTCAAATCACCCCATAGCCAATAATCACGACTATGATTATCTTCGGCTTTATAAAGAGTGCATGTCTGTACCGTATGACAGTAGAAAAGTACCTCATTAGTTTAATTACCAACCACTACCAATTAGGGGGTTTCTAAAGGGAATTATTTTCAAAAGCACGGGAACAAACGAAAAGGCCCCGAGGACAATTCTCTCATTATGAGACTACAATGTGAAATGCCATTTAATTTGGATATCAATTACGAACTCTTTAATTACTCTAAAAATACAGTATCAAAGTTCGAAACCAAATTAGATTGTGAAATATGAATTTTGGTTGCCCTGCAATCATCTTTAAACAATAGAATTATAGTACTGCCATCGTAATGGGAAATAAATACTATACATGTTCATTAAACTTCAACAAAAGCACTTTTAGTTATGGTTAAATCATTCTTTTTCTTAGTTTCACAAACTCTTCTACATTCATCACGCTACATGACCATAGCTTTTATTTGATTCATTTTAGAGTGTTACTTATTTGAGCATTTTTGAATCACAAATTAGAAAACAACAGTATAAAAAATGCTACTTTTAGCCTCGAAAACACAAAATGAAAATTTTAGCTGAATAAATTTAGTGAAAATTGTCTAGTAATAGACTTTAATGAAGGTAAATACACATTGACAGATAACGTAAAAATACTATATTGTTACACTTTTTATCACAAAAAGCAACAACACATAAACATGCACTTCATTATAAACATTTTTAAATACTGACAGTAATTTTGTCTTTAAACTACTCTTTTTATTCCATAATCGTTTTCTCTTCGATATAATTCTGAACATTATACATATTTATATTGTTTTACACTCCTTTTTTAACACTTAGAATTCTTTTGCAATATTTGTGTGCTATATTTTTTATGAACTTACCACCATTTTTATGTATATAAAATACTTAACAGTTTTCTTTTGCAAAACTTGGCTAGCTACAACTGTAAAACGTTTCTCTGTGATACCACACTTGCATCAATAAAAAAGAGAGTTCTAAAACCATGAATAACATTTTACTGGAAAGGAAACCTTTCCAAGAATGTAGTTCTTTATTCAATTTTAACTTCATAAAGATTGACTTTACAAGTTTGTCCTTTCTTTTACATGTTTAAAAAAATAATAAAGTACAATTAATGTTTTATGTCAAATTGACACTTAACGTATAATTTTTATTTTATTGTATTTTTCATTTGTTTATTTGAGTCTTGGCATTAAACAAAGATATAAAATTATTTTCTCTTTGGATTAAATTCAAAGTGGCATATACAAGATAAAGAAAGAATATTGAACGATCTTATGATCTCATCGTGGTTTTCCTTAAAAAGCCTAGTATCATCCGGCGTTTGAAGTCAACATGTTCCGAAGTCAATCTTTTTACGAAGACCGTTGAAAATTAGCTTGGATTCTGTGGTTCTACGTTTTATGAATGGTTACCTCATATCCTTTGTACTCACAGATGAGACGCCCCTTTAAATTTTACAGCTAACATCAGTGTTCGTTACCGTTATTGCAATTCTTCCACCTCATCGAGAAATAATGAATTACTGATGACATCGCAGCCATGAGCGCCCTGCCCTTTGTTTCTATGATTCAGTGTCTTATTCGAGTTTTTTTTTTTTTTTTTTGGTTATTGAAAAATAACGCATCTTGTTTTTAAGTATTCACGTATACTCTCATTTACAAGAATCATCTTTAAAGGCCATAACGAGAAATTAACGTGATAAAGCACTCTTCCTATTTTCTTGCTTTAACATTTTTAATTCAACTTTTATCAAAGTTTTGCATTCCCAACATGCCAAAAATATCTGAATTTGAAACAAATACTGATGAGCCAGTTTAAACCCCATAACGTGCTTAAGCATTTGTTTGCAAAATTATAGCTTTGCTTTTGCTATTTCAAATTCCCACGCACCTGTGCGCAATTGTCAAACGAGCTTGTCTAGCGTGGGAGCTCATTTGTCTCGTGGTCTTTGATATGCTAGGACAGGTTACAGAATTTCTAATTCTGATTATAAAAGGAAAGGAACAGAAATAAAAATGTAGTTGTTATATTTTCTCAGGAACGAGTACAGCGAATACGTCTCTTGTTTTGTGTTAAATAAGTCTACAGCAAGGGGGTGCATGTGGCGTAATATTGAAATGGGCATTACTATTAAAAAAATAAATAGAATTATTTATGACAAAACACAAAATGCGCCTTCTACGTCTGGTGTCAGAGAAAGGAAAGACCAAGCAATGATAGGGTGAATTTTTAAAGTAAAGATTTAATACATTGGATGGCAAGCCGAAATGTTTTTTTTTTATTATTTAGTAAGAATCCTTTGAAAATCAATTCGGCACCCCTCGGCGTACCGGCATACAAAGATGGCAATCGCATCTTTTTCAATCTTTTTAATTGTGAGATGAATTTCATGTTGATTCAAAGTTAGTGTGGCTAATTTTAAAGCATATAACTATTCAAGGTGAATTTGACATAATCTGCCAAACGAAAATCGGTAAAAGGGCATCCCATGTGGAAAATAAAACGCCCTAGAAACCCTGTCCTATCTCTAACCGTTTCCGAGTTATGGTGGATAAAAGGAAATTCTGTTTTTTGTTATACCATCTGAAAAAACCAAATTTGTGAGGTTTCTGAAAGGCCTACGTTCAAAAGAAGCAATATTTAGAAAGAGCAGAAAAAATCCTATGAGGTGGCACCATTTACATCAGGATATCTCTATTTTATGAGGAGCTACAAACACTGAAACATTGGCAACGTTAAAATTCAAATTGTAGCCAAAAACTGTAACCGGTGATTCCGCAAACACCCTTTTAGCTACAAGCGATCAAATGTCCCAAAAACTGGTCCATTCCACAAGCTTTAAAATGAGCCTACAATAAAGCATATTGGTGTTCTAGTTCAGGAGAAATGCAATTTTTTGTCTGCAATACATCACAGAAATCGGCGTTCGTCTAATAAGGCATTCGATGAAATTCGCCAAACCAATACTAGTTACTCGGTATATTAAACGTATACAAATCTGTTACTAACTACATAATGCATAGTATGCGTTTTCCTCATACTAGTAGATGTGAGATACGCATTGGTAATGTATTCGCATATTCCTTGTAAAAGACGTGGGAAACGTCACACTTCTTTTGTTTCCATTGTTGTAATTCTAAACTTAATAAAATGATACTTTTCTTGTTTGGCTTTATAGCTTTAGTATTTGCATCTGACAGAACAGCAGGCTCGAGCTGGACATGATATTAAAATCAGGAAAGACCATGGCACCTCGTGAGTCTCCTTATTTGACGAACGCAGATTTCGGTGATGTATTGCAGACAAAAAATTACATTTCTCCTGATTTAGAACACCAATATGCTTTATTGTGGGTTCATTTTAAATCTTGTAGAATGGACCAGTTTTTGGGACATTTGACCGCTTGTAGCTAAAGGGTGTTTGCGGAATCGCCGGTTACAGTTTTTGGCTACAATTCGAATTTTAACTTCGCCAATGTTTCAGCGCTTGTAGCTCTTCATAAAATAGAGATATCCTGATGTAAATGGTGCCACCTCACAGGATTTTTTCTGCTCTTTCTAAATATGTGCTTATTTTGAACGTAGGCCATTCAGAAACATCACAAATTTGGACGGTATAAGAAAAACAGAACTTCCTTCTTCCCACCATAACTCGAAAACGGTTAGAGATAGGACAGGGTTTCTAGGATGTTTTATGTTCCACATGGGCTGCTCTTTCGCCCATTTTCGTTTGGCAGATTATGTCAAATTCACCCTGTTTATGGTAAATTTTAATCGCTTTACCACTAGCTTTATTTAAAAAATGAAACGTTTAAATAGCCAATCAAACTATTCTTATTAGTGGGAGTAAATTATGACTCAGAAATTAATTCCTCAAACCCGAAACAAAATGTTAAAGCTTTTGAAGGTTGGTTTCTCAAATTCTGTTGTAAATAAAGCATTTAAAAATCAGAAAAGACATTTTTCTAATGGATTACTATCTAAACTTCGGAAAAAAATAAAATTTGGATGGCAGTTAAAAGCTCCAGGGGAAAATGTTGCCGACAGGAAGACCTTGGTGAAAAAGAAAAAAAGAAGCTGAAAATACGCTGTAGAAAATCCTCTGTCTCAAAAAACTTTAGCAAAGAAACTACAGGTACTGCAATTGACAATTTGCCGTCAGATAAAGAAAATTGGCTATAAAAAAGTGAAGAAACCAGTTTGTCATCAAATTTCTGCAAAGACCGTAGAAAAACGAAGAAAATATTCTTGGCCTCTGCATTTAATGCTACGCAAAGGTAGATACAAAACATGGATAACTTCGGATGAAGCATTATTTCACCTACATCACCTTGTCAGCCACAACTGGCAGAACGAAGATACAATATATTTTACGTGAACAGCGTCACAAAGACGCAGCTATTTTGAAAAAGGCAAGTTGCCCGTCAAATGTTATGGTATGGGTGAGAATATCTACTCAAGGCTTAACAAAGCCTTTTTTTGTACGACCAAAGGCTAAAATCGATGCTAAATACTATCAGAATACAGTTTCGAAGCATATGGTCAAAGACAGTAAACTTCTCTGCCCCAAAAGAAACTTTGTTTTTCACGAAGATTCTACACCAGTCTACAGTCATACTGTAAAATCAAATATAAAAAGGCTGAAAGATTTCAAAAAAATTATTTTCTTCCTGATCAGAAATGGGTAACACCATCTTTGACTGTGCTCTTTGCGGCCATTTGCTATGGGGATGCTTACAAAAACAGTTAAATAGACGTAAAGTAAGATCACTTCAAGGGGTTAAAAAAGTAATCAAAGAAGAAAAATACCCCCAAAATTGGTCAGAAAATCTCCTTAGGTTTGATCTAAACGTTAACGTAAAGTGCACTATGCTAAAGGAAACCAAGTTGAAAATTTCTTGTAAATAACTTAATGCAATAAAAATTTATGATGCTCTGAAATAGGTCACGTTATTTTTGAATCAACCTGTAAAAGTACTTTTTATCGATAAAAGTACAACATTCTCAAAATATTTACAGTATAACTATTATGCATTAATGTCGGAAGACTTGATCAATATACAGGGTGAATCTAAACTCTGGAGCAAAACTTTAAGGGGTGATAGGGCACATAATAAGGAATCAGAACAACATAGCAATGTGGGGTTGGCAACGTCGTCTTCGGGTAGCTGTTAATAATCATTTCGGAAAAAAGTGCCGAAACAACAGTGCACTTTCCGACCATTGTTTCGTCAGAAACTAATATATTTTCTCCGAAAACAGAAAGACTAAAATTGATAGTTTAAAAATTCTATTTTATTTCATGGATGAAATTTTTGGAGACGAGCCTATTGTTTATGAAACTTGGTTAAGAAATTAGACGGACACTTCAATACTTTTCCCAAAGTGTTTTATCGAGTATCTGGATTACTCTCCCTGAAAAAAAGCAATTTTGACCAATCTCTGTTTCTAAGGATTTATTGCTTAAAATAATTAACTTGAGAAGTATTTGTTAAGCTTTTGCACTGTAATCTATTCATAAATAAAGCACCATGCATCTAAATAAATAAATAGTATATTGATGAATGAAGATACCTTATCTCTGGTCGATTCCTTCATTTTAAATCCTTCTCTGATATCCGGCATTACAATCATTTTTTTTTTAATTTCGTGCAATTAAAAGTGCACGTTATACGTTAGAATATATGCTAAATACTTAATTCAGCATTCACTCATCCCCTTATTCCTTTTATGGAAGCGCACATCCTTAGATCAAGACTGCACACACAAATCTTTCCAGCTGCAGAAGACTCGGTTAAAAATTCAATTCAATTCATTTCATTAATTTAGCCGAGAGCATCTTAATCCAATTCGAACAATCAATTTACTCACTTCTGCTTTTAAGGCTATATATCTGATGTAGATAATTAAGCAAAACTTTCTCGGCGATAATTGAAACATTGCTGACTGCATTAATTTATTCATTCATGATGTTCATAAGGACGAATTATTCTCTGGAGGAAGAGGCTGATGAAATTAATACAGACCTTTGAAATGATCCACGGAGAATTATGCCCGGCGTTAATCGTGGCATTTGCATTAGCTTCAGACTACACGAAAAGGGACGAAATTCTTCATAAAGATAATTAACAATGTTACGAAAGAGACTGTAGGCTCCTATAGAGATAACTATTTGCCATACTTTCCAAATCGTTTTTAATGTAATTTATGTACTTATGTGTTTCTCTTTTTCATCTGTTCAGTAGAGACTCGTTCTTCTGTATTGAGAAATTACTAGGGATATTAGATAATTGAATAATTAGCACTAAAGTCTGAAAATATTGTATAACATATATATAATTATCTGGAATAGAATTTTATTCAATAGCAGAAACGTAGAAAAATGAACATTTTAAGCATAAAAGTAAGTAATAATTACGAGGAAATACCTATCAGCAACAAAGATGCATAAACAACGTATCAAAAACATTTGTTAGAAATAATCATTTATCTCGTTATTTGTTTTCATGAAGTACTATGTTATATTTAAGATAATGCCATTTGTTCAGTCATTTTGTAATATTCAAGTTTTTGATTGACTTGAATTTTTCTTTTACCTTATTCTCAATCTCTCTCTCCCAAAACTTCTGTAAGACTTAACAAATATTATATTGTTCGCTTTTGCTTCAAAAACATTGAAATTGACGAAAAAATATTTGTAGCATTGATTATTGAATAAATATCTCAATTAAAGCCACACATAAATATTCGTTGACGTAGGCAATTTTGCTTAACATTCACTTCATAATATTCATTCAACAAGAGAAACAATCTTAAAACAGTGAATGCTACAGAGTTTTACTGAAGTCGCCTAATTTGATGTGATTATTTTTAAGTATATGGTATAAATATCCAATCCCTGGTCATCTAACAGCTATTAACATTCTGCAAAAGGGACTTCGACAAGTTTATCAGTTAAACATCGATTCATGTTATCTAAATGATTAGTATATTAGGCTACCCATAATTTGCTATATTTTTTAAAACAAGAAACTGGCAGTCCTTCTGTTAATTTCAATCGTCCTGTTAAAATATAAATTTCAAGGCACTTCTACGACTAATATTCAAGTAAAAATCTGAACTCAAAGTTTTAACACATACTGTGAATACCGAACAAAAATACAAATGGAAACATATCGCGCTATCAGAAGAATGAATTTTAGAATAGATATAATCATGACAAAAGTGTTGTTGTTTAAGTAAAAAAACAGTGTAATAATTTCCTAATCTTCCCTATTGGAAACAAAAATGTATACTTTGTACAGTAATAAAAACACAGTACACATGCTCATAAAATTTTAATAGAGTAGTTTGAAATAATGACATACTAAGTAGCATGCTTTCTCGAAAATAAATTAAACAAAAACGAAACATAACTGAAGTAATTGAGTATCGGGATACAGGGTATTTATCATATTGTTACAGATGTTTCCTATTTTCGCGTCACAAGTGCTCCAAGTGTCTTCCTTGGACTACAACACATAGACGGACACGCAACTGAAATTTCTGTTGAACTTCTTTCAACATTACAAGAGTGATGCATTTGACCGCGGATAAAATGTGATTCAGCAAATCGACTTGGCTCACTAATTCTACATTTAAAAAAACTTTACTGAAAAAAATCTAGAGGTTTTGGATATGTCGATCGCTTGGGGCATTCTATAAGATCCCCCCCCCTCCATCGCCGATGATTTTGTTCTGAGACACAATTCCCTTTATGCATAAATCACATCTTGGTGACGTCTACTAACGAACTTAATCATCTATAAAGTCAGATAACGGTGCATATAACAAATACACCAACTGTTTATTCGTTATCATACCTATAGCAGATTTTTGGCTGCTGACAGATATAACAACAAACCGAAATCATAAACACTTCTCAACCTTGTTGGAAAGTGTTAAAAAAAATGATCTCTCCTGTTACAGAGTTCAGAATCTACACTTTACTGCAGACATTGATAGATCGTAGACAAAAATTGTATCTCCGAATGACTTTCCTATCGAAACTGCTTCTTTTTTGTATTTCATTTGTATAAGGTCCCTGAAAATATGATACGTAAAGCAGTTTAAGTCACTGTAGGGACCTGGGGCTGTGCACATAGATTGTATATTACATGTTTCTTCTTTTGAATTGTTACTATCTTCACTCTGAATCTAATTTTGAGCATTTTCGTAACTTGAAGTATGCATCTAGGACTAGCGTTTGCGACAATAATGATCGGCCAACTTAAACGTGGACACTGTGTCCGTATGATACGTCGTGGAAAGTAGGGGAGGATTGTTGGCCGATCAAAATTATTATTAACTCTCATAACAACTGAAACAGTGACAGTCGTTGAGATTTGGGATTGAGACTTTTTAGAGAGCTATTGCTTTTAGTGCTTCACCTCACTTGTTCCTACATGCAAGATCATCTTTATTTCGAAGTACAATTTAACGTAGCAGTACTTGGACAGCCACACACATAACAGCTAACGAGATTTGAACCCGAGACCAAATTACTCCAATGACGGCCGGCAGCGACATGTGCGTAGACCTGCACAACTTTTAAAGTTATCAGTTACAGTCGCGAAATTCGAAACAAAACTGCAGAGCAAGAGGAGGAATAGTGGTATTTTAATACGTTATTTCATAAATACAACAGTGAAAAATATCACAACTGCTCACGGTATAACTACATAAATACTTCGAGATCATGCAATATACCGGGCTTTTACAGAGAGAGCGATTTGGCAGCTCCAACGACTTTTGCTCTTGCAATCATAACGTTTGCACTGAGGAGGAGGATTGGTCAGGGCGTTAGCCTTACTTCTGTCGTCCATAGCAATTTGGAACACAGTGTAGAGAACATTCCAAAAGAATTCTGAAGAATGAATTTAAAAGGAAATCGCATTTAGCAAAAAGAATTAATTTTTAATATGATAGATACCCACGGAATTCTGAAAATGGCTATTAGAATAAAGCATTATTGAACTATTTAACGAAATAGAATTAATTTCATTATATATATATATATGAAGATAGATAGATCGATAGATCGATAGATATGTATATATATCCAGTGATGATGCTTTTTTTTAATTAAGAAACAATTTTTTATTTTCCCGCACTAGTTCAGTTCGGCGAATCCCTGGAGTACATGAAACCCGTGGACGTACAAATGGATGTACCAGCTGTTAGTTTTTATAAAGTCTTAGAAAGTTCTGACAGTTATTTTTTTCAGAAGATAGTTCAGTTGTATAGCACAATTTCTACAATTTTTCGATATCTAGTACGATACATTAATTTTAATTCACTTTGATTGACAGTTTCACCTGTCCATTTTTAAACTGAATCTGTATGACATTAAAAAAAAAAAAAAACTTCTGTTGGGAAGTTGGTGAGGTGTTGTTCCGGCAACTGAAAATCCCGTAGGTATAACTTCTGAGAATTTCTCTTTGTAAAACTGATTGCTCTTTATTTAAATTAAATGAAAATATTTAACGAACACAAATAGAATTTCAATTCATTCTTAAATTTATTTAATTTATGATGAAAATATTCACTATATTTGTTATTTATAGTTTTTATGCGTTATCAATATAAATATAATAAATAAATTTAAGAATAAAATTGTATTTCAGGGCATCACATCACTCCCCCCCCAGTGAAGAGACGCACCAGAAAAAAACCCCACCAGTGGCTGAGAGGTTCTGTTCTCGAAGCTGGAATGCGGCAGTTGCCAGGTTCAAACCCCTGTCGCGCCTGTTGACATAGCCGTTCGGAGTTTTCCGTGATTTTCTTCGAAACCTCTCTTAAATACTGGCTAAGATCTATTAGAAAGTTCCCCAAGGAGGACATTCCCCCTAAAGGCTAGGACTCTAGTGCAGTCAATCAGCCTTAATCCACAAACAATCATCACTCAAAAATCTCTCACGTTAGAGCAGAAATAACAGAAAAATAACTATTTGAATTATTTTATAAACAAATGCCTTTATATTTCTAGTGAAATTATATTTTACTAAAACATTAGTTGTTTAAATGGCTTACTATTACAGCCGATATGAAAATTTAAGTAAAGTTAATTAAAACCTTTAAGCAAAATTAATTAAAAACTTTGTAACTCAGTACATATAAAAAAAGATCCATTTTTTATACATGCGTGCATACTTTTAAAAACTATTTTTTTGTGTTCTTGCACGAAAATCTAAGCGTTTAAAATTTGAAATTTACTTTTAATATTGTTATCAGATAAGTGCATACTTATAATAAATATATTTTCAGAGCATGCTTACAAATTGTAAAATTGTTAGTAATTCGACGTTTGTATTTTTATCGGTAAAAAATTATTTTTACTGTAATCGAACTTTATTTCCTTTAATTAAATGTACTAAAAACAAATATTTATGGAAGTACATCCATCACATTTGTATAACTTTTGTATCTAATAGACTTATACTGCTACAATTAACTAAACATTTAAAAAAATTATATCAGTTGTGTTATACTAAAGAAGATGTGTGAATTATATAAGAAAACACAATATCTTTCTAACGTCTTTCAATTTGCTAAATTTTATTACATACTTAAGTTGAATGAAACAAAATTATTTCATGCTTCATAATTTCCTTCAAGTGCCCATATTTATTATCTCAGCTTTATGTTATATTTCTCTAATAAAACATTATGCAAATAAAAGTTCTAGTTATTGCAATTTCGAGAATACGTACTTAAATTAGCTTTCTGCAAACAGAGAAGAGATAACAAGAAAAAAGTATCTCTGAAATGAAAATGTTAATGTGCTGAGATTAAGATTATCCTACGATATTTGTTGTGAGAACAACCAAGGTTCGTGTAAATTATCTTGTGTCTGGGACAAAAGTTCAGATAGAGTGATTGGATTAACTCGTAAATATAATGGAAGGATAGGGTAATTTTGTTATTCAATGCAATGTTAAGTACGTAGTTCTCTTATTCCTATTTCGTGCCACATTAATGTCATCCTTCCTAAAAGGATTTTGGCCGTGCGATTACTTTATTTACGTCATAACTTCAACCATTTAAAAAAATAAAAAATCATTTTTCCTTTAACCACTGAAAAAATATATTAATTAGAGCAGTTTTAGATTATCGGGAACTTGTAGTACTGATAAACGATTTCTTATTTTTTATGCATGCAAGAAAGTAAATTACCCAGTGAAAAAATGGCTAAACAAATAAATAATTTAAAAAATAAATGAGTTTGTAAGAAACTTAAATGGTAATGAAAGCAGGCTATGTCATAGTAATAAAAACTGTGCTAGTATGAACATTGACTTCAGCTTTCCTTTCTTAAATATTTATCATAGACAATCATAATAAATTATAAAATTACGGTGAAAAAAAGTACAGAATTTCATGAAATTGATTCAAATTTTCAGATTATTAGATTTCAGTAAATACAAAACTGAAATTTTTGCACGGCAGCAAATAACAAACATTCTTTATTAGTAAAATGTGCCCCAAGCATAAATTATGCAATGTACAAAACTTCAGACTTTTATCATAAAAAGTCTCAGAGATATGTTTTAACGAAGTTGGTGAGGGTCTACAATACAATTAATGAAAGAAGTATTATGTATTTATACAATCATTGTTTTCTTTCGTAATTAGTGTACGACTACTAAAACACGATCATCTGATGCAATATTTTTTTCCCTTTCAGCGCTACTGAAGTGTGATTTAATTTAGTCTATATTTATTTTCATATTTCTGACGCTTATTAAGATAAAATAATAACATTTTCTACCTCCTCTCACTCGCATTTTACTAGGAAGGATTTTTTTTCATGGGAGCCATATAAAAATGTGTGCACATTCTATATTTACTCAAATTTAATTCCATAATTTTTTTTATTGATTTCTTAAAATATCATACCTTTTTACGCAAATTTGTAACATATTATGTATGTCTATGATTAATATTTAAGAACTAAAAATCAAGGCAATATTTTTGGGATACCCTAATCTAAATTTTCTACTACTTTTTAAATTGAACATACAATGGTAATAGATAAGGATTAACAAAAAAAGAATAATCAAATCTTAGCAATCTAATACCACTTACAACAGCTAAAGAGTGGACATTCAGAAAAGAAAAATTAGACATAACGAAATGATAAATGCTTTATATATTTTTTGTAAGGTAATAAAAAAGTTTTAAACATTTTTACTGCTTTTCTATGTAAAATCAAGAATATCATCAGTAGTTGCGACACAGGTGTCCAAATATTCTCTATACATTAATTTTCAGATTTCTTTCCCTAAAAGAACAATTTACATCTTTTGGCAGCGTACCAACGGACCTTTGAAATCTTAAAACCTAAGATATCATAGCTTGAAAGAATTCATGGGTTACAGATAGTTTCAGGGAAATTTTGCTTTACGATAAAATTACTTTTTTCAAATATAAAAATTTCTTTCTAATGTCTGAAGTTTTGAATTTTTCCTGTCCTGTTTTTTGAAAATAGAAACAGATTTCTTTCAAACCTTGAAAATAAGTATTATAGGAGAAGGTGGCCCAAAATGATCCATTTAAGGTTAAAACTCGTATAAAATAACAGAAATGTTTAAATAAAACTTTGGCCCTTTGTTATCATATTTTACACTATATTTTGCATCATAAATATATTTTAATAATATTTTAGAAACTCAATGAGTAATGAAAAACATGTAATTTTCAGAAAGTGTCCAAAGGATCATTTTACCATCAGCCCAAGGCAAAATGATCCTTCATTTGAAAATAATTTTAAATTGTTTTAATCGGCAATATAAAAGATATAAAAGTAATTATGACTATACTTAGTGAAATAAAATAATTTTTGCAATCATGTAGTATGCATGATTTATTTTATGAAAATTTTGAAATTAAATGTGTCAAAAACAATAAAATGGAATATTTTAAATTATAATTAAAAATTATGACCCACAATAAATACAGAAATTATTTAAATAATACAATGTGGAGTCACGCATTTTGAGAACGGTTAAAGGGCTGCCACGACGTTTAGGACCCGTTACTAGAGTTTCTTCAGTAGAGGGATCGTTTTATCCGGCAATATGGCTTCCCATTTTAGGTCATATTACTGGGACACGCCAAGACATGTAACAAACTTAGCAAGTGTAATTCGCATCTAAAAACATACTCCATTCAGTAAACCAAGTCATATCTCTGCACATTAAAGACGGTATTTCTAAATAACAGGAAAGTCAGTTCTTACCTTATTACAGATATAATAAAACCCAGTTTTCCGAAGAATTCTACTCTATATTATCTACTATACGCTCTACTGTACTGTCTATTCAATCCATGAGTTTAACAAAATATAAATTTAAAAGTATAGCATAAAAATTTAAAAAGAAACACATAAATAGACTTCAACGTGTAAAAATAGTGGAGTACTTCAACGTAATTTACTGTATTAAAAAATATCGCATAAATTTCTTGTGTTTTGAATTAGATAGTGAATAAGTAGGAATTAATGACTCGGAACTGAGATATCTTTATCTCATTTGCATTTTTCTTTATATTTACACGAAAAGGGACGGCACATGCCATTTGTGCTAATTGATAGGAGCCAAAAAGTCGCTTTCTCTCTATTTAAAAGAGCAATTATTCTTTAGCTCCTAATTGTTAGCTCAATAAATTGGCACAGTACACGACGGATGAAATAGCAGATAATTAAATATTTTATTTCTTTAAAGGATTAGTTTGTAAAAGACATTTTAAAAGAAAGTGTTGAAATACAAAATCATCTTTAAGCGGAATAAGACAAATGCACACAGAAAATATATTCTAAGATCGTGTGAGGTACTATCGTGAGGAAGGATCGTGTATACTTTAGTTTTCACACGGTATTCAGATTTAATTTACATAAAACACCAAATGTAAAGCCTCATGTTAATTGTGAGTTATAGCTTGTACTAAAAGATTTGTATAATAATAAATGTTAATTTGCCAGTATTTTAGTAGTTTTGTAATCTAAGAGTTTCAAAACTAAATCTTGTGGTTTCTGAGCGAAATAAAGTTGATTTCTGTAGAAGCATAAAGGAAAACGTCTTGTTACATCTAAATATTATCTTAAAAATTAATATTATGAATGCGGTTGTGGTATTTAAAGTCTGAAATTTAAATTCTATATGATTCTGACTTTGAAGTATTTACAGTATAAGACAGTATTAATTTTGGATGAAATAATGAGAAAAATAAAAGTTGTAAGGGAAACAATGCATAGTATTCAATTACAAATCAAAGTACATAGCATTTTCTTCTTGGCTATTATTATTATGCAGAAAATACAGATTATTTAGATACTACCTGGTGCACCTGAAAAAAAAATTAGTTTTCCATTTACAATGTTCGTTCACAATAAAACTAAAGTAATCTGTGAAGCCTTTCAATATACATTAAAAAATACAGAATAAATTTTCTGAATGTGAAATACATCGTACTTTATTCTAATACCCTATAAATAATCATAAAGATATAATCATCTATAAAAGTATCTAAACTGTGGATGCACATTTTACTTCGGGAGGAAGGGATATTAATTGAACTCTATGAATGTATTTGCTGCGGCTTAATTGAATTTGAATATCCGTAAGCTATTAAACCGCTAAAAAGGAATTCCTTTACCGCAGATATGAGTACATATAGCTCTGATTCTGTAAAATTCATATCTGACTTCAAACATCTGGACAAAGTGATTCCTTCTTTCAAACTTCCACAAGTATGCCATAAAATGCAATGCTCATCCAATATATCTCACTTAAGTATTTCTAAGATTCTAATTACCAGAGCGGTTCTTCTTGAAAAAGGGACTTCTTAAGAGAAAACGTTTCTATTTTGAATTCAACTGAGCAAAGCACATCCGTTAAATTTTATTTTCATAATAGACTACAAGAAAAGTACGTTTCAAGATTTCAAACGTTTCAGGCTTTTGTGGATAATAATTCATAAAGAACAAGAAACGTGCTTCATGTCAAATGTTAAAAGAAATACCAATACTACATATAAAATTATGTAAATTTAGCGCTTGATAGTTAGTTTCTCGACGCATATTGTCACAGTAGAATTTTTTTTTAATTTTAATAAAATTGACAGCTTCTTAATTATATTTAACTTCCTACATGATGTATATATTTATCATATCTTTAGCATATCCGCATAGTCAATTTCCTTGTGGAATATTAAAGTAAAGATAAAATACATAAATTAATGCTACAAAATAGTAGGTCGAAAAATTCCCATCACTGTATTTGCGGCTCTTGCCCTACAAACTATACTAATTGCGATTTCATACAATTAGCCTGAGGAAAATATGCTGAACGCTAATAGTATTCAGCGTATGTTGCTCAGCAAGTGTAGCTGCTACATATATGTGCTTTCTGTATATGTTGTTCAGCATATGAAGTTGTATATAGCTGCGGTACGTGATCTCACGAATTGAGACACTTCACATTTTTGCACTTGACTTCATCAAGTGGTCGCCTTTTGCTACTATATTTTAGCAACAATTGATTTAATTTTATGGATATCAAATCAAGCTGATAAATTTCACTCTTGCATAATGTCTTATTTTTAACGTTTGGAATTTTTTTTGTTCCTGTACAATTGCAATATGGTCATATTAAGAAATTCTCTTTGCGTGTCCTTGTGGATTTCCTGAAAACACTTTGTTTAATCCTTAGTACCATACAAAAAGGATGCCTAAAAATACTACAGCGAATGAATTCCACGAGATGGTAGTTTCTTTAGAATAAAATAATCTCAAATAAAGACAGTAGGAGCTGGCAGTCTCTTAAATGATGTTTCACTGCAATCAACATAAAAGAAAAAACGCTGAAGACCGCACTGATAACTGACGGTTTGTCTTTCGCTAAACAACGAAATCATCGAGCACGCATTAGCGTACTATCAATGCAGTACCTTTAATCTGATTATTTATATTGTAGCAATTAGATAAACGTAAATTATCCGTCAAAGTTAATACTTGATTAATTCAAGTTACAATTTGAACAAGGGTTTTAACTGTGTAATTGACAACAAACATATCCACCAGACATTTATTTTCAACGCTATGCCAATGATCTCAAATACGAATTTTCGTGTCGCAGTTGCTGGAATTTTGGTAATCCTACTAATATTATAAATGCGAAAGTTTTACAGTTTGCATGTTTGTTACTCTTGGAAGGATTTGAATGGAATTTGGAATAGAATAGAGATAGCTTATTCCCTGAATTAACAACTAAGCTACCTTTCACACGCAGGGGTAAAAAGCTGAAACATTTTCATATTTTAAATACGCACTAAAGTGCTATATATTAAAAGTGTATCATAATCCATGCATCGTCCCTAATTTTCTTCCTCATTTCATTAAGTTGGAAAGTGTGTCTTCCCTCCTGAGTGCGCCGTCTTTTCCTTCCTTGTTCCAAAAAACACTACTTTGGAATTCAAATCTATAATATAATCGCCTAGTAAAACTGTGTAACAAATCTTCCTACGCGTATTCTAACTATATGTCACTTTTACAGTTACTGTTTGGAAATTATATCATAATCCATGGAGTGTGCCGTATTTGTCTTCCTTGTTCCATAAGCACTTCTTTGGAATTGAAATCTATATTAAAATCATCTACTAAAACTGTTTTACAATCTTCAGCAGGTATATTCTAATTATATTAATTTACTTTGTGATAAACTGTCGGGTTTGTTAGTTTCTCGCCAAATATGGAACATATCGACGAGTTAGTTTTAGTTTTGGGTACTTATTTTTTGCCGACAAACTTGGCTATAAATCACCAAAAATTCCAAACCTTGGGGACTTTTAACATTTTATTCTTCCCTACTTCCCTTACTATCTGGCAACTCTATTGAAAAATGCAACGAAAACGTGTTAGCGCAAATCATGTTGACAGAAAATACCGGCATGAACATAGTAGCACCCTAGGACCTTTAAAAAAAGAGAAAGAAAGAAAGAAAAAGAAAAAAAAAACTATTTCCGTGATTTTCTGGCAGGTGTCGATAGATGGCGCTGATTTACCGTGCGAAAGCGAAGGCAGCACAGTAGTCACGTAAAAACACATTCATAATGTTGAGTGTGGATTTATTTTCTTATTGATAAATTTGCTTAAACGCGAGTCTATTCAGCTAGCTCTTTCATAAAACTACACAAAAGAATAGCTTCTAACCATCTTGCTTTTAAACATTTAAAAACAATCCAAGTTGCAAACTCCATTATGTATTTTTTAAAGTCATGTAGAAAATATGTGTTTTTTTTTTACGATTAGCGAAACTTCAATTAAAAAAACAGAAAACCAAACAAACTTTTCTTATCATTTTGAAAGAAATTGAATCGATAAGACTACTCTTCATTGCAGTTGTATTCGTGAACTTTACACGAAATATACTTGAAGTGAAACTCAAAGTAAAAAATGCACCTTATTTTAATTGATTGCCTCAAACTTGAAGGTTGAAATTAAAAGTCTCCCTGCTTAAATATGGATCTCGTCCAAAAAATTATCAATATAAAACACAAGCGCGCATGTATAAAATAGATGAAGCAACGTTAAAGCTTTAATTAAGCCTCCGATTTCGCCAGACAGTTTTTATCTGGCAGATAACGTGCAGGTGGTTATATATAATTTCATTATTTGATAAAGGTGTTTGACAGACAAAATAGAAGCTCAATTTTTAGGTGGGTACGTGTTCAAATTTTTAATTTTTCTGAAAATATTAATTTTGAAACTCCAGCTGTTTGCATCAAAACTAAAAAATATGCTTAGTTTTAAAATTTCCACGAGCTTTTTTTTTCTTACTCCATAAACCTCATTAGAAGTTCACTTTTATCATAAGGCTGACAGTTCAGAGTTATTTTGTGGGTAAGGTATTTTTGAAAGCGGAAAATAAATTTTGTACCTAGCATGATAAATTTTACATTAAAAGATAAATAAATGAAAATATCGTTTCAGCGCATTTCATAGAAAACAAATTAAACGAAATTATTTATATATATGAAACTATAAATATATTAAACAAATGAAATTCTAGCATACTTTATTTTTAAAAACATTTATCACACGCAAGTGATATTTTGATAAATGGAAATTCAATAAATTTATCAATAAAATATACGATAATAAAGTAAAAAACATTATTAAATGTTAAGTGTATGTTTAAGGTGGGAAATACACATTTAGGCTTTGCGTATGGACACTACTGTTCAACAGTATTAATATTTCGTTACAGATGACTAAAAACTTTTAATCCCGAACATATTTTCTTCAGGTCATCCATATTACCATATAAATTTGTCATTTTTTTACAGTGATCGTTTTCATTAGAATTTAAATGTATGTATCATGTAGAACGGCAGTTTCTACGAGTGACGCAGCCAGCCCCAACCAACCAACGGGGCACTTATATATGCAGCTAACTTTTCTATTTTCAAAAGTTCTCTTCTGGATCTCGGAATCCGCTCTAACGAATTTTTTACAATTAATATATGATTTTAATCGGTACCAAATTCGATGAGTGACGTCCCTAGAAAAACTCGTTTTTTTAATTTAATCCAGTTCAAAGAGGGAACTATTTAACCTGCGTAAGACTATACGGAAAATGATCTTGTTTCAAAGGTGGTAAACAAGGCAGGGAGTAGGAATACAGTGCTGTAGATCCGTGACAAGATTTGCCTTATATCCTAAACCAGTTTGGTCATAGACAGCTGATACGATGCGCTTCCGCTTTCTGACCAGAAAATTTGGTTGTGTACCCGATGTCGCACTTTTGCGAGATGAGCTTTGTGTTACTGTCGTTTTTGTTTTATTTCATTTTAAAAAATAATAACAGATTATTATATACTTTACTTATTTTTCTGATTTATTTTGCTATAATTAATAATTAAAAATAGTTAAGACTTTGAATTAAAAAAAATAATCAATTTAAGTATTTTTTGGTAAAACTCCTTCCTAACTCTTTCTTTAAGTACTTCGTTTCCCTCGTATTTTAATAGCTATTTCTAATTAAATTAAGTCTTTATTTTTCTAATATTATTAATTCTATTTGGAAAATTCAATATGTAATTAATATTTCAATGAATTTTTTTTCTCTTCAGAAAGCTCACATAATTAATTAATAATAATTATTTAGTATTCAAAGGAAAATAAATAGTAGTTTTACATACTAACTAGTTTTAATAATAATTCTTTTACTCTTCATGTATATATAAAATTTATTGAAATTATTGAATTATAATTTTAAAACCAATATTTTTTCCATATCTTAGGTTTTTCTCACTTTTATTTTGTATTCATTTAAATACCAGATTTAAAATTTTGTTCAATACTTTTCAGATAGAAATTTGATTAATTAATCTAAATTTATACATGCACTATATTTTGTATTAGACATTTGAAGGCCGGAGATGGCATCTAAAACAAGATGTTGTGTCCACCCGACCCGAGTTGATAAGATACTGAAGATGGTAGATAACTGAAGTATAAATTGCCAGGGTTCTGGTCTACCGGATGGCTGATAATCAAAAAATTCGGAGTTTTGGACGGTTTTTCTCACGATGTAACGTAAATACGTTTCAGAAGCACTAAGAAAGTAATCCGCGCAAAACCCTTATTCTTAAACTGGTAGTTCATCTAAACGTTCTCTAAAAAAATGAAATTATCAACTGATAAAAAAACAAACAAACATAGTATGAAGTTAGTTTTCTAAAAAGCGACATAAAACCAATTATAAACAATAATTTTTTGAGTAATTTTCTATTTTATTAATGATTATAGTCATTAATTAATTTAATCAAAAATTTTGAGATGTATCATTAACTTAGTTAAAAACTTAGTGTATCTCATAATATAGTTAAAATTTTAACTTAGAGAAAGCTTTAAACTGAAAGCAAATATTGCATTAATAGATTACATTGCATTAAAATAATAGAACGAGTAACTAGATTATCATTAATTAAGAACGAGATTATTAAATTAATAATTTTAACGAAACTTAACTTACGGTTATCGTTAAACTGAATGCAAATTAATGAATCACAATGCATTAAAACAAAGAACCAATAGTTGTATATTGTTGTTGTTATTCTAGAATTACGGCCGATTATAGCTACACGTAGGCTCTAAGCCGAGACGTGGGGTGCCCTCCGTGGGGATCTTTCTAAGGAGTCCTAACCCGTATTTACGCTGTTTTGGAGGAAACCACGGAAAACTCCGAATGATTAGGTCAGCGGACGCAACCTGGTTTCGAACCAGGCACCTTCCTTGAACACTTGATTCAAGCTTGCATTAAGCTTACACGCTTGAAATTTTCAAGCTTTATTGAAGTTTATTGACTTGATAAATCAAGCTTGCCGCAAATTTGATGCAAGTTTGCTGTGCTGTCTGGGATATGACAAGACTGGGATATGACAAGACATCTTTGTACTTCTAGTGGAAAATCAATTCTTTTTTAAATTTTTCTTTTACGATGGCTGTCACTCGCAAAATACGTATTAACAATTTTTTAGTCCGAAAGTTTTCGCTATTTTATTACTGGATCATTTAGTAAGCGGCTATTGCTACCTCCTTTAAAGGGAAGGGCAATTTAACAACCAAGCCAAGCCGGAAGTTGAAAGTTTGCCAAGTTTATGTAAAGCAGTGCTCTAACCCCCATATGATCTGGGGTTGCGATATTCATTAAATGCGAGCTTGGTTTGCCTTTGAGCGCCGCTATAATTTCGCAACTAACTAGAGCAACCCTTTGTATTACCATTTTTTAAATCAATCTCCCCAATCATCTGCAGCTATATTAATGGTGGAAATTAACATGCAAAACAGCAAAAATGTGTTTTTTAAAAGACAAGAATCAATTTTTATTCTCTGTGTTATAAAAAATGTTATTTTAAAAGATAAATTATACCATTATACTGATAGTGCCATATTTTACACTACTTTCCAAAACTTCGCATGATCATCGTGTAGAATGACTTCATAGCTTCAAACCGCATTTAAATTTCATTTTCACTCTAAAATAAGCATTTCCTCTCCATTCAATTATTTTCAATTATTCAAACCTTATTAGAAATATTTCAATAAACCTTCTGATCCGGAAACCCCACTGTTTCCCGTACGTGAGAGAAATCTCTGCCATCTGCCCCCACACCCCCACCTTCAACTCTCTGCATGGGAATAATAAACACCCCCACAAACAAAAAGGAATATGATGAAAAAACAAAATCGAATACAAAAGAAAATGTTTTCGCCAGCGGTAACTCCGCATTTGCATAGCGGAAAGCGTTAGTATATATCTCTTTCTCCCCTTTCTGTGTACGCGTCAGCTGACATCACAATCAGGGGCACCTTAATAAAATTAGGGTCCCACTCGACAGCCAAGTGCGTGAAAATAATGCTGCGTGTACGTGAGAAACGTGATCTTTGTGGACGGAGAGTTGGTCTGAGAATTATTTTCACCGGACTAACCTCAAGGCTGATTCATAATGGTTGTCAAACAATGACGAAAGATTATGTAAATGGGTTACGCGATATTTTCTCCCCGAATTTGAAAGGGAACTTTTATCTTCAACCATACAGGTTAGTGAGGTCTGCGGGGGGAGGCAACACTGAGGTAGAATTTGTTCGATAGGCGATAACGAATAGGAGAGAGTAAAATGATATCCTGGTGAGAGAATGATACTTCATCATATATATTGTCTTGTAAGCTGACAAGTTAGCATTTGCAGCCGAAAGATATTAGAAAAAGTCCGGACAAATTGCGTTCGCATACTCTTTAACTCATTTTTCATAATCATGATTTTTTTTTTGTAAATCATGGCAAAATATCGCGTTTATAAATGTTTGTATTTTTCAAATGTATTCTTAGCGCAGTATGTTTCAATTTTAACAGTCAGCGAATAAAATTATACATCAATCTGTTCTATAATGATTAGTAATGTTAATACCTTGTGGCAGATTGTTGTACAGGGTGCTGTTGTGGGATTACGGCCAATCAGAGGCGTAGCCAGGGGGGGGGGGGATATCGGGATATATCCCCCCCCCGAAATTTTTGGATTAGTAATGAAATTCCGTCTATTTATACACATATAAGTTCATATCCCCCCCCCGAAAATTTTTCCTGGCTACGCGCCTGCGGCCAATTATCTACACATGAGATCTAGACCGAGAGATGGGGCGCCCTCCGTGAGTATCTTTGTAAAGGGTCCTAACCCTTATTTACGCTAAGTTACGGAAGAATACACGAAAAACGCCTATCCTAGCAGTTAGGTCGGCGAATGCTACCTCGTTTTGAACCAAATACCTTCCGTCTCTCAGTTCAGAGCTCTATGCGCTATACTGGATCTCCCAAAAAGATGTGGCACGCTTTTATTTTTTATCTATTAGAGATAAGTGTGAAAGTCAATTTGAAAATCTGTTCAAAATATGGTCTCAAATAAGATTCCATTAAGAAATATTTCCTATGTTTGATTTTTAAAAATTTACACTTTCTAATTTGTATATGAACCCCGATACAAAAAAAAAAAAAAAAAAAAAAAATCTTAGTAAATGTGCCCCTACACGAATGCATTGATGTACAAAATTTAAGCCTTTCATCATAAAACCTGAAATCTTTAAACAAATGTAGAACTTACTAATTGAGAATGTTCGTTGTATGGGGATCGTATACAAATTTAAAAGTGTAACTTCTTGAAAATTAACGAGAGGAGTTCTTTCATAATATAATCTCTTTTCTGATCTTATTTCGAACATTTTTCAAACTTACATTGTCCACTTATCTCTAATAGATAAATAATTAAAGCACGCTACCACCTTTTTGGGACACCCTGTAGAGGGATAGCATTAAAGCAACGTTACAATCAAACTATGCTATAACTAGCAAGGCTTAAAGTACGGTTGAATCTTTTTTTCATAATGCGAAAAGACTTGTCAAAATGCAAAAATAAAATGAGATGGTTCCCACATTTTTTTTTTTTTTTTTTTTTTTTTTTTTTTGCGCGAAAACATTCCGAGAAAAAAATTATTTACATTACGACATGGCGGTTTTTCCTTTTCGGCCTTTTACCATTCTGATATATTTGTTTTTCTTTTAATTTAACCGTTTAGTTGTAGGATTTTTTATTCGGCTTATATTCCTATAATGCCTAGCAATTATTTATCCTTATTCTAGGAAAATGCGTTGTTGTTGCCTTATATATAAATAAATTGCAACTATTTAGAATAGCAAATGTCTAATATTTTATCCAATCGAAAAGAAAAAAAGCTCAAATTTTATAATGCATACAATTCCAATCGTAGCTAAAAATTTATAAAGAGCAATTTGTATAAAAGCTGATCACTTGTCTATTTTTGAACTATTTCTAGTATTTCAACTTTGTATCGAAACGATGAATATAATATTTTCGAAGTACACAGAAACATGTATAATTCCCAGTTATCGACTTTTCAAAGTATTCTTTTATAAAATTTATGCATTTTTTTTAAATTTTACCAAGCCTTTTACGGTATTACTGAAAACATTCTTATTTCTATTTGAACATTTTAACTCTGAAAGCATTTAAACGTTAAAAAAATTAAATTGGGGTTTTAAAAAGTTGAAAAACTTTGGAGTTAACGAATATATATTTATGAATCATGATATCTATATGTTTTTTAACGGCAATTACATATTAAATGAATAACATGTAGAGACAAGTTACTTCAAAATAACCTTTAAGTTCATTTTCGCAATCGTTATTTTGAAGTTCCCATTGCTTTCTATCGATCGTTGACTTAAAAACGCAAGATTTTCATCTTTTCCCCAAACTGAACAAGTTAAGTCATCAAATCTCCCCCAATGAGGAACTTGAAAACAAAGTACAGTGCCACCTTACATCAGTTTTTATTTTATTTTCGAAAATAGTGATATTCGATAGATAAAAACCTGATGCTTTATGGTTGTTTTGACGAAAAATAATGTTGTCTGTTGCAAATTTATGGCTTTATTTATTCTTTAATTTTTATGCTCTCCCAAATATTAGAAAATACTCAATTCACTTGCTATTCTCATGCTTTTGGAAATCAACCAGAACCAAACGTATTGAATCAGAAAACAACGATTTATTGAAAAATAAAGTTATAGCATCTTTAATTTTAAAATTCATAATAATAATTACTTAATTACTCAGAGTATAGCTTCTATACGCTAAAATTAACTGAAAGGAATTTAAAACTTCGCTCACTTCACGTCAATTAAAAAAAATATTCAACTTAAAATATTTGTCTGAAAGTTCTTTGTTAAATTATTAAATCACAGAGCTTAACAATAACCAAACATAAATGAAACAAAACAAAAAAAGAATGATAAGTCAAATGCAACCGAAATCACTTTTCGTTAATTGTTTTTGTGTAAAAAAATGAAAAGAAAAGAAAAAGCATGCACACTTTTCTTTGCATTTGAAAAAAAAGAAAAATTATTTCTTAACTTAACAAAGCCTTTGAAAAATGATTTTTCCACTAACTGCTCATGAATATACTCTTTTCTTGTTTTCTCGCTCCATTTTTTTCCCCTTTCTTTTCCGAACTTAATCGAAATCACTACGACTCTCCGAACGAATTGCTTGAAAGTTCGTAGAAAGTTTCGTGCCCCGTTTCCGAGGAAGACCTAGGACTGCAGTGTCGTGCTACTGTCAGATCTGAGTCAGGCCGGAAAGTATCATTTGTCACATTTGCGTAATAAAAGGAGAGGGAGGGCAATCCACAACTCGTCTCCGCCTTGTTCATTTCCCCCGTTTAAAACGCAATGCCTTTTCTACGCATTACTCATACTGAAGGAGAATATTGATTTCGATACTTATGCGAGGAAACGAGAGAGATATGCAGTTAAAAAACATTAAGAAATTCGTTGGGTTCCATTTGTTATTTCATTGCTAAGTAATCTCGGCGCAGTTTTCCATTATCTATAGATGCTATCTCTGAGACAGAATTTGAATGGAATATGTCAGCTCAAAAAAAGCATAAACCGCATTTCTTCCAAAAACACGAAGGTCCCGGATTCGGGTCCCATCGCACGACTGTCGATCTAACCGTCTGGAGTTTTGGTAGGTCTTCTCCAGATGCAACGTGAATACCCGTTAGAGCCTCTTAGAAAGTCCTCCTACAAAGGCAACCACCATCCTTAGCAGATCGCCCTGGCGTAGCGTTGCCATGATCGCACAAAACCAAAACGGACTCTTCCGAAAACATTTGTTTTGGCAGGAAGGTAGACTCACAAACTCACAAATTGGGTAAAGGCATACCATTATATATCCCGGTCATGGATAGTGAAATGACCGTTTCCTGTGTGCTATTAACAACAAAGCACAATACAGATGAACAGGGTATCAATTATGATTACGATCCTTAATAATAAAAATACGTAAAATGAGGATATTTTTGATGTGCCCAGCTTAATTTTAATCATAAGGATTGAAGAGAAAGGAGAGATAGGTACCCCATGGGGATGGAGGGGACTTTAGCTCCTCCAATATGTTCTCAAGGGGGATCAATCAGGTTATTGAGTACCTACAATAATCATATTCTAAAATTTTAAAAGATATTTATTAGTTATATTTGTTAAAAATAAAAAAGCGGTTTTCTGGGCGAGCAAAACCACATGCGATTTGAATCTAAATCTGTTTTGGCATATCAAAGAATTTATGAAATTCATAACTGTTGAACCCCCACAAATATTTAAAAATGCACTTTTCTTAAGCATTTCCTATGCTTTATAAAAAAGTCCACATTCAACATAGCATGTCCTTCTGATTACATACGTAATATTCCTATGCAAATTGTATGAGCTTTAGCTGTGTTAAAAGCTTAAAACATACCAACTTCTACTGTGCATATTACAATACAGACTCTTATAATTTAGAAGAAATCAAACAATTTTTAATTTAAACGAAAATAATTAAAAATACTCCCTTTTAAGAATTGACACCTGTAAGAAATATTTAGCGAACACCCTGAGAACTTTCAAAATCGAGATTTAACATGCACGTACACCGCGTATACACAGTGGTCGTCAGTGACGATGTGTAGTTGAACATCCAACCCTTCGGTTACCAGTGCAATTCTTCAGCCACTGAAATACTGCAGCCCATTTTTGTGAACACACACATATATATATTTAATTATATATTCTCATATAATCCATTTCCTAAAAATGAGATACTAAAGAACTCAACTGAATATTACATGAGAGAGAGAGAGAGAGAGAGAGAGAGAGAGAAAGTGACTTATATAAGCAGTAATAATAGTTAGAGGCCTTTCGAACTATTGTAGCTATTGCTTAAATAATTCATCGAAATAATCAGGAACCATAGTATTTGATTTCGCAGACTTGTACCAAATAATTAAACTACACTTGCACTTTAGCTAACAAGAGTGGATTGTCAAGAGGATCAACTGTTTTCAACCTCTGATAATTTATTTATTTCTGAAATAATATGAAAATCTGATAAGTGTTTGGACTAATTAATCAGACGATTCTTCTGAGAATTCCCCTCTTAATATGATTCGATGGTTCCCAAGGACAGACTCCAATTAAGTTCGTACCACTTAAAATTGAATTTCCTTAATTAGTGTTTATTATTTTATACACATTCATCTAAGTATTCAAGACTTCCAATTAAATGATACGCAGTATTTATCAGAAGTACTTCTTGGTATATTTTCCTATGGCAGTCTAATAAATGGATTGTCAAATGGACTCAGAAGTCAAATAAAATTTCTGAAATTTCGATGAAATTCGATGAGTTTCGATGAAATAAATTCAGCATATGTATAATTTATCCAATTCAATATTCAGGTGTTTCGGCAATGTTGCCAGAATATCAGAGGCGCAAACTGAGTTTTATTGAAAATAACTAGGTTTCTGAAACTTTATTTATTGGACTCTTAAAACAAATTCATCACAAAAGATTATGGTAACAAGTGATAAACCTGTTTAGTTTGTAGAAAAAATTTTTAAACAGTTAATTAGAATTATCAAAAATAAACCAATATGATAACAGTATGTCAATAATATGATATTTCAAAATATAAAATATCTACTGTTTGAAAGATTTCCATTATATGTGAAAAACATGTTAAAATTGTAATAAATGCAGTGTTTGTAAAACATTAAGGCTGATAAAATATAATTACAGTTTTAAATTAAAATGAATTATTCAATCAATGTAAACAGATATCTTAAGACAATATCCAGCGAAAATCAGTTGTGGAACAATTAAATATTAAACTATTATAATAGTGTATATTTATGCTTTTTTAAAAATTTAAAGGCCATTTGTAAAACATAAAAATTTCTATCTAAAGATACCGTCTCCGTATGAAGATTCTGAAATTTCAAATACTTGAAAGCCAGAAAATGAAATAAATATTATGTCTTTCTTATATTTGAGTTTCAATCATACATTTAATAAATTTGATAGTATTTTTTGATGACCGTAAAGTTTTCATATTCTGTAAGTATATCATCTTGCAAATAAATGTGAAGAAAAAAATTTGCAAGTTCATCATTTGAGAGGGATCTAGAATGCGGTCTATTTGTACAATTCAAATAAAATTTGAACTACACATTGTTCAACTGATGCGCTCGATATTTATAAAAATTCAAATTTTTAGTACCGTAATACGCCTGCAGATCACGTTGTAATGCATAAAAACATTCAATATGCTTTAAGAACTTTAAGGAAAAGATCATTAAAATTGTCCAGTGTGTTCCCTCTTCATGTTCATCGAAGCGTTCTAATTTCATAACCACATTTTCACAGCTGATTAGAGTGAGTTTGCTCGAATATTAAGAACAAATGCTGTCCTTTAAATTTGGCGCAGATGCCTTCGCACAGTAGAAATGATCCCTCCGGAAATTCCCCAAGCAGGTTACATACAAAAAGTATACTAAAGGTTGTATACAAAAATGTTGTATACTAAAGGCTGTATACTAAGCAGGTTGTATACTAAAGGTTGTATACAAAATTAAAATGCGTCACGTTTTGAAAATTAACTAGGGCATTTTTTTCTTAATGGACTCTTTTCCCCCTGCCTTATTTTGACTATTTCTTTCAATTTACATTACTATCACTTATCTCCAATGCATAAAGAACTAAAGCGTATTACCATAGTTTTGAGACACCCTGCATACATTTGTGTGTGTGTGTGTGTACATCCTGAATCTGAATACACCTTTTCTTCATAGGGAGAAATAAATTCTCAGACATGCAACATAATGTTAGCAGAAAAAAAAAATACACAGCCTTGATTGAAATTATTTTTTTAAAGGAAGTACTTCAGAAAACATTGCTGAAAATATTGAGAGCAGCCAGTAGGAAGATACAGCATCAAAGTACGCGGGCTGATTATTTCTTTTTACGAAGTATAGAGGATATTTTGAAATAGAAAATTTAGATAACAGTAGGCGAACTGAGAACTTCAGATTCGATCAGAGAAATAAAAATTCTAAAGTTTTCGAAGGGTAAATAAAGTTTGCGAGAAGATTATGTTTAAAAGTAAGAGAAAAAAGTTTAGGAGAGCAGAGAAGTAGCAGAAATAATTTAGTTTCATTTTTTAGGAATTTGAAATCTTCAGGTAGAATATTTATTATATCCTCTTTTCGACTGCATTCTTTGAGTTTGTAAAATATATTTTACAAACTCAATGGCTGTTCTAGAGTTTAAAAAGTCTCAAAGTATTTTTTGCAGTTTAATAATGTTATGATAGTTTCCTTTTTAGACAAATGTAACTCTAAAAATGAAAACTTATTTAATTTAATTAATTTTACTTAATATAGTAAAGAACTACATTAAGTAAAATTACAGACGAATTTATTTAGTCTAACATTTTTTAATGTATTTCCTGCATTTAGTATATTGCAATTAATTAATAATACTCATAAGCGCAATCTTATCTGCTGCAAATGTTTATATATATATCTAATGTATAAAGAACAGTAAAAGTTAGTATGCGTTTCGTTAAAGTAGTTGGTATTTTGCTTCTTAAAAGCATATCTTTCTGTATGAGTATTCTTTCAGGATATTCTTTCTGTATGAGTTGCTTTCCAGTCATAAATGAATTTACCTCACACTTTCTCTTGGACATATGTTATTTTTTTTTAGTCTTGAGACTCACTGCCACGCTATGGAGACTCACTCGCCGTCATGAGACTCACTGCCGCCTCATTTTCGGGGCGAACATCGCATGAGCCGCACTTGATTGACTAAGCGGAGGCGGTACTATTTCTGTGTGAACCATATTATTTCATTCATTTAATTCGACAACACGACTAAATCGGGCCGCAGTAGGTAGGCTGTGCCGGGCACAGCCAGCTGCGTCAAAAAACGGTCTCTAGATCTGTGGCACGCGATGAACGTTTTGATCGTCCGCCCTCTTGCTGGTAGTTAAGTCGAGCGATGGCAACCGCTCAGCAGCATTTTTTCAGCATTGGGCAATCTATCCAGCTGTTCTTCGCATTCTTCCATTTTTTCAGCAGATGTCAGTGCTGTTTAAAAATAATCGTGACCATTTTTTGACGGGAAATGACGTACTAAAAAGTAAAGGATTCTCATGGAACAATGTCACCCGCAACTATTTTTATAGAAATAAAATCTATTCTTCGTGACTGGCAGCAGTCAAAACGTCAGAGTTTGGTTTTCCCAGAGCAGGATCACTGCGCCTTAAAGGGTTAAGCCGTTTAGAGAAAAAAGAAAGAAGTTGAAAGCGGATTAAGGAAAAATCAGTGTATAATCTAATAAACCCAAACAATTAGGCTCAGAAATTTAAAAAGTTACCACAACGTGTTGATGAAGAAAATCGCCAAGATCCTACGTAAGAAACGCCTGGCCTTAGCGAAAATTGACAGCCTCTCCTAAAAGGTACCTTTTTATAATTTCCAATGGAATGAGAAAATGATACACTCTTACAAATAGCAAGAAACAAGGAAAGAAATACAGCAAGAGAAAAAAGTCTATGTCTCATCGGCAGATGTCAAGCACTCCAATATCTCTTTACCTCTGAGCCCCCTCGCAGAGCTGAGCTTCCCGACAAATGGTTCCTGTCCATAAATTTGTCTTTCCCACAGAGTGGTCAATTTGCACTCATAAAAATCCCACTACGATAAAGATGGGCTGCCAGGCAATCATAGCTCAATGCGAGTCTAAATTCCGCGACAGATTTTTCGCGAAGTTTATCAGAAACACCCTACTCCAAGTTGCTCCTCAAACTTCTTGAAGAAGCATGACAATTGAGCAATGCCTTCCAGTTTTGTCTCATTAAATTTTTTATGTAAAGTTTTGTGGAGTGCAAGGACTTATAAGTATTTGGCTGCTGAATTATTTGGGTGCCTTTCTTAGCCAGCAAATCGGCCTGTTCGTTGCTCTAAATACCACAATGTCCCGGAATCCATTGGAGTATTATTTGTCGCCCCTCTATTTCCAGACTCTGCAGGAGAGACCGGCAATCCAAGATATTCTTGATGGGTATTTCTCTAGATGCGATAGCCTGGATGGCAGCTTTGGAGTCGGACAGAATAACCACCTTATCGTAATATTGTCTAGGACAAGTTGCTCCTGTGCCACATAAATAGCCATAACCTCACCGTCAAAGGAGGTTTTTTATTTTTCCGACAGGCACATAAAAAGAAAAGATGGAAGAGAATATCCCTGCGCCGACATTCAATGAGAATTTCGTCAAAGAACCATCGGTATAAATATGTAGCCATTCAGGCTACAGGGTAGAGGGTATAGATGGTCTCGAGTGAAACGATCTTTAAGTTACTTTGAGGCATCTGGCTCTTAAGAAATCTGAAAGTTAGCTGCAAAAATGAAATTCCTTTATAACGTATTGAATAGAAAAGAGCAAAACTGCTGTCAGAAACCATAAGAGCGGAATGATTCGAGCAAATGCGAGGACTGTATATAACATACACACCGCGCAAAATACTGGACACAGGTTATATACAAGTGCCAAAATACAATATGTGATGCTGGCATCACCCTTCCTGCCAATTCTATTGCTAGCAAATCTTCACTATCTTATTCATCCCCATTACTCTTGTCTTCTCTCGTACCTTGTAATTTGCAATCAAAATGGTATAGATATTTTATAAATTGCAAAACCTTCCTTAGTTTGAAGGGTCATTTCATTTTATCTTTATAACCTAGACTCTGTTTTGATCATTTTGAAAATTTCCCATGATTTGCAAATTTTTTCTAAGAGATAAACTATCTAAATCGTCAAATTAATAAAATATGTTTATAGACAGCTAACGTTATCATATCTTGAATAAAAAAACTTTTGAAAAGCTCCATTCTGTCAGTTCTGAATGGGAAAGCAATTCTCAATATCAATAAACCATCGTTTTGAAAAAGAAGTAAATTAAGAAAATACGGATTCAATCAAATTCTTTCATTTTACAATGTCAATATCATTTTAAAATTGAATACATTGATTTTTTATTTGAATAATGCTGTTACTTTATTGCTTTAAGCGTGAGTAGCAGATAATTTCGTATCTAAATAGTACTAGGAGAATCTGCAAATGTTTCTTTTAAAGTCACAATGAAGTAACAGAAAGAATTTTATTGGCAAAGCACTTCAACTTAATGTCGTTTTATTATGCTTTTCATGGACGTTGAGTCCTTTATAAAATCAATCTTTGGAAAGGGGAAGAGGAAAACCTGAATACAATAGATAATTCGGGACTATTCCCCTATAAGATGTCATCTCCCAGTTATTTGCTGCCCAAATGGCTATTTGCTAAGTTTGAGATTTTAAAAAAATCTTCTCTTCCTATAATCAGACATTTCTAAAGGAAGTGACCGTGTAAATAAATAAAAAATACATTTTCTATACTATTTACACTTTTAATATTAATACTTTTTCAAATATTCTCGTAGTTACTCAATAAGTATACAATAAAGTGTAATTTTCAATTCGAAATTTTAATTTTTGATACTGGAAAAGAAAACTAGTAACAGTATTAAAATGGTTTAGTTAAAAAAAATGTATTTTTTCCTTTACTATGTAAGTAGTTGCAACATATCGTGTGAAGTATATATAAATCATTTAAAATATACCTAGGGCTGTTCGTAGCATTTTTGAAGAGTTTGACGAGAGGAACTCAAAGTTCCGATTTTTTCAGTGTTGATCTAAGTGCCTTTCTTCTATTTGAAAGTAATCCAGGTCATTTCATCACCTAACAGTTATATCCTTTGTTATACAGGATGATCAATTTAATAGAGTCCCAGTTGGCTTTTCTTACTACCATTAAATCTAGCATCTATTCTAACACTAAAGTATAATTTTTTAAATCATTTTTAAAGTATGGGAGACAATTTGCAACACTGCTGGTCTGTTACTACTTTATTTGTGGGGTAAAACATAAATAGAAACGCACAATGTTACTTAATCCAGTGATAATTTCATTTTTATTTAAATAATTTTAATTCAATAAAAACTTAATTCAATTTTTTTACATCATAATTCCTTACAGTAAATGTTGAAAATGTTCTCCACCATTTTAAACACGAACACGTCGAACCAGTTTTCTGACACTTTGTTGGTGCTATTTCTTCAGTTATGATTCGTTTTAATTCATGTATATTTGGAGAAGTTAAACCCTATCTTTGAGATAACACCCCACACACAAAAAAATGTAACGGGGTGAGGAATAATTAATAATGGAAAGACAATGTAAAAATTTGAATTAATTTTCCCAGGATTAAGTAACATTGTGCGTTTCCATTTCTGTTTTACCTCACAAATAAAGTTCTAGCAGTTCAACAGTGTTGGAAATTGCCTCTCACACTTAAAAAGGTTCAAACAATCATATTTAAGTGTTACAATAGTTACCACGTCCACTCTTTTAAATTGATCACTCTGCAGTTAGACTAAATAAACGTTTCAAATGTTTTGCATCTACAAGTTTTTCAGGCTTCTGGAAGATATTAATTTGCAAGTTCTGTCTATCCAATTATTTATTTTGATAGGTTCAATGATAGTGAGTTCATAAAGTCCATAAAGTCTACTTATAATGTATTAAGAGTCACATGTTCAGAACATTCTTTTAAAACCTTTGCATATATACAACACAGAAACTAAGAGTTATAGAAATTTCACAGCAAAGAAGCTGATAGATTTTTTTTTTCATAAATCCAGGACGCATTAAATATCTTTCGTGAAGGAAAAGAGAATTGTTATTAACAGGAGAGAAAAAAATATCTTCCAGCAGCGGATGCCCAAAAATCAATTTAGAGCGGATATTCCTCGATTGCTTCATCTGATCTCAGCAGGTTTGGAGTAAAATGAGACAAGATATCAAATTTCCGGCCTTCTAATGAAGTTAGATAAGGATTCAGAAGGGAAGGGTACAAAGCGGGGGAATAAAAGAACCTTGCATTTTTATTTTCAATATCGCTATCAAAAGAGGATTGCGAAAATGAAATATTTTGAGGTTTGTATCATTTCATAAAGGAACTTGGGGTTGTCTTTTATATGAGAAACGAATGTTTCTTGTCATTTTTTTTTAATTTTGCATTACGTATTTTCCTTTGAAAATATTCTCCTCGCCAGCGTGGAAGTAAAAAAAATAGAGACTGTTTCGTGATAAAATAATTTATGTTAAAGAGTTGAGTAGTTTCAGACTAGCTTTATGTAATAGTTGCAAATATAAGCAGACTATCCAACTCCCGCTGACTAATAAGCTAAGATTGGATGATATAAAAAAAGGCAAAACACTACTAAATAGATTTAGTTTAGTGTAAAATTTTTCTGTCCCCGGACTTGCCTTTTAGCTGCTTTCTAAATGTTATAAGAAAAATTTGGGAAACTAAATGTATAAAATACATAAGGGTAGAATTTTTCAGATATGTATGTTAAATTCCATTCAATGCTGTTTCCCTTCTTAGCTTTAAAATCAAACACCTCAAAATAAACCAAAGTGCGTCATTCGACAAAAAATAAGTATGCATCTGATTTCTAAAAAATTCTCTATTTGTATTAAACTTTCAGGATCTTTATTTATACAAAATTCCTTATTTATCTTAAAATTTCAAGTTATTAATTTTGATTGGTTTCAGTATGAGCAACTAATCAGATGTCCATATGTGAGATATATAAGCTTGAGGAAATATTTAGTGTTGCAGTCGTAATTCATATTTAGTACCATAGTTTTCAATTAATTAATTCATTTTCCGAAAAGAATTAAAATGTATTTTTTTTAAACTGCAATGTATTGTGAATTATGCACTTAGGGTATTCCTGGAAACATGGACCAGGTTTTTTTCTTCGTTTTCTAAAAGCCATTTATTTATGTATATTTTACTTTTCTCAATGCATGCATAATGCATAGTGCGTCTTATAAAAATACTAATGCAAAGGATCATATCTTTAAAGAAATTTATTTTATGATTCTTTTATTTTAATGTTTACCATATGGTCCACAACAAACGGAGTAGTACGCCGGATATGGACCATATGAATGAGAGCGATGGATCATAGTAAAATTATGAAACAATTCTAAATATGTTAAATTTATATACATTCATTTTCATTACATGAAAATTAAAGTAACTTTTTACAATTAACATACTTAATAATGAGTTTACATGAATTATAATTTGACTTTTAAATACACAGAATTGAAATATAAGCCAAATTGCGTCATTTGACAAAAAATAAGTATGCATCTGATTTCTACAAAATTCTCTATTTGAATTAAACATTCAGGTTCCTTATTTATATATTCAATTCTGAATAGATTCAAACACTGAATGAAATTCTTTCATATGATATAATTTAAGACTATTTAGCAGAAGTTCTTTTTTTTTTGTAATTGTTGTTGGTCTTAATTTCTATCCACAATAATCGGCTGTTACATCAAACCCTGAACATCTTTCATGAAGGCAACGCAAAAAAAAAGATACACTCTATCAAAATCTTTACGTTTTGTCTCATTGAAATAGGGCACGTTTTCTTGAGATAATACATTTACATAACAAAAAATCTGGAGTAACTCCACTCGACTTTTCGAACACTTACGATTAAGATCATTACCAAGCATTTAAATAAATTTTAATCCATGAATAATTCAAATATATATACCAAATTGAAGCTCAATCGAATGTATCGTTTAAACGCTAGCTCACTTTCAAAAATTCCCCTTCCCCCATACGCCATAATGTAAAGAAATCTTTGTCGTAGCTCTACAGAAAAACTATAAGTCCATACACACCAAAATCAAAACCGGTCTTGCGACGTGACGGTGATTTATAACATATATACCCAATTTGAGCTCCATCGAATGCCCCGTTTAGGAGCTATCGTGTTCTCTCACATACGCACACATACATCTCGTAAAAATAGCATAAATGAAATCAGAAGACCTCAAAACGTGTAAATAAACCAAAATCTTGAGGTCGAATTTTTTCATGATTACAATACTTTCCTTACATGGTACATGTTCGGAAAGTAGAAGTGTAATTTCTTATGACTTTTTTCATTCAATTCTGAATTGAAATTAAAATATTGTCCCCCCCCCCCCACACACACACACGCATGAAAAAAATTCTAGATCCACTCTTGATCTCTCCCGACAGAAAGCCTGGTCTGTCCTCTCCCGCATTCGGTAGTACTGCCATCTATCGGCTCCCGAATGAGGTAGAAAGGAAATTTTCAAGAGATTGTTTTAGAAATTAATACCTATGGCCGATACTGCCGCTATGGAGCTAATCTGGATTTGGGGTCGGTAAAAAATTCTGTAAAAGCAGAAGTGTCCAAACCCCCATAATCCATGAAAACAAGACAAGACAGACAGTCCTCTCCGTATACATTCATCCCTATCGATCATATGGGAATTCAACAAACCCTGATTCTACACTGCGGATTGCAAGGCGATAGTTTAAGTTATTCAGAAACCCTATGTTCCCCATGGTTACATCAGCAAAATTAGATAGATTTGCTCCCGCCTGCGAGCGGTGAGGTCTCGGATTTGGCTCCGTTCGAGTCTCTGTGAAAAAAAATATTGTGTTTTTTGAGAAGAAAACCATGACAATCTATACAAAATTCTTTCAGTGTCTGACTGAGATGGTTCCAAATCTGGAGAGGGGCATTAACGAAATAGTTGACAGGTCTATCTCACATGGTGGTCCATCTCGACCGGAATCACCCTAATACTTGTTTTCTACAAAAATTCATTTGTTCTTATTTTTCATAGGTAAATTCTGAATATGCTTCTATCTTACATTTATTTCAGAAATCTTTGAACTAGAATAAGATTTTAAAAAATTGTAATAATAATAATAATATCGAATGTTACAATGAATATTTTGTATAAGGAATCGTTGACGGACATTTAATCAAAGACAAATTTTATATTACAAGCTATGTAATATAACATGCTCATCATGTGAGTGCTTCTTGAGAGGAAGGTCTTAATATTTGCAGATTTAATTTATAAGTCGAGTTAATAATTCGCTCTAAAATTATTGCAAGAAATTTTCACCGAATTTCGAAACACGTTATAATACTTCAAAGCTCATTACTTTCCCACAAATTATCACGAAAAGTGATAATATACGCAGACTGAAATGCTTCGTATTTAGCTCGCTATAAATGCAAATTCATCACAAACTTGTATTTTGTGGTCCGCCATTAAAATTAATCCTAAGGAGATTCGTTACACATTGAGGAATAGATTATACACAAACTTCAACGTGTTTATTCCATGCCCACGAGGTACTGTTATCATCCCAATTAAAGCGTGTTCATCGAACAAGAAATTAATGGAATTCATGTTACCACAATACCGTGGATTAGAACTGATATATACGTCAGTTAAAGATATGTGACTGCAATCTCGACGAGTCGTTTGTCAGCGAAACGGGAATTCCTCCGATCCCTGAACGCGAATTGCTGTATAATTGTCATTACCTTCAATAGAAAGGGGGTGGCATGTTTCAAAATAATTTATGTTAGCAGATTCAATGTTTTAGGGTTTTTATTAAAATTTGAAGTATAGAATTTGAATATGTATGAGTTTTTGGATTAGACTAAGACAGGAACGATGTCTTAGTATTTGACGGGGAAAAAAATACTTTTCATTGTTTAAGTAAGATATACAGTATCAAAAATTATTTATTTGAAGTAAAACTTTACATTCATATTTTATTGCGCAATTTATGAAACGCAGTTATTGTTGAATTAACATTTTTTTTCCATAAAATTTTATATGATATTGGTTGGTATCGGCCCAGCAAACACACACAGGTTCTCTGAACGTCTATTAACGTTCAGAAGACGTTTTCTGAACGTCAATAGCCGTTCAGAGAACCTGTGTGTGTTTGCTGGGGGTATATTATTTCTGACTTTTAAAACTGTTGTATCTTTTCAAGATTTTAATAAAAAACAAGCATATAATGAGAATTCTCGTACAATGGGAGTTAATCAGTGTATTTGTTTACCTACTCACTCTTTTGCAGTTCAAAATTGAAGTATTGAATGCATTGATTCAATAGCATTATACACGCAATTTGAGCAATATGGTATTCGCTCTTGAGAACTGCCTGGACTGCAAACCATTATTTTTGTAAGAGAATGTCACGCATTCTATCGTTGAAGATTAAAATATTTTTTTTTTCGCTTTTTTTTCGGCACGGTCATAATGAAAGTAAACGTATACAGGATGCACATAATTTCGGCTTACATATTCTTAATAAACATACGCATAATATATTTTTAATAAATAAAATTTTTAATTCTTTTTAAACTAAAAGAGAAAAAATAACAGGTTGTGACTCACAAATTATGGAGCAAGAAACGAAAAATGAAAATATCGAAATTACGTGCACGCTTATTTTTCTATCATAACAATATTTACTTGCAAACTTTTATAACACCAATCAATTATCTTTTCAGATAACTCATTGCAATACTGAAACGTTTCAGTTGGTAAAATCTACAATGATGTAATGAGATCTTTACATCAACATTTGTAATAAATAAGTAGAATTCGAAAACACCACGTTCGTTCTTCCTTCTGAAAGACTGCTGTTAGAGAAGAGACGAGCTCAGCCAAGACTGATCCTCAGTGCAACATCGGCTCAAACTGTGTAACACACCCTCATTCGGCGCGGGAAAATAAATAGAGAAGTCACTTGTTGAGCACAGTACACTAATAAAAAAATACTTCATTCTTTTGAGGCAAATAAACCATCGTCCGTTGTGAATTGATATAGAGTTCGTCAAAATAATCTACCTCAGCGATTCTCAACATTTTAACGTCGCGCCCCCCCCCCAACAAAGGCTAACTTAAGGTGGCGCCCCCTCCTCTCACATTTTTCCGCATACATTCAGTTCTTTAATCTTTAGGAATGAACATTTAGTCGAATTTTTTACAAAATAATGTTATCAATAAAGATTGAATGAACCTTTTAAGCGAAAATGGATATATTTTTGAGTAAAAAAGAAAAAAAATACTTTTTTAAAAACATGCATCACTACTTGCTCTTTGGTTTTTCTCGCCCACCCCTTGCAAACACTCTGCACCCTCCTTGGGGGTAGCGCCCCACAGGTTGAGAAACGCTGGTCTACCAAATAACGGATCCATATCATTTCCTTTGTAGATAAAATGAACTGGTGCAGATTTTTTTTTTCAATACATCCACAGAAGAAGTATTCTGGAAATAGCCTAAAAGAAAGAAATATAAGAATTTTTCATTACATATGATGTCATTCACTTATGCGGAGATTAATATTTTACATATACTATAGGAAACTGTCATAGTTGATTCAACTTACGACCCAAATACCTTTTTGAAAGAGTGCACGTCTTCGTACGTATTACGTGAAATGTTTGAAAGCAAATATAATTATGCTCTCTTGAATGCAGTCCTCATAAACCAATTTGTTCATTAACTTTGCTAAATTACACCGGTCAACACGATTTTTGGGTCCGACTTCTACATATATATATATATATATATATATATATATTATGAAAGTTTGTTTTTGTAGAAAAGAAAGTCTTTTTTATTCAAGATTTTTTATAAAAAATAACATATAAATGTGAAATAATAAGAAATTAATGTCTAAAAGTGAATATTTTTCGTATTTTTTTATGTTCGTATGAGCAAATAATAATAATAATATTACAAAAAATACTACAAATAGTACTACAAGCAATACTAAAGAGTTACAAATAATAACACAGTTTACTTTCGGGTTAATCAAAGTCTTTCGTTTATGAAATAAATTAAAATATGCTTATAGACGTAAATCAGATAAAAGCAAACATTAAGAACTAAAAATGAAAATTTAAGTGTTTTTCAATGTCTAGAATCAGAATTTAAGCATGAGAACAGAAACCCGCCCCCCAAGAAAAAGAAAGAAAAATTGTTGACCGGTGTTATCCATGAAATCAGCAACCTGCAACCAACAATTTCCTAGTATAGTAATACCAAACTGTGAATTGAAAGTCTGGTTAGATCATTTGTTAGACTTGGGTCTGGGATAAGAAGAAATTTTATATATTACAGGTCATTAAGTTCGGGTAGGCTCCGTCTTTTAACCTGAACAAAACCTTATGTTCAACTGTTGTACCAGAAAGAGTCTAATCAAATGTATCGAAATCGGTTTGCCTTACTTTTATAAATTTTGCTATTTTTATTTATTTTTTTTCTCCCAAGGTGAAAAATGCCTCCTGATAAAAGCACTACCATGGTATCTCCCACACTTAAACGCATGTACCGCATGTAAATAATTAGCTACGATGATCTTCACAAGTGCGAAGAATATTTCGAAAGACATAATTTACATTTCTGAGAGCTAAACTTCATATTTCATATAGCAGACTTCAAGGAACTGAAATAAATCGAAGCTAATGCTAAAACTTTTATATATTAAATTTCACCAAAAGAATCAAAATATACAAGGAAAAGGAAAATAAAATTGCTGTCTTCATTATCAAGGTATGGAGACTTATTTATCCACCTTGTTTATGAACCGTGCTTCCAACGAAACTTTAAATGTAACTTCTGTTTATAGCTATAAATAAAACCGGACTTATACAAAAAACGTCACCACAAGTTGTCATTAAATGTAATAATCCGCGAAATTGTTATTCAAAGATATTTAGTCTTAAAATTCATTTTATGTTTACAAAATTACTAATATTTTACGTAACATTGTAATCATCTGACGTATGGTCGCCGTAACCTAATCCTGTGTACTGAAAAAATACATTATCGGAGAATTCAGCCATTCGTCTGACACTAAAATAGCAATGCAATCCGGTTTATTTTCAAATACCGTAGTTTTCGGATGTATACCTGTTTTCATCATTTATTCGATTAATGAGATCGCAATTATGATATCGTCGAAAGAGTCTTTTCTCTTTGTTTGAAGCAATAGATGTGAAACGAGGGTAAAGAATTGATAACATTTTCTTAGATACGTTATTTTAGCAAAACGTTTCATAAGCAATTAAGGTTTTTAAAGTATCTGGATAGCAATTCACGTACATGTTTTGTTTTGAGTTAAAACAAGATTAAATATGTGCCTTTGAAGTGTAATATCAAATATTTCGTGCATAACCTTTTAAAATTTTCATTTTTGTCTATACAGCTGTTTCAGCAGAATTTCGTTAAAAGTTTAATGTCTGAATCTGCATGTAAAATATTGAAAAAAAAAAACTCATAGTTTATTTGATCCTGATTATTCAGTTGTTCACTGCGTATCCCATTATATTATGATTATAATAAAAGCATTGTACTGTTCATTCATATTTATAGCATCCCAGAAAAAGTCGGAACAGCAATATTTTACAAGATAAAATTATAGCTCACTATTTTTTATAAATTTTGGTGAAATTCAAACCTGCATATTGCATGTAAATTTTTATGCAACCACTTACAATCAACATTTTTTAATACCTTAAAGATAAAGGAGTGTTAAAGGGCCTAGGTGTTCCATATAGTAAAATTTTGTCATGTCATATCATGTAAAGGAAAAAGCTTAACCTCAAATTTATGTTTTTCTTTCTTTTTTTTCATTTTCTTCTCTTTTCTTCTCTTTTCTTTTCCTTTTTTTTTTCTCTTTTTTTTTGGCAAAGGGATAAGTATTAAAAATATCTACTGAGATTTTTATAATATATATAATAAATATAATATATTAATTGTATATAAAAATATATACAATTTTTTGGGTCCCAGGAGAATTAAAAGCACATGCTGGGTATGTTAGCAATAGAAGACATTGACCACACATTCTAATTTTTCTCACAAATCTGATGATGAGTACAGTAATGTTACATTACACTAGATCTTGTGATCTATGTCAATATCGTAAACTGAAAAGAGATACATATCATAAATCTGCATTGAGAAAAAAAATCCCGCTTACTTGTGTTTCGGCATTTGCAACGAAAAAAATGTTTTGTTTGTAAAATTTACAAAAATAAAAATAAAAGGTAATTCTTAAAGATAACATAGTAATAATTGATACCTCTTCGTTTTTCGAAAGGGTTCTATAGTGAGATTTTTAATTATGCAGAATCTATATCAAATATAACCAACATAACTAGAACTAATTTGTATTAACATTGTATGAAAACTTTTTTTAAAATGATTTCTTAAATGATAAGGTTATTAAAAGAACTTTTGAAATATTCAGATATATTTATAAGGTTTGAAAGATGAATCTGACTTTAGGGGGCTATAAGTTCTATCAAAAATTTATCGTAAAACATCATAAGTACTTTAATTTTTATATTTCATGTTTCATAAAACTTCTCATACGTTTAATAAAGTACTATAGTTTTAAAAAGGAAAATCAACTTTTTTTTATTTTTCGCAATCATATTTTATTACGAATACATTTACTATTTGCGTTGGAAAGAAATAAAAACATTTTCCCTGCAGGAAACTAGTATGTCTAGACTTGTTTTTTACTGCTTTGGCAATGAATTGCTAACATGATGCAGAAAACAGTGAACTAAACTTCTTTTTACATCAGCACACTAGTAATTTTTGCAGAAACTTTCTATGAACCTATAAAATGAATAATAAAACTACAATATAACTTTGAATTTTCAAACTATAATTTTATTTCATATATTATGATAAACAAAATGTGCTTTAAACTATCATGGCAAAGTTGGAAAACTAAACAGAATTATTAGGGTGGCTCGATAACATTTTTTTTCAGAATTCAAAATCTACCTATAAGGAAGAAATGTTCTATGATATATAAATTACTAGTAAAAATAAAGTAAATAAGATTTCAGATGAAGAAATGCTGCAAGGAAGATCAACTTTAGGTATCTGACTCTTTATAAGATAAAAAGTGATTTTTGTTAAAAATAAACAATTATTTTATTACTAGTTAATGTTTTTGAAATGGGGGGATGCATAAAAAATTGTTACAAAAAAAATCTTTACATACATTAAATCAGCTTTTTAGTATTTAATAAAGTAAAATTTAAAAAGTCATCGAAATTAAGTGGACGGTAATTATGTTTGGTGTTAAAAACAGACATAAGATTTGCAATTCCAGAAGATTTCTTATCAACCATAGACTTTTGAGCCATTTTTGTCATAGTTTCTGTTTTACAATACTAAGTTTTATTCTCAGGGCAAAACTTATCAAGTAAACAAACAAAATAATATATAAATGCATGATTTAGAATGTGATCATAATTTCAACGTAAATTATAGTTTTTATGAAAATAAGCACTAAAACATTTTAGCTGTGTACAGAAGTGTAGTCTTCAAATCACTATCCAACACATTCTTCCTTTAATAACGCATAAGCATAACAAAATTTTCCCAATAATTAAAAGAGGTGAGCAGCATTTTTCCGCGAGTAAGAGAGCAACACACTGTCGGTGATCAATGCATCGGAGTAAATAAAGAATGCAGAGAAAAAAGTATTAACATTCTTCACCTCATTAACTCCAGAGTGTCAGGCAATCGCCGATCTGGAATAATGTCATCAGTACTGTATTGAGCCGCAAAAGACCTTTGAATGTTGAGAGCCCCTGGAAAGTGAATTGTTCGATTAGGTACATTCTCTTCCTTCCTTTCTTTTTTTTTCCGTCAGTAAGATATAAGAATAGAGTGTCATCTTTTTTGCATCAAGTGACAAGAGTTTCAGCTATAAGGTGGTACGTTTCGGAAATTTAATCATCCCTGAATATGCAGATTTTTCCTTTTATTTTTCTTTGAAGCGATGAAATAATTATTAGTTAGGGAAAGGGATTAGAGTATAAAATGCTTTAGCTAGGCACATCAACGATGGATCATTTCGTGTATAAGGGAGTGATATAATCTTTTTTATTTATTTATTTATATTTCTTTTTAAAAAATTGCACTGTTCCATTCGAATAAAAATTTGCAACCCTTTACAATTTCTTTATTACCTCAACACAGAGAAAATTACCAATCGTGCAATTCACAGTGATAATTTATTAATTGATGCACAAATCTAGCACATTACAAATTTAGCAGAACTTAACTGTACGTATGCAGTAAAGTTTTAATTAATTTTTTCATTTTTGTCTGAAACAAAAATGCGTGATATTTAAAGTGATCGGGTGGATTTTTTGATGTCATTTGACGAGAAATGTTCGTAAAAATTGTTTCATAAAAATCTAAGAATATTTAAGAGTCTCTTCCGACAAAATTTTAAGAAATATATGATTTTTAGCTAGGGTTTTTTCCTATTAAATTTTTGTCTAAAACAAATACGCGTGATATTTAATGCGGTAGGCGTGGGTTTTGGCGACAGTTGATGAGAAATGTTAGTAAAAACTGTTTCCGGAAAAAGTGATAATATTTAGGGGTCGATCATTTCCGAAAAGATTTCAAGAAATGTATCATTTTATGTCTTTTTCAATTTTTTCCCCCAAATGAATCATATGCAGTCAAAATAACAGTTTAGAGAAGCATTTTGCTGCCTACTCTTTGAAAGATACAATATTTAAAAAGATTCTTTTCAGATCGAGCTTGTTCCCACTCTGCGTGTAAGCATTCGAAAAATTCGCATTTTCGTTGGGAACTATTACATGAAATCTTGTTTTACTGATCCTCTTGCAGTTAATGCTAGAAAATAAGATCGTACGCTCCTGCATGATTTGTTTTCGTATCGTTGCTCTTTCGAGACCGAAATCAGACTAGCTGCACTTAATTGTGGACACACGTCTTATTTAGGAGAGCGGCTTGTAATAATTAGGTCTTTTTTAATCATTGCGTCCTATTTTGTTCTCGCCTGTATTTTAGATGTCGTTAGACAAAAATGAGTTCACTGAACCCCAGTAGGAGGAAGACCGGTCGGGACTCCTAATTTTGAACCAATTCGAGATCAGAGTCTAGCATCTGGTTTGGCACTCTTATATCGATTCAGCATAAAAGACTTTGTAGCCATGGGGTATTTTTCGGGCATTAGCTCCCTTCAGCGCACACGTTCTTAACTTTGAGGTCTAAACCCGAAAGTCACTCGGGTTACCATTTTCGGAGAAGCAGTATTTATCACCTGGATGGGCACTCCTTTACCGTTTCAAAATGAAAGACTTAGCCAAGGCGTATTTCGAGATCAGAGTCTAGCACCTGGTTTGGCACTCTTATATCGATTCAACATCAAAGACTTTGAAGCCAAGGCGTATTTTTCGGGAATTAGATCCCTTCAGCGCACACGTTCTAAACTTAATACTTTGAGGTCTAAACCCGAAAGTCACTCTGGTTACCATTTTCGGAGAAGCAGTCTATCACCTGGATGGACACTCCAATATTATGTACGAATCTTTTAGTTATCAACATTTAACGCAATATGTCTGCACTCAATATATTTAATCTTCGTCCACTTAAAATATGTAACTTCATATTCAGTTTTTCATATATACCAAAATCGGAATTGCATTTTTTTCTAAAAAGTGCGAAAACTTTTCACATTCGAAAGAATTTGGTCAACTGGAAACGCACAGTCTTAAACAATGATTCATGCAAACGAAATCAGTTTATTGTGAAAGAAAGAACTGCATAATCTAGAAAAACTATTTTAAGCGAATTGGAATTTTCCCTTCAAAGCCTTATAACCATGATTTCAGTATGACGTAATTGTCACTTGCTACATCTAATTTTGTCACGTAAATGATTTTCTTTTTTACTCTCAGAAACAAAATGAAGCTGTAAATAGGGAAAAATTGCTTAAAAATTAGGGAACGGGTAGATTTTCATATTTTTAAAGTAGCGCAGATTGTTTTCTATATTTTTACACATAATTATAAAAACTTAAAGCGGGTCGTAGAAACGGCGCAGATGTTATTGCGCTTTTTGTTCTTAGCTTTTTAATCTTTTTGGAGTAATGGTGGTAAAAGTTTAATCTTAGGGTGATTATCCGGAATTATTAGAGAATCAGATTATCAGTGAGTCAGTCATCAGCGTAACTGTACAGTAGATATATAGCAGAACCGAATAGATTGAAGTAGAATTAAGAGTTACTCTTTGAATATTCGGTAGCCGAAGTAAATTTTACTAGATCATGTCTAAAAATAAAACCTACTTTCAGGTACTTGTGCACCATTTAGATAAGTCTAAAATTTTCTGTTAAAATCTTCTGTTTTTTAACCTTAAAACATGATTTTCCAATAATTTCTCATTAAATATTTATTCTTAGAATATTTAAACCGTTCCTTTTATCACGAATAAGAACTGTTAGAAATTTATAATAAAAAAATTAAAATTTATTTCTTTTAAGTATTTTTGAAAAAAACAATCATTAAAAACATCTGGAACCCTCAGTCCACGGAGAGATATGCTGTCAAAATAGCTCAAACATCAAAGTGCTAATAGAAGTTAAAACTATCTCCTGAGCCAAGGAAAAGTGCCTCATATATATGTATCTATGTGCATCCGAAATATAAATGGATATCAAAATAGCATATAGTGCATATTATGTTCATTGACATTTTTTTTAAAACTGCGTCAAATTAAATTGAATATATAGCTTATAGAGTGGGGTAAATAAAAGTGGCCCGGACGATTGGATGCAATTGGACGTGAATAAGTGCAATTATTTTTGTGGGGAGCTGGGTAACCCTAAAGACTAAGGTGTTTTGCAACAAACTTTATAGTTTTTATGGGTTGTACCAGAACGTTTCTGATGAGAATGCAGAAATTCCAGCGATCCTGCTTTGATGTGCCTTCAGCACTTGCTGACCAGAGCCCAAAAGTGATACGAGATCAATGGTGATCACTTTCAACATCATCTATAGGCAGATTAGCGAACTATGGAGTATTTCCTTTCCTTTGCTGTGTTTCTTTTTAACCTGGAATTCTGCTCTCGGGCCACTTTTATTTGCCCCAACCTGCATATTCATTTATCTGTTGCTACAACAATGTGTTCATGCAACAGCATGCGATACATATCGTGCTTGTGTTTTTGTTTTCTGCTAGAGCTTTCACAGCGATGGAGTCTTAGCTATTAGAATAAGTTAAAACTGAGTAAAAAAATAGATAAACGTTACTCATGTGTTACTCAAACTGATTTTATTATAGACGAATCAAATCGAATTAAAATAGTGTTCTAAAAGGATTTACCATTTTATCAGAAAAAAATGTGATTTATATATTAAATATGTTTACGAAAAACCCAATATTTTTTATTTATTTTTTTTTACAAATAGATCTTATATGCAAGTGAATGCAAGAATCTTTTCCCTCTTACATCAAGCAACTATTATCTTCCGGTAAAAGAAAAAGAATTTTTATTACAAAATTGTACTTATCTATATTCAAACGTAGAATAATATCATTAGAAAATTCAAGAAAAAGCACGTACTAGAAATATATATATTTTAAGAAACATTTTTTTTTAAAGAAAATATTTTTAAAACAACGTTTCATTCCAGAATCGGGTTGGTTCATAATAAAGATGTTAATTATGACCTTAATTTGCCTCGAAGAAAAGTAATTTGTATGGTTAGTTGAGCGTAAAACATTACTTACCTACTACATTAATTACTATTTGGGTAGAAAATAAAAATAGTTAATTTGATGTCACCTTTCTTAATGCATTTACGTTATGACATATGAAGAAAAAAATTGAACATTAAAAAAAGTACAAATGTTCAAATAATTCGTTTAATGATAAAGAATGATTACTACTGCAATAATGTTAACGATGTAAAATGATTCGATGAATCCAATTAAAGTTATCGGTAAGAAAAAGAAGTTGCTTTAGGCGTAAATGTGGTAGATTCCTATGATTAGCTGGAATTTCTAGCATCTGCTTTTTGATTTCTTTTTTTAAATAACGGAAATTAATTTCCCCTTTATTGCCCGTTTTTATTTTTTAGATAGCTCGTTAGTAGTTATCAACTGAAATAAAAATGTGAAAAAAAACATCTATGGCTATTTGGACTTTAGAAATCTGCATATAAGACAATGGATTCTTTAAAATGAACGTGCGTCACAATGTAATGTTTAGACGTATTTATTATCGCTTGATAATTTGATATCTTCCTTACTCACACAAAGCCGCAGTTTATTTAGTTTTGAATGATTTCAAATCTTTACTACTCAATCTCCAGTTTTCGTCTATAGTTCGAACGTTTTATTCCTTCTTCGGAAGTAAACGGGTTTAAAACGATGAACCCCTAGTTACCTAAATACTGCCACTTGTGATGTCATTGCTGCTGTTGTTGCTGTAACTGCTAGGCGCACCTATGAGGGAGTTGTCGGAGGACGATTAAGAGAAACGTTCCCTCGGCCGCTCACATGACGTATAGTGTACAAAAGGTATTTGAGAAAAACTGACGGACAACTGGAATACACAAAAAGCTGCACTTTATTGTAGGTATCTTCACAAAACAGTTATTAAAGAAACAAGTTTAATTACGCATCGCACATTGCTTCATAAAAAATTAACAGGAACATATCTAATTGTTCCGGCCACACGGCATGCCGGAGTTCCATAAAAAAAACGAACACAACCTCCTCTGACGGAGAGCAATCGAGAAGTGTTTTCAAATCTTCCTACAAAACTGCCAGCTCTCTACAGGTTGGCGAGTAAAATATGAGCACTCATAAGCCACTGCCCCACGTGACAACCACCGTCCGGTAGGCGTAAACAATATAAAAATTTGAAACAAACGGATTAAATGATTGATGCCAAGACAGAAGTGTCAGAATTTGGCGGATGCCAATACGTAAGGCTACAACCCCGTGCGAAAACACCGACGGAAGACCGGGAGGCGCCAAGAACTTACACAGCATATGCTAAAGCGAAATTAATTTAGAAGGGAAACCCCGAAAAATCCCAGACATAGCGTCGCGCAAAAGGAAAGAATATTTTATCGAGCCGAAAAAACAAAGTGGAGAGAGATTAATACGGAATACGTAATTTTGATTTAGAAAGACGAAACATAGGAACATTATTTTAAGACGCGAAAAATATGTGAACTTCGTCACAGCACCGTCCAGGGGCAGGTTGTAGCTTATAACTTGATTGAAAGAACCGTTTTTACCTCGGAATCGTCCAATAGTCCTCTAACCGCTCTGGCTAAAAAAAAAGAAAAAAAAAGGATACAACACGTGTGACAAAACACAGGACGAATGCGAAAATTCCTTTAATTATTCATACCCAAAAAACACTGACGTAGAACACCCAGAAAATAGAAGCGATAGCATAGCGACAACAAATGACTAAGAACTTATAAAAGCAACCAAATGAACTATACAAATCAGGCGGCCAGTCGAGAGAATGTTTCCACTCTAGCCTGAAAACGCACAGATAAAGAAAGCGTGAATAAAACCTAAACATGACCAGGCAGGGAAAGTCTCAACAATTTGAGTAGGTAGCAGGTTGTGGTGCCATAATAGCGCAGAAATTTGCCTTGCAATATTGAGAAAAAAAAATAAAAGCTGAGTAATTTGTTTACTTTTGGGAACTGTGAAACAGTTGCTCTTTTGGAAGTCAGTAGCATCAATACCATTAAAAAAGTGGAAAACTATGAAATACATAAAACAAATAAGCATTTTATTAAGTGTATATTGAAGAATTTTCCATTTACAAAGACACTAAAGCTTTTGTATGTGTCTACTGCTGTAGGTTTACAGATGGTCTCCAGTCGGATTACAGTATACACTTTTTTTCAATTAATACAATTTCTCGGAGTTGTGATTTTCAATATTTCTAACCTAATTTGTATATTTATAATTTGTAAGCCAAAATATTTTTGATGTTCAAACTTTTCAGCTCTGAATTTTATAAGGAAAAATCTGCTATGGAGCTATTTTTATTTTCCTTTGCTAAATATACTTAGAAAACGTTTTAGAGATATTTATCAGTAAGTATAGAGAATACAGTACATGCATCAGAGATAATGCATCGATTCAATGAGCATATTAAATTAATAATCATATTAACTGCATAATATGCAGTTATTAGTATTTACAAAAAAGGGCATAATGACGGTGAAACCAGCAATAGACGTCAAGATATTGGGCATCCATGCATCCTCAAAGAAAGAGGACGCCGGAGACTGTCCCGCCTAGTACAGCAAAATCGGCGGACAGACAGTGGCTCAGCTGACAGCCCAATATATGCAGGTCCAAGTAAAAGTTTAATCAATGCAGTTAAGAACTTTTGAATTCTAAACTTATGCACGTATGATAAAACACCCAAGATTATTTTTAGATAGGTTTAAAAAACTGATCAGAATAATCTGATTTAGAAATTAAAACTTTTAAATTTAGAAATTAAAGCAGAATTAAAATACAATTTGTTCAGCACTTAGTTGTCGTTTTTAACACAAATTCGTATGATTTTGTTTTCTTTCTAGCGTATTTATTATCATATATGAATGAATTACATTATGCCTAATGGAGTGGTCGCATTTTAAAATGCATTTCTCTGTTCGTGTTCGTATATTAAATATGTTATGAGTATTACTTCGTGAGTTCAGATCTCTGAACTAGATACACGAAAGTTTTCATTTTATTGTCTATGGACTAATTTTCTGCTATTTTCACGAAAAGGTACAATTACAGTATTTAGTATATAAAAAGAATATCATTTGTTCATTTTTACTTTATATTGTAAATATGCAAGATGTTCCTACAGACCTAGTCTTCCATTCCTTAAATACGGCATTAGAAAAACGGCACTAGTGTCTAAACTTAATCTAGTGTCTAAACTTAAGATGAGTGAAAAGCCTAATGCTTAAATCTAAGATGAGTAAAATGCCTAATGTGTAAAATACCTAAATCTTAGCTCCTATTTTGTTATGTTTCAGCAGTCGGTGGCGCAGTGATAGAATCCTAGGTAGCAACATTTCTTCACGGTACGGGTGAAGACGTATAGTAAACGTCAACTTACGATAACAAGCAGTTACTCTTTTTTTATTAGTAGGGATCTTTATATAATTTTTGTGAAAATAAGTACTAACCACAGCTGCAGCTGCTTCCTTGGTGATAACCACATGCGCTTGACCAAGTCGTGACCTGCCGTCAGTACTGCTTTTCCACTACGAAAATCCCTACACAATCAGGATACCGATCTGCGTGATATAAACTCCACAGAATACGCATTTTGCATTACCGTTTCTTGAAAATGAATCGGCGAATCATTACTTGTAAAATGGCAGAGAAAATAATGTCTATGAACAAAGGAAGTGTGCATACAATACGGCGTTATTGTATCCGGGGAAAGATTGCTCCTTTCCCCGGAGCTTCTTCAACCAAGTACCGTCCCTCCCCCCCAAAAAAATTCTTACCAAAATGGTGTACAAATCCCTGAAAGTAGGTTGTATTTGTAAATAAGCATTATTTAGTAAAATTTGCTTCGACTACCAAATATTCAAAATGTAACTCTTAATCCTAAATCATTCCATATATTAAAATCTGTTCGGTTGTGCTATCCTACTACAAAGTTACGCTGATCCTTCACTCTCTAACAACATTGGGTTACCACCCCAAGATGAAACTTTTACCGTCATTACTCAAAGAGGTTAAAAAGTTACGCACAAAAAGCGCAATAACATCTAAACCCTTTCTTCGATCCGCTTGAAAATTTTCATAATTATAAATAAAAATATATAAAACAATCTGCACTACTTTAAGAACCTGAAAATTCGCCCGTTCTCTAATTTTCAAGCAATTTGCAGCTCTATTTTATTTCCGAAAGTAAAATTTGCGTGACAAAATTAGGTGTCGCGAGAGGCAATTACGTCATACTGAAATCATGGTTATCAGGTATTGAAGAGAAAATTAATATTCCAATTCATTCTTTTATTTATAAATAAAATGATTTCGAATATTGATATAACAGGCGATGTCTCCATCAAAACGGAATCTTTCAAATGCGAAAAGTTTTTGCACCTTTTTCGAAGAAAATGCAATTCTAATTTTGGTATATAATGAAAATTGAATAGGAAATTATTTATTTTAAGTGGACGAAGATTAAATATATTGAGTGTAGACATATTTTGTTAAGTGTTTTTTCTAGCGCCCGTTACAAATGCCTGCACAACGGGCTTTATCTACTAGTCTATATACATATATTTTATAACTAAAAGGCTCGAACATAATATTTGAAAGACGACAAATGTACATAGTCGGTACTTTTATAGCTCAGCGAGTTTAAAGGTGACCCCGTGAGACTCTCTGTCTTTGTTCGTGTCTCCGATAATGGTAAGCCAAGTAACTCTCGGGCTTAAGAACTGAAAGTGTTAAGACCGTGTACGCTGAAGGGAGCTAATGCATGCACCATATGTCATGCGATCAAAGTCTTCCATGTTGAAAAGATATAGGAGTGTTAATCCCGATGCTAGACTGTGATCTCGAATTAGCTCAAAATTAGGACTCCCAATCTAAGTCCGTCTTGCTCCTGCGTGGTCCCAATAAAATAGAATCCTCTCCCTTCACCCATCGCCGTTGTATACGGATGATATAACTACATTCATCGATTGCCAGAGGGCATTTGTAACAACAATAACCAATAGTATTCAAAGATTTCGCTCGTTTTCTTTGAAGATGGTTCCTGATCTTTCCTTATCTGTCAAACTTCTTTTACTGCATAAATAGTTATAATGCAGTAAAATGCAAGCCGCGTCTTTCCTTTCCGTATGATATCAAGTGATATTTTTAAGTCACCTGTTGAAAAAAAAATAACCTTTTGAAAAGTTTATAAATATTAAATTTTATTTTCAAATAATTGCAGTATTGATTTAATCTACCACTTACTTGGGAATAATTACATTCACATCTTTTGCAGATGCTTCGTGAATTTAGTTTGCCTGTAAAACTCCTTTTTCCGCATGAAGAGTTTCAATGCAGTGAAATGTAAATAGAGACTTCTTCGGATGGATAACAACTGATATTTTTAAGTTGGCTGTCACAAAGTTGTATCCCTTGCACTGCATTTTGAATATTTTATAGATATTAAGTTTTACTTTCGATTAACAATAGTATTGATTTAATCCGCCGCTGACTCTGGAATGGTTGCACTCATATTTTTCAAATGTTTTACTAAATTTCTTTGCCTATAAAATTCCTTTTACTGCATAAAGAGTTCCAATACAGTGAAATTCATCGGAATGATATTAACTCACATTTTCCAGTCGCCTGTCACAAACAAATATTTTTGCAGTTTATAGGTATTAAATTTTAATTAAGATTTTCATTGACTTAATTCATCACTGACCTTTTAATGGCTAAGCTCATACCTTTTGGGTATTTTAAACAGGTCTAGGCGTTTATAAACGTTAACTTTTGCTCTCTAGTATTAACATTATTGCTTTAATCTATCGGTGAACTTGAAGTGATTAAACTCATAACCTTTCAAGATACTTCATAAACTTAATTTGCCTCTAAAACTACTTTTTCGTACAAAACGTTAAATATAAACAAGCTCGAAGCATTAAAAAACATTGAAAAACTGGTGTTAAAAGATGATATACACTGACTAACCAAAACATTATGACCACCCCCACACTTTTCAATGAACTCGTCTGGATAAAATTGAAAGCACGTAATTAAGTGGGAATGGTATGTAACTGTTGCTGGAGAAGGTAAGGAATCATTCTTGCACTTACGTTTGTGATTTATGGGAAAGGCTGAAGATCTAAGCGAATTTGATGGGATATTGTAATGGCCCAAAGACGCGGAACTAGTATCTTCGAAACTGCACGACTGGTCGGTTGTTCATAATATGCAGTTCTTAGTATTTACAAAAGAAACGGCATAATGACGGTGAAACCAGCAATAAACGCCAAGATGTTTGGCATCTATGCATCCTCAAAGAAAAGGGACGCCGGAGACTGTCCCGCCTAGTACAGCAAAATCGGCGGACAGACAGTGGCTCAGCTGACAGCCGAATATATGCAAGTCCAAGTAAAAGTGTTTCGGAATACACAATTCAGCGGACACTGTTGGATATATGCGGAGCAGACGTCCCACTCGTGTGCCTCTGCTTACTAAAAGCCATTGTGAACCTACGCCTACAGTGGGCACGGAAACATCAAGACTGGACCATGGATATGTGGAAAAGAATTGTCTGGTCGGTTGAATCCAGGTTTCTTCTTCATTAATTCGATGGTCGTGTCAGGGTCCACCATCTTCCAGGAAAACAGCTGCTCTACTCTCCCCTGCATCTCAGAGCTCAAAAACCACCATCTTCAAATATGCCGACATTGTGTGGGCCGCTGCCTAAATATTTAGTACAATTTGTCTCCAGTTATCTACCAAGAACTCGTGGCATCCATTCCCAGGCGAGTTGCAGCTGTTTTGAAGGCCAAAGGAGGTGAAACGTGTTATTGAGTTGATGGTCATAATGCTTTGGCTCTTCAGTGTAAATAAAAAAAATTTTAATAACACGCGTAACAAGGTATTATCTGTCAGTGCGATCATTTCAGCCGAAAACATATTCTGACAGATAAATACCTTGTTACGCGTGTTATTAAACAAAGTTTTATTTATATAAGATTAAAGCATGTTTTATAGAAAGAAAAACCGAGCAAATAAAGTGAATGTTAGAAGAATAAATTCAATTAAATAAGCTTTGGAAAAAAATTAATCAATTGCCTTAAAGTTGGCTTATCCGTTTTGGAAATACGATGCAACTGATACAGACTTAAAACTTCACGCATTACGTATTTACATATATTGAAAAATTGGAAAGAATTTCATTACATTTAACTAAGAATTACCCTGAGTAAGCCACATTTAAGCTAAAAAAATTCGCCCTGAAATTGGTCTATCCGTTTAGTAGCCACAGTACCACTATCAGGTACGCACGCAGAGAGGGTCAGATATCGATAAGAGTTTGAAACTTATAATAACCCCAATTTTCCCTCAAGGGTTGGAAGTGCCTTCTTTCTTTCACAGGATTTCCCTAATCTCATTTATTATTATTTTTTTTGTTGTTGTTGCAATCAAAAACTTTGGTACTCAATTTTTTTTAAGTTTTAAGAACCATTTTTTTTTTTTTTTAATTCGGGCAAATCAGGCGATCGTTCACTTTTCTGATTTTGTTGAAATTTTCCGGATTCGTTCTTCACGTAAATTTATTTTAACGATACTTTTTTTGCGGGAAAAAAAATCACTATAGTTTTGAGGGATCAAATCTGAAAATTATCCATGCTTTTTTCAGTAAGCCAATACTTTTTGTGACAAGAGTGAGCCATGGCATCGGCAATTATTCTGTGTTAAGTCTAAATTGGCTCATAAGGCACGTTATTGATTATTGGTACAAAAGCCAAGAATCATTCAAAATTTTTTGAAAATAGGCTTTTTTTCTAAAATTTTGATCTTTATAATCGTCTTGTGCCAAAAGTGAATCACAAAGGTATATATTTCAGTAAGTTTATACCAATGAGAAGATCTGAAAAAGTGTAAGATATGTGCGGATGACTTTTAGCGTGCACAAATATTTGACCTTGAAATTGCAAAAAATAATACAGAATTGCATGATTTTGTAGGTCATTTACTGCTTATTCCGAGAGTTACCATGCATGAAAATAGCTGAAAAAGAAGACTTAAGTACAGGAAAAACCAAATTAACTTACCGATCTCCGGTAACTTGTAATCTGTATATTTAAATATATATATACACAGGATTATTCTATGATCATGATTCAAACTTACAGAGTTTACACAGTTTAAATAAAACATTTTTTAATGGAATGTATGGTCAGAAGTGACGCTTTGAGCAACTAACATGAATATAATTAGACATCAAAGCAGTACATTGTTCATATATAACATCATCGAAAAGTTCATCTTGGAATCAATGTTTACTATAAATACTCAAAAGTGTTACCATCAACAGTAAAACGCACTAGAAAATGTTAAAAGACTGACTGGAAATATGCATCCCTCCCCCACCCCCGCGCTTGCAATAACCTCATTGGATAGTCGAGCATCGAGGTTCTTAGTTTGAGACCCGTAAACGAGGGTCTTAAGTTGCTCCCAAAAGAATTAGTCAACGCTCGATATCTCTTTCAATTGGAGTGATCCTCAAACTGCTCCTCTACGCCTAGTCTACTGCCCCGTAAAACTAGCATCGGCGATTACAGACAACCACTTTAAAATTAACTGGCCCAACTGATTATATACATTCAATGCATATGTGCCTTTTCATTATTCTTAAATATATTGTTGCAATTATATATTAAACTTTAATGCAGTACGATATTCAATGGAATATATTAAAGAATTTAATAAAGCTACTTTGTTAAAAAAGTCAAGTTGGCATCATTAACAACAGAAAAAAATAACATTTTTTTAAATCCCAGTACTATTAAATCTCTAAATAAAACGTTATCTGTGTCACATTACCATTAATACGTGCATGGGAAAATATCTCTCTGAATATTTAGATTGAAAAAAAATCACATTTTTAAATCTTTTATAGAAGTTCTATTCAATAAATTTACGATTAGACCCGGTATATACTGGAAAATTTTCTATTTGTATTTATGAGTACAAACAATAAAGCGCACTGCAAATAGTAGCAAAAAAACGTTTTCTGGGAGTTTAACAACCGAAGAAAAGGGATGCACATGAATAATTCAGGATCGTAACTAGGGAGAAAACAATATCTTACACAATATTACTTCAAGGCCTCGTGAATTTTACAGACTATTGCATTTTACGACCATATTCAAAAAGTATTATTTAAGTTGAAGCAATCTGTGAATATGCTTACATTAGCATGTGTGCCAAATTGTTTTCTTTAACTTTATACTTTTCAAGAAGCGTGAATATGAAGTTAAATTGGCAATAATGCACGATTCGATAATTTTATTTGCTATTTACCATACCATATCATTCATACTTGAACACACTACACTGTTAACACTAAAATTTTCAACTCATAAGTCTAAACTTGTTGAGCAATCAATGAAGTTCACAAACAAAAGACCATAAGCAACGACTAACGGTGCATTAAATCCTCTGCCTGTTTAAAAACTAATTCAATTAACATACAAATTTTTAAAAAATTCTGGAGATCGCAAGCATTTGGTCTTTCTTTTAAAGTTCGAACCTCCGAACGTTTCTTCAAACAGTCCTTAAAAGACTAAAATTTCGTATAACTAAATGTTAAAAAAAAACATCTTTGTAATTTAAAGTTGTCGTTTTTTTTTTTTAAATTATAAACTGTAATATGTAGCATTATTTCAGTTTTATTCAAGTTTAGCTTTTCTGTTTGCTATGCATGCTAATATAATGAAATTAATCTATATTTTATTTTAAATGTGATTAACTGTTGATCATATAGGAGGGGCATCCAGAAAGCAAGTTTTCCGATGTCCATATTCAGAAACAAAATATAGTCAGTTGAAAACATTTATGAGGATAGATACAGAAATCATTCAGCTGCTTTTCAACATAAGACCCATCGAAATTCTATTATTTAACATACTAAGGAATCAACCTTTGTAGTATTTTTTCGTAAATACCGCTTCCTCCAATTGGAGCAAAAACAGACCAAACTTGATGAGGAGCAAGATTGAAACTGTAAGTCGTATAATAAAACCCCGGAACTCCTGCTTTGTGAAATGCACTATATGAGAGTGAGCACTTTTGTGGATTAGCACACCACAACATCATAATATTTCCCATCTTTCGTTTTGTCACGTCGTGGTTCAAAAACTTGATCACGGATTTCACAACACGGTTGACAGAAGGAGAAATAAGAGACCTTCAGCCGCTACAACTACATAAATACCGTCGATTGAGAAGTGCCATTAAGTGCATACGATATCCACTCCAATAATCTTCACAGCACGCGCTTTCGTTTTCTCAATTTTTTACGTGCAGTCTGTTGGAAGCTTAGAAAACTTACATCTTGAATGTTCCATGTACAATCGTCGGTGATTATGCTTTGGAGGATAAAAATACCAACTCCAAGAAGGACTTGTATTAGATAAACGAAATTTCGTAGGCATGTATATAAGTTGTCTGATAAATGACGGCCTATTAAATTTTGCTCTCGGAGCATACATGTGGCATTACTAACGTCATTATGAAGATGCAAATCAGCTTTGCTTTAAATACAATATGTAAAATTTGTGAGCTTTATTTATTTGAGAGCAGTGAATTGGAGTGATTTTAAGAAGAGGATGAAAACATTATCAACAGCTCACTGAGGTTGAACAAGGTCGTGTAATAGAGCTATAAATAGGTGGATTTTCTTCTCGTTATACACTGTCTACCAATAAGTATTTGGACACCTATGCAAATGACGATATCTGCTGTCCTGAGGTGCGTCACGGCCTCCGCCGGTATATATCGTGTAGGAAACAGCATCGGCATTAGTCGCATGCAAGATGCCGCGCAGTTCGGAGCTCTCTGATTTCGAGAAAGGTATAATTATCGGGTATCACAAATGTGGCCGATCCTTAAGGGACATATCTAGCTATCTGAGGTACCCAAAATCGAGAGTGGCCTATGTGATTAAGCAGTGGAAGGTGAGCGGTGATTGTAGGAATGTGCCCCGAGTCGGCAGACCAACGAAACTGGGAGACCGACGAGTGCTGTCCAGAGAAATTCGGAATAACCGCACCCAACCGAAGGCCCTCATCCGCGAGGAGTTTCAACAGGCATCCGGGAGTATTGTTTCAATGAATACCATCCATAAGAAAGCACATCTGCTTGGTTTTCATGGTCGCGCTGCTGCCCATAAGTCCAACCGCGCTGCTCGGTTAAGCACACAGATGGACCCTTTTTTGACGACAGCTGGCTGCGCCCGGCACAGCCAGCTGTCGTCAAAAAAGGGTCTCTAGATCTGTGGCACGCGATGAACGTTTCGATCGTCCGCCCTCTTGCTGGGAGTTAAGTCGAGCGATGGCAATGGCTGCCCTTTTTTCAGCATTGGGCAATCCATCCAGATGTTCTCGCATTCTTCAATTTTTCAGCAGATGTCAATGCTGTTAAAAATAATCGTGACAATTTTTTTACGGGGCTATGACGTGATAAAAAGTAAAGGATTCTCGTGGAGCTATGTCACCCGCAACTATTTTTATAGCAATCCAATCTATTCTTCGTGACTGGCAACAGTCAAAACGTCAGAGTTTGGTGTTCCCAGAGCGGGATCACTGCGCGTTAAAGGTTTAACAGTGAATATCAGGACATCTTAAAAACATTCTCCTTGTAGAATTCATTCATCGAATTCGAAATCAGCTGAAAACTCACGCAATACAGCCGTAATGAATGCAAAACTGATGTCTTTCTAAATTACTTGTGACCATTCAAATCGGATTGCAAAATTATGTATTTAAATGTACAGAAATTTTCATGAAAATGAGTCTGCTGTCTTCTGCTCTGCTTTCATATTTTCTTCTGTGTTCATATCGTTTGTATTGACATTTTCCTCTTTAATGAAAAAAAAGGGTTTTGAACTTAAATGCTAGTTAAAATATAGCTAACATATTAATACAAAGCTTATCAGCTATGGCTGAAAGCTTATTATTAGTGACGGAATAAAATACATCTCTTAAAAAATTTACGTAACATTTACACAACAAAATATGTATTCCTCTTTAATACTGGGCATTACATAAGCTCTGTGAAGAATTATTTAAGAGAATTTTTAAATATCATTAAAGTTCAAATATATGTTCTAACTCGTTTAGCGTCTCTTAGAATTCTTTATAATGCTGTTAATGCTTCAAAATGAAAGCTAAACTTCCTTAGTTCGCAAGAAATATTGAACTGAAATACAGAGCATAAAAAATCAGCATATATATTCATATTTCCAAAAATAATATTATCCCGAAACCAATTTGCTTAAACGTTTTCCCGAAAACAACTATTAGCACATTCATCTGAAGTAAACGGATTTTCTATTTCTTATTTCTCAATCAAAATGCGTAAGGCATTGAAATCAGAAAAGAAAGCAGAACACGCGAAGGAAAAAGATTTGTTTATAATTTGCAGCTTAAAAATCATAAAAGCGAACATGGATATTTTAATTTCATAAACATGCAAAAAAATAATATCCTAAGCAACTGCGTTTCGTAAAATTACCTGTTTCCAAGAATATTACGTTTGATGAGTGTTTGTGAAGGAAATATTTTTCTTTGCACAGCGTGCATATGAATATTAATTTTAGTGCTTAAAATTTTCGTTTCGTGTCTTTCTCTTTTGATATAGGGCTAAGCTTTCGTAAGAATTAATACAAAAGTTGGATACATTTCAATTGAATCACAGCATTGTTTTCTTCATACGTGGAGATTTTCAAAATAAGCATATTCAATTTATGAAATATGCATTTGAATACATTCACGATTCATAAGGCTATTTCAAATGTCAACAGTATTCTGTATAATTCAAATTGCAAGGAAGATGTAACTAGGAACACTTAATTTCAAGAGACGTACGTAAATAAATGCATATTGCATTAAACTTAATATGTCTATAAATATCACGTAATCATAACACACATTAGGTTACTTCTAAGCGTTCGAAAAGTTTTAATTCAAAAGCTTTCAATTCATAATTTATGAAAACAAATGCTGTCTGAATACCTTTTTATGTTCTTATGACATTGCTATTTCTGAAATCAGCTTTTATATTTTATTTGTGTGTTATGTGACTTACACTCTATGTGATATAACACTCTTTCTGCCTTGGTTTAATTCCCCTGTTTTGAACAATGATGAAGGTAAAATATAATGCAGTTTTAATATGACACCTACGATGAAAATCATCGATTAGGTCCACCGATGAATTTAGGTGTGAATTTAGTTGTCGAAGAAGAATTATACCTATATTTTTTTGTGTGTGCTCACTCCTCTGCAATCCTGTTTTAGTATATTATTCACAAAAAATCTTTATTACTCATATAAAGCCACTGCATAAAACTTTCACCACTGCCATCACCATCACCGGGGCAGAACCGATTTTCATCAGAAATCACGACTGATCTAATAACCTTGATCTAATAACTGATCTAATAACCACTTAATATATCCTTCAAAGAGCTGAATATGTGGTTATTATAAAGTAAATAAAAAACTTTGTAAAAAACACACATAAGATGTTATAGGTAAGAGGAATTAAGAGTAAGAGTAAGTGGTTATTATATGAGTTGAATGGAAGATGGGAAAAATCACTCAAAATCAGGGTGATGCACAAAGACTACTTGTTTTTGCTGTATGGAGCCGGACATAAGCCTAGAGTGTGATCACTCCCTCGGACAGACTTTCTTACCATTTTTCAGCTCTTTTTAGTTTGACTATCGCTGACTCTAGGAAACACAGTATTTTTTGCTGTTCTACAGGGACTCACTCGCTTACTCTTGCAAAGACACGAAATTGTCTTGTTTTTGATCAATACTGATATATTTTTACCCTCTGCTTTTAGATACAAGAACCATAAAAATAATTATTCAGTCGTTTTTAATTGAATTGCAAATTTCGAAAAGGGCTCACGTCTGAAAATTAAAATTTTTCAGAGGACACAACTGATTTTTTGTTGTCCATTTAACTGATTGAAACAGTTTTTTTTTGTTGTAATATTATTGAAAACTGTGTATGTTATAACAAGGCAAAATAATATCCTTGAAGGAAGATTTGGGGGAAAAAAATGATCGTTACAGTTTTCTGAGATCAGTCCTTCTTGAAATTCATCCAAGGACTTCGGTGGTTTTAGTACTAAAACAGCATTATTTTAAGCTCAAGTTTTTTAAAAGAACAAATATAGAAAATTAGTATTTACAACATTTCACTATATTGTTATGCCTTGGGATTACATTGTCATACAAAATTACAAAAATATCACCCCAAAAATGTTCAAAAGACGTCTTTAAGAAGCCTTTTGAGCGTCTTTTGAACTATTTTTGCTACTTGGGGTATTTTTCATTAGTGTGGAAACTAGATATCAGCCTTTCTCGCATAAGAAATATAGATCTACATGTGGACATGAAACAAAAAGCGAAAATGTCAATTTAAAAAAACCTCGAGATAAGGCCTTTTTAAAATTTGCCATTCAGTTATACTATTAACGCTACTATTAAACGAAGACTGTCTGCATGTATAAATGCGATCTCGGAAAAGGCTCTAAGGATTTTTTCTTGGAGCCATTTTTAAAAGATTTTTTTAAATAATATTTTGTACATGGTGGTTTCTCGGGGCCAGGAATCGATAACACTAGGTCACTTGACTAGAAAAACAGTCTGAATGGCTGTGAATGTAAAATAAACCACTTTGAACTATCGATCTAACCATCTATTGATCGTTTGCGAAACACAGTGTTTGTTTTGACGGAATAATACGTAAATAGTTTCATTATTCTTAATAAGTAATTGTTATTTTAGAAAACCATAGGTAATTATTCTGTCAAATATTGCTTGCATTTATTATTTCGCAATTTTGTACCGAACATAGTAGTAAATTTTATGAGAAATGTGTTTCTAAGATTTAATAATATTTATTTTCGTATTTATTTTTAAATACTAAACTATAGTACTATAGATATTTCGCATTTATTTTATTGATGCATAATATAAGAATTTCAAAAGACATGCATGTTTCAGCTTTACAGACCAATTTAAATGAAATGAAATCCTTCACAATGATACACAGAAATAATAAAGATCCTGTAAAGTAAGCCTAATCAAACAAATATTTTTTAATTACTAATTTTGCAAAATTTTTATTGGTCGCTTTGTAAAGCTCTAATATTTCAGCAAAATTAGCCTAAAAACAACGTCATTATGAAAAGAACACAGAATTTAACGTTCTAACATTACATTGAATTTTCTTTTTCTAACATACGTGAAAGAATGCTTTTATCTATTCTGTGGTTGATTTCAAAGTATGCTGAAGTGTGTTTTTATACTAACTAGTGGTCGAAATTCGACAGCAATATATTAAAAATCTATATAATCATCGCTTATACCTCTATAATCTCTGCTCATAACGTTTTTTTTTTTTTTTTTTTTTTTTTTTTTTTTTTTTGTTCTATTACGTCAGCTGCGAGCGAGTACAAATACGTCATTATGCATTAATCTTCCGGTTACTTAAAAAATGTGAAGGATAGGGAAATTGAGGTATAACTTGGCTAAGCCATATTTAAGATGCCGCAATGCGTTTTTCGACATTTCCCTGCTCAAACCATGGAATGAGCGAGCACTACTTTTCTGCGGCGTACAATTGAAAAACTGGCTGCCTCAATAATATTCATTTTTTGTCGAATGTTTGTCCTTGAGACTTTGTACTTATTGTCATTGCAAATGCAGGTATAATTGGAATTTGGTTTCTTTTGAGTGATAAGTGAAAGCTGATGAAAACATAAGTTAAAGAACACAGTTAAAGTATAATACTAGACTATGGACATTCCCCCTCCCCATTCAAACCCAACCTCCAGACGGAAAAATGGTATAAGAAAACAGTTAAAGAATAATACTACAACATGGACACTCCCTGGATTCTAAGTCATGATTATGAATTACCGATGATTCTTACTGGAGATTTTAATGTTAATTTTCACTTCTCAGCCGTTAGTTGATTTTTTAAAAGAAAAATTTGATCTAACTGTGTATACTTCTCGACTTCAATCAACAAAGTGTTTCGGTACATCGATAGATGCTGTATTTTCAAGAAAATTTGCAAATTTAGAGAGTAAAATTTATGTTTCACATTATAGTTACCACAAGCCTATAACTTCATACATAAAAAATTATGATGACATTCAAGTACCTATTTCCAATGAATAATATGAATATAACATTTATATAATCTTTGTAAAGTACATGAATAATAAATATAATTAAATTATATTTTGATATTTATTCTAAGTTTAATCATTTCAGTGATATGTGTCCTAAACGTCAAAGACGTTTTACTTCAATCGCGCGTAAAGATACACTTTTTTTATTTGTTTTTTTTTAGATCAGTTACAGGAGTACTTACCAGGTAGGCTATTAGCGGTACAATTGCACTTGACGATCATTTTTGGCCTTATCAATTACTAAATTTTAATGAATTCAAAATTATCCTACCGCGAAGCCACACCGGGCGTAAATCCCACCAATAATTTTTTTTCTTAGCGACATTAAAAGACTACTTCTAAAACATCGTTGTTCCCCAAAACAAAGCCTAAAATGTTAATCAGTACACACAAAAAAATACTTATATACAAATTACAGTGTATATCACTAAAAAGAAATCTGTATGTTTATTGAATTGATCGTTTGTTAAAAATATGGAAATGGGAAAAACATATGAAATTAAATTAACATTCCAAAATATAGAAATGTGGATGAGAGAACTCTGTACTGGAAATGATGCTCAGTGATTCTCGTTAGACTTGTTTGCAATAGGCGCATGTTTCAATTATTTGGCGTTTTATTGGCTGACTGAGAATTATCCAAATCATTAACAGTCAAAGAACTTAAAAACTTCACTGTGTAATTATTGATTTTGCTGTCATCATGGCAAATTATTTTATTGTAGCTATGATATGTTCTCAGTTTACCATGTATTCGAATAAATGTATCAGTATTAACAAAAATGCAATCATCGTTTTTAAAGGCTAAAATAACTGACTTCAATATGTTATGCTTTGTAGAGTATGCTTTGTCGGAAATATTTCCATACACCGCATTAACAATGTAATATTATTTTCATCTCCCATTGATTGCTGATAAATTTCGACAATATTTTCACTAAACTGGCGATGAATTTCATTTTTTGCAAATTTTGTTCGAATATTATAACCCTATTGTATCGTTAAAACTGAATGCTGTTATTTCGAAATGGACACAACAATGAAACCATCATCCGACATGGCGCAAAATATTGCTCGCCAATTTACTTCCCTAATTTTTTTTACAGTGAATGAACATAATACACAAAAATTTTATCATTCGCACAACCACCTCCATACGAACTTTAAATACACCGAATTTCAAACTCCTCCGTTCGCGCAATGTTCTGCAAAAGGGTCACAAAGGTTTTCCTTAGCGTATTTATATATACAGGGTGGCCATAATTAAACTGCAACTGTACAACGGGTGATGGAGAGAAAACTACCAGGAATATTCCAGTGAAACTTGGTATCTACACGTTTCAGAACATAAGCAAGTCAAATATTCAATTAAGAAATAGCCATTTTCACCCGATAGATGTCGCTATATCGTGTTTTAATGCTTATGGACGTCATATATGCAAATTTTAAGCCCGTCGAACAGTGTAAAAGCAAGATCACATTGAGTAATGGTCAATCATGACTCTGAATAAGAAGGAACGTGCATTGTTAGTGAAGATATTCTATCAGAATGGTAGCAATTATTCAGCTACTCTGAAAGAATACCTGCGTATGGAACGATTAAGAAGTGGTCCAATGAGTGTCAATGAGAATAAATAATGGTTGATTGTTTTCCAGAGCGTCTTTATGAATTGTTTAATTTGGGATCTTAATTTCCATACGAATATTTTACTGTTTTGTGATTGTGAGTGGTAAGTTGATGTTATTTATAAATTACTTGCATTTCAATTCAAAATAACTTATGACATTTTTATTTGGCGATTTTTACGTAGCACACTTTTAAAGATACACTTTAAATACGGCGTTTTAGAACTCATGAAATACAGTTCACTATGAGTTCTCAAATACAAGTTCTCAAAAATAACGTCCTTTGAACTTTGGCAGGTGTTCCCAGAAGCAGTCATGAAAGGAGCATCAGTAGGACTCTGGACAGCCTACCAAATCAACCCATTCAGCCAATGATCTCTTTTTGAGTACCTCAAGAGTCTTTGCATCCAATAGCTAAGTAAAATAGCAATCACATACCTAAAAAATCTAAACATCCGTGAGACCAGATTGGATATCAATGAAGAACTATCTCAATAGCTTAGCTGTATATAGGAGTAACATCTACGATTCTAACACTTCATGATTTAATGATCTCAATGTTAATGAAAAAAATGATGATCTTACTGGGGAACGTCAAAGGCGATCGACTTAAATGCGTGAATGTCCAGTTTGAAAACAAGTATTGAAACACGTGATCTCCGGCAGCAGCGCTTGGCTCAAATGCGTGAACGTGTAGATCAGAAACTATCAGATGAAACAGATAATCCGCAGCAGCAGCGTTTGGCTCAAATGCATGGGCGTGCTGCTCAAAATCGAGCAGATAAATAATAACGAACAGCAGCGCCTGACTCAAATGATTAAATGTGAAACTCAAAGACGATCAGATGAAACAAATGATCTCCGTTAGTAGCGTTTGTAAGTTATCAATTCTGCGGTATTCTTACAAACGCTACTACCGGATATCAATAAATTACTGTAAATGGTTTATTACATTGAAAGTTTCCTTTGTTTTCAAAAGTTTTTTTTCAATCATAAGTAATAATTTTCTCACATTCACTTAGATTTAACGTCCCCAAAATGTTCGAAAAGCTTAAGGTGGAGGAGCAACTGAAATTCGAGGACTCGGATGATGCAAAGATAAATATTTATTACTAGTATTTTCCTATCAATATATATATTCTAATATAGATGCTGTATCTAATCTAACAATAATTTATTACGTTTTTAGTGATGTTAGACTTAAGTTACAATAAACTAAATAGCATTTCACATTTACAATTTTTAGCCATGAATTGTTTCTCAAAACTAAAACTTTTAATTTCAACAACTTATGTAATTTAGAAAATGTTAAGATTCAAGTATTCAAAGTTGGTAAAACGTACACTATTTTCTAAAATGCTCAAGTAATTTTCACAGCCTTATTTTCTCAGCACTGAAATATGAAATTTTGTTCAAATTCGGAATTCTTTCACTCTTGTGTTTTGTGATGCATTTGTATGTAATGTATGTTTTCATACATCAAAAATACTTTCCTCAAGATTCTGTATTTCTCTTCTGCAAAACTCCGAAACATTTAAAATTCATTCACTCCAAGTAAACGTTATTCAAAAGTCTAACAACCGGAAACGTTCATGCAAGAGTAATTCAGTTCTAAAATTCAGAAATAGTTTCTGTTAAAAATTGCTTATAAAAACATTGATTGTGGAGAATTTACAAAAGAGAATAACTTCATGCAGTTTTTTTACAGTTCTTTGCATATTTATAAAAATGTCAACAAAAATGTTTACACATCAATAAAATCAGTTTTGAAATATTCCAGATTTAAATTATGTGTTTATTTTAGAGTTTAGCATTCAAAAGTCTCGTGTCTTTATGTAACAGTAAAATTTGGAAACTTTAAAGCATAAACTTTGCAAGCAAATTTATCTTTGTAACTTAACTTATAAAAAAGCAGTTGTAGTTTACAAACAAATAAAAATTTTTGTGTTTTAGCAACCATTGCTATCGACATGTTAAAGCGATTTAACATTTTTGTCTGAAAAAATTTGTAAATACTTGCAAGTTAATATGTGTTTATTAGGCTACATTCTACAAAGTTTGTAGCTACATACGTCGTAATTAAATTCCTCGTCTTTTAATATTTTATAATTTTATTACTTAACCCTCTTAAAAGTGTCTTAAAAATGGGCAAATAATTTATTGTTTTCAAGGTAAAATTTTCATGCCACTTCAAAATTATTAAAAAAATACAATTTTAATGGGAAGATAAGATTTGTAATTATTAAAAAGTTAACTCCTAAAATACCTATAAGCTTTAATATCAAAACTTATTTTATGATACCTAAATGTTATAAATAATTTAAACTATAGATGCATTGCAGTGAAAAATAGAACGAAGTAGACGGGATTTTACGTCACAACAGCTTCGAGGGTTAAATCATTTTTAAAAAGCACTTAAGTCACAAATTTTCATTAATTAATAAAAATTATGAAACAAATATTGGTAATGGTATGTTATTACAAATATTGGTAATGGTATGTTTAAAAGATATTACAATCAGTACTGCATTTTTTTATTGGATACTAGCTGAAGTACCCGTTCTTCGCACGGGAATGAATAGACTTTTTGATATTACGATTTGTGGTGATTACTATTTATTGTAATTAAGAGATATAGCAAAATGGATATCGCATTATATTGTGTTCAATAACCATGCATACTGAATTTCAAGGCAATCGTTTGAACGGTGCAGAAGGCCATGCGGCATAGCGTAATCTAGTGGCGAGTTTTAGCAAAAGGGATACGGCGAAAATATTCTTCGCATTCAGATATCGATGAATACGAAATTTCAGGAAGATCGGCTGGACAGCCCTGAAGTTCACGTGTTGACGCGATATCTAACGCGAAACTCTTCCCCGTGTTCAAATATCTATGTATACCTATTTTCATAGTGATTAGTTGCACGGTCAGGAAGTGATACACTGCAGCGCGATCTAGTGTTAATTAAAGTAATGATTTGCTACAGTGCCGTGAAGTGGCGAGTTATAGCAAAATGGATAACGCCAAAATATTCTCATTGTTCAAATAGCTATGTATACTGATTTTCATAGCGACCGTTTGAATGGTCAAGAATTTTGCCTGCTGCAGCGTCATCTAGTGGCGAGTTAAAATAATAATGCATTGCAGTGCCATCTAGTGGTGAGTAACATCAAAAGGAACACAGAATATATTCTTCGTGCTGAAATGTGTAAGTATAAGAAATTTTATGCCGCTCAGACGAACGGTATAGAAGTTGATGCGTTGCAGCGCCATTTAGCGGCAAGTTACAGCAAAATGGATACTGAAAAATATTCTCCGTGTTCTAATATCAGCGGGTACCAAATTTCATCGAAATCGGTTGGACGATATTCGCAAAGTAAACGGCTAAACGGAATAGAATTCGACGTTCTGCTGCGCCACCTGGTGGCAAGTTAGAGGAAAACGGATAGCATAAAAAGCTTCTCCATGATAAAAGACTTAGGTGAACCAAATTTCATGGTGCAATGGTGCTCAACGGTGCTGGAGTTTTTCAACCTCATACACACATACAAACATTCATTTTTATCTATAACCAGTGTGATTATATATCCCAGTCTCAAATAAAATCCAGTTTCAAATCTAAGCCTCGCTAAAGTGCCAACATTCGCCATTTTGCAAGCGTTTTTTTCAGGAAATCATTCCAAGCATTGACTTAGCAGCAATTAATAAGTGAAATGGTTCGACCACGAAAAAGTAAAGCAAGCCTTTATTTGAAAAGTGGAATCCCTTAATACAGTTGAATTTTTTAAAATTATCAACTATAACGTGTTTTATTCATCGTTACTCCGATGTACTAAATGAGAAGATTTCAATTTTCTGAAATTTGGCGGAATTCCCCAACTTAAATCAATGTGCTCAATTGGCGAGAATTCTGAAGTTAGATCGCTTGAAATCCCTTAATAACTGCATTATTTCTTCACGGATCATTAAAATTTAACGCTGTATTCTAATAAAACCTTTGAACTTGTTTTCAAAAATCTATTTCCTTAAGCTCTCAATAAATTGCGCCAAGCCGAAAACTGTGCAAACCGCTAGAACTCACTTAATCAAAATCGATATTTCAGCCACTTTATTTTTTCGCCAAACTAAAGAATTTTACACATTAGCCTCGGAAATCTTCAATTCTTATTGTTTTGCTTATAAAACATTTCATTCCTGCTCTGATTTCCCATGCACACGATATTATAATTTTTAAAAAAAATAACCTTACGAATATAAACTAACAAAAAAAAATCATTATTATTCTTTTATTTTTACTTTGAGAATTTAAAACATTTTATTCGGCAAAATCGCCACACATGGCAACCACGATCCTTATTTCACACTTTTTTCACTACAGGGGTTACAATTACGGAAAGCTTTTTGCGTGAATAGCATAAAAAATCTCTTCAATTCCGGGAACGGGTGGACTTTCAAAGTTTTAAAGTGGACTACGATTTATTCTGTATTATTTTACATATCTGTGCTAAATTTCAGGCCGATAGGTCCATTTTTGTGGATTTGTATACGAATCAAATCAACCAACAAACAAACAAACAAACAGAATTTCATTTTTATTTATAAGATTGTCTTATTAATTCTGTCTTTTACTTGGTTTATTACTAGTTGTAAAAGAACGTTAATTAAGTTGCTTCGAATAAAAGATTCCTCTAATTCAGAGAACCATATTTCGATTAAACCAAAGTCAGTGTGTTCAAGGCTTTTTTTTTTCACTACACTATTCACTACCCGAAATGTTTCAATTGAAACTTGAAACATTTCTGGTGATATTTTACTTCGCCTTTAAGATATGTATGTTTGAATGCCTTCCTTTGGCAATATTTCATGAGAAACTGCCCCAGATTCAGTTTCAACCAAGTTATTGCAGACTGCATAAACAGAGTGCTTAGCTGCATCACTTGCTACACTTTTCATCAGTGATGTGAGATCCTGCCATAATGTCAAAATTAGTATAATATTTGTCATGATAATATTCCACTAATAGAACAAACATATTTCAACATTTGCAATTCTAGGAAAGCATTCTGTAGAATAAGGCTTAAAAACTTCATTGGGTTTTAATAAATAGATTCTATCGAAAGGCGGCATGAACATTTCTATTCAATTCTATGGCGGTAGATGAACATTTGACTTATCCGATATTGCTAAATTTTAATTCTGTAAAAGGCCAGAATTTTTTGCTTACTTATTGAAATATTTTCAATATTGAAATATTTTCAAAGCTTTCTTTCCTATTCAAATAAAAGAAAGTAAAAAATTCTTTTCAACCAAGAGAGGCTTCCTGAAGCGTTTACAGATATTGCACAGGAACCGGAAAGAAACTGTCATGCCGCTTCGCATACTTACTTTTTTAGAAACAAATAACTTTTGAAAACTATTTATTAGAGTTTATAAAAACTAAAGCTTAGTGCAGTATTCTTTAGCAAAAATGTGAAACAGATTTAAATACTCTAATATGATTTTTTTAAATATCTTTAAATTTTTGTATACTCTTGATTTCTTCATTATTTCAAATAGGAAGTTCAACTTGGTAGATTTTCAAGTTAGTATTATCTCGTTCAAGAAGAACATGAAGTTTGGACTTATGAAGCTGTTATGTTCCTAACAGTAGTGATGTTTATTAGGAAAGGAGCAATAAAAAAACTTGGACAAAGGATTCTTGAGCCACGCGTGAGTTCCGTAAAAAACAACATATACCGTATATCCCGGAGTATAGCACGCATCAGTAAATTTAGAATACATCAAGAAATTTATTTTATCTCTTATATTATGCCTTTTATATCCGGTGTACAACACGCACGCGAAAAATAAATTTTTTGAAGTTGGAAATGCGTGTTATAAGCTGAGATATACGGTACCTATAAAACAGCAGCTTTTCCTCATGAGAAATTCCCGAGACAGTTTTGAGTGTGTTCCTCCCTAAAGCTTAGACCCCACTTCTGGCGGTAGTAAAAAAGCTATAAAAATGCGTATCATTTCCATTCTACTAAATTGCCGTGACAAGTGGCACCGCAAAATCTAAATTAATTTTCTTTTCAAGACCAGGACCATTTCTCTGAAGCGTCCCACTTTAAAAAGCTGGACAAAAATGTAGCTTTTATTTGGTACTTCCTGAAAACCAAAAAAAAAAAAAAAATGATGAGAGATCTAAGTATAAACTTCGCATTAATGCAAAATATGTTTAAACTGACACACAACTCTTTATAAAAAATTTAAATTTAAAATAGATCAATGTGTTTGATTTTAATCCTAGTGTATTTGAGTAGCTGAAAATTTACAGACTCGGTAAACATTTATTTCTCGCGTGAAATTAGTTTTTCTCCTTATAAAATGGTTTTCCGTTATTCCATCACGATTTACCATGTATTTATCTCGTATCTATCACGGGATTTTCCTTTTTAAAATGAAATTTAAAAAATGCGAATCCCCAAAACGCAGACTGTCTATTGTTCATGTGTTGGTAAGGCAGAAAAAAAAGAAGGAATAATATGCTTCCACAAATTTTCTGAATTTCCAATTAGTAACGCTAGAGCATCATAACAACCGCTTTTTAGACAATTTTTTTAAAGTTTATAATATGTTGTTTTCTGAACTGATATGTTGTTTCCTGGTTTGAAAACTGATCACAATGGTTTTGCTGGGAAATTTTTTGAAAGTTAAAACATACACTCTATAAATTCGGTGTTTTACGATACATTACTTGATGTCAGAGCACGTGTGGTGGCAATGACAACGGCGCTAGAAAAAAAATTGACGAAAATCTGTCTACACTCAATATATTACACCTTCGCCCACCTAAAATAAATAACTTCATATTCGATTTTTGTTATATACCCAAACCGAATTTAATGCTCTTCTGTAAACTTTTCCCATTTGACGAATTTCATTTTGTGTAAACAGACCCTCTCATATCAATGCTTCAAGCAGACGGCATGAATAATAAAAAACAATTAAACTATTTCATCTGTAAAAACTGTTCAAAATGAACTGAAATCGTAACTTTTCCTTCAAAGCCTCATGACCGTGACTTCAAATATGACGTCATTGTCACTCTGCAGAGCCTTTTTTTTTCACGCAAATGATTAACGTTTCTTTTTACTCTCGGAAATAAAATAGAACTGGAAATAGAAAAAAAATCGCTTAAAAATTAGGGAACGGGTGTATTTTAAAATTTTTAAATAGCACGGATAGTTTTCTATATTTTTATACATAATTACGTAAATTTTCAAGCAGATCGTACAAACAGTGTATATGTTATTTGGCTTTTTGTGCTTTTTAATCTTTTTGGAGTAATGGCGGTAAACGTTTTATCTTGGAGCAGGTTGCCCGGAACTGCTAGAGAGTGAGCCAGGGAACATCGTAACTAATGGTAGGATTTTTTAATATAAATTCTTCGTAAAGGCAAATCGTTCCCTTCTATGCTCAGCGTATTGCTTTGTGAATATTACTGGGCAGTTCCACACTTTATGTTACTATTGTTTTATGTATCTCTGCTTATCGCACCTTTTTAAGTTAATCAAATAAATCTAGCAAAAATGAGCCCAGCAGTGGCTTAGTCGCTAAACTCCGTTCCCATAAGAACACGTAAAGTAAAGCAGCACAAGCTTAGCCTGTGCTTGGGCAGGTGGAAAACCTATCTCCGCTGGACTGCTGTGGAACCGGGCACGCTATTGGAAGCTGGTGCACGTAAAATCTGTTCGGGGCTCCAATGGCCTCCATATTCAAACGATACATCTTGGGGCGCCAATTTCAGGTGCTGGTCTCTTATCTGGAAGTGGTTCAAAGTTAGGAGATCACTCATATGGTCTAAAGTTAATCTGCCTATTAGGAGCCCCTATAGTGAAGTGACCAACATCCTTGGCCCGCGTTCTGTCAAGACTCCAAGCAGACCGCTGACCCGGCTATTAGAAAGAAAAAAAATCTAACAAGGCCGACCAATGGCCGAGTGGATAATACGACTGAATATTAGGAGACGGCTGAAGTGTGAAGGCCCAGGGTTCTGGCCTACCGCTCGGCTGTCGATCTATCGGACTGTACTTGGGAGCAGATTTATCCAGATGCAACCTGAATATGCATTAGCCCCCCTTAAAAAGTTTCCCACCCAATGCATCCTTCCCCACTGTTGATAAACCTCCTGGAGCTTCTCCTAAAGGAAACAAACAAACAAGAGCTACATTTCGCATGTACTTCGTTATAAATAAGACGCAGGTCTTATTCCACTGAATATAAACCCGTAAACTACTTGCAGCTGATATCAAATATAAATAATTTGTATAAGAATATTGTTTTACAATTGTTCCTTGTAATTTTTTCTACAAAATGTGTTAGAAAAGACAAAACAAACTCTATGGAAGATATATGCCAAAAAAAAAAAAAGATAGTATCGATATTAAGAAAACCAATTTGTTAGTTCAATAGCATTCATATTTAAAACGAATTTTTTTTACACCCAGAAAAAAAATATACTTTTATAAAATTAATTAAATACGAACATGTTTTGCTTACATACATAATAAATAGAGGAAAACAGAATTTCTCAAACTTTAAACAGTATGAAAAGGGATTCTTGAATTATAAATTTGTTTTACGCACGTGCGTTAAAAACAGCAAAAGCGCATAAATAATGCATGTAAGTTATAGAAAAACAAAACAATCCCCTGAGAAATCTCTCTTTTAAACGCTAGAATTTTTAAAACTTATGAATTAAAGCAGCATTAAAAACCAATTTTCTCAACGCTTAGTTCGCAGTTTTAAACGAACATGCGTAACTGTTTATTTCCTAGTTAGCATACTTTAAGCAACCATGTATATGGATGAAGGAGCTCTAGCCTAATAGAAAAGTCGCACCTTTGAACATATTTTACGGCTTTAGTTATATGCATTAGATAAACCGTAAACTAGATTGAAGTTTTTGAACTTAAGATGCATTTACTTTTTATTTAGATTTTTTTTTAACTGAAAGACGATATAATCTTCTTTCAACACAGTATTACTTGTCTGCCGGAAATTTAAATTAATTTATATAATTTTTTTTTTATCATTTTGTGGGTGCCGCAGTGGTCTGGTCGCTAAACTCCGTTCCCATAAGAATATGGTAAGTGAAGCAGTATCTGGCTTGGCCAGTGCTTGGAAGGGTCCAATTACCTACGACGAACGTTTCAATTTTGAAACATCTTTTGTATGATAGTTAAGGTATTTTTATAGCTTCAAACACACAGTGGGAATAGAAATATATATATATATATATACATTTCCGTATTATAAATGAAAAAAGAAAATAGGTATACAGCTCTATTTATGTAGTTTTCATTAAAATATGTTCAGTTATAGTAATTTATATTGTTTTATCATACAACCGTAGTATTTACGCAACACCTAATCATCATTCTTTATTATTAATTAAAGTAATCTTAATTTAGTACACTATGTCTTTTCATCGCGAATTAATCAGGGTTATATATAAGTACCTAAATACACTCTATAACAAATAAATCGACGCACCAAGAAGGAAGTGTCCAATTGAGACGAAAATTGGTGGATAGGAAGACAATGTACAGAATAGTAAATGATTAAAACTTCAGAACAATTGAATAATTTATTTCAGTGTTACAGTAACAAGTTCAATAAGGTGTTGACCCGCCGGTAGCCTGGATACAAGCTGCCACACGGCGTGGCATAGACCGATAAAGCTCCAGGATGGTCTCCTGCGGTATTTCCTGCCAAATTCGCTCCAATTGTCGAACAAGGTCATCAACAGTCCGTGCCAGATGCAATCGCCTTCCCATCATATCCCAGACATGCTCGATGGGAGAGAGATCTGGCGATCTGGCAGGCCAAGGAAGAGTTTGACAAGCTTGCAGACAGTTTAGAGCAACACGAGCCGTATGTGGTCTGGCATCGTCCTGCTGAAAAACCAGCCCAGGGCACTGCAAAAGGAACGGTAGCAAAACAGGTCTTAGGCTGTCATCCACGTACCGTTGTGCAGTAAGTGTACCTCTAATGACGACCAAAGGGGTCCGGCTGTCAAAGGAAATGGCACCCCAGACCATAATGCCTTGTTGAGGGCCGGTGTGGTGTGCAATAGTGAAAGCAGGATCCCCCTTCTGCCCTGTGCGTCTCCAAACACGTCTTCGATGATCGTCAAGACACAGATGGATGCGGCATTCGTCGCTAAAGACTACACGTCCCCAGTCGGCATCATTCCAACCTGATCGAGCCTAGCACCACTTAAATTTGGCTCGGCAGTGTGCAGGCGTGAGTGGCAGGTGGCGTAACGGTCGGCGCGAGCGTAGATTTCGCTCTCTCAACCGTCTGTGAATGATCATGATGGACAGTCGTGTTTGGGTTGAACGTCTGATGGTTGATAGAGATGAAGAAGACGCTGTGACAGCTGATCGCACCATCACTCTGTCCTCACGATCTGTTGTATCCCTAGGTCGACCGCTACCATCCTGACGCTGCACTCTGCCATTTTCCACCCATCCTTGCCAGCATCTTCGAATCGTCCCATAGCTTCGATTCAAATGACGAGCGATTCTCCGATTAGTCCAACCGGCCTCTTTCAATCCAATGATACGACCTCTGTCAAACTCTGACAGTTGCTCGTAATGAGCACGAATCCTGCATCGAAGCATTTTTTAAGTTGTTGAAAGGTCATCTGAATCGCAATCAAACCGAAAGTTTTAACAACCGTTGAAGAACTGCTCCTTATATACGTCTGCTGGATGCGCAGTTCCGATGCGCTAGAGATCAAACTATTCATTCATTGGACACCAAATTTGAATCATTTGCATATCTGTTCAAAACATTCATGCATACGAAATTTCAAAGCAGTCGGATGATTGTTTCTTGGTGCGTCGATTTTTTTGTTATAGAGTGTATTTTAAAAAGAATCATAATAGCAAATTCCACAGTTTATCTTATGAATCATCTCAATTAATTATATCAGGTACTCACAATTGATTTCTACAATGAGGCGGATGTTTTATTTTTTATTCTCATACTGCTTTATTGAACATTATTTGTAGTTCATTTATAAAAGAACAGTATGATAGTTAAAATTCTGATTTTTTCTGATACCTTATTTATCCAATAAAATTAAATACGTATATTTAGGTATAAATATTAATTGAAAAAAAATCATATTCCCTGTATTTACTAGTAAATATTTTATGCATTGATTTAAAGTTGAATAATTTCAATTTTAGCAGTTTCGTGTGAGAAAGAATTCGTTGAATACTCAAATTTATAATTTTGCCTTCTTATGAACAATCTTTGTTCCTATAATGTTAAATTAGTTACTAAATTTTACTACATAGATAATAAAAATGCATCAATAACAATACGTTATCTTAAGGATTACTAATTATATTTAAGGAATTCATAAAAGACATGACACTGTTTACTAAGGGGTAGTTTTGTTCAAAAGTTTTTCGTGTAATTTAAATGGATACTTGTTAGAAATAAATTAAATAATTTGTAATTGTAGAGATACTTAAAAATATAGTTTGTAAACCTATATAAATGCTGATCAATATTATTAGTGAGATTATATTAAGCGAAAGATTATCATTCAGTTTTAAAGAGACACAAAATCGAAAGTAAAATTTAAAAAAAATCAACAATAACAGTGATTTAAATTAAAACAAATAAAACTTTGAAAATAAACGTATATCATCAAAAATACAGTCTTTTATGTAACGTGAATGTAAACTAAAATTACAGTTTTTTCCTCCCATAAAAGAACAGAACAATTTCTAATAAAAGTCAAAGCATTCTTTAGTAAATTTCTCAAGGTTTATTCGTTTTTAAATAGAAAAAAAAAATCGTAATTTTTTTTTTTCATTTATAGATTTTCTCATGAAAAATCTTAGAAAAAGAATAAGTGCCTAGTCTTTCGTTAAAAATTATATTTTTTTTTTAATTGAAAAATGTGCTTTTTAAAGAAATCCTTTGTCAGGAAACGCATTCCTCATCTTCAAATATTGATCATTAGGCGCTTCGCTTTTATATTTGAATTAAATTGCCCAGTTTGATCCAGTACATTATTATTTTTCTACAGTTATTGAACAACTATTTCATGCTTTGGAATATTTTAAGACATGTAGTATTTTAACAGCAATACAAAATAATTTGATACTTTTTTAACAAAACTACCCAACAGAAACTGGTGTTAGAATATAAAATTAATAAACCTTTTATTTTTCAAAGGCTCATGGGCTCTTGCTCATCCAACATTCGCCACTACTAAGGCTATTTTGTCATGGGGCACTCAATGGTTGGCCAGTGTTACCTTCTATGAAGGAGCGTACAAATTAGCACACATGCCCAAGCCGGGATTCGAACCCGGACGTTAAGCGTGACAGAATGGTTCTTTACCCACTACACCACCTGATATCAACTTAGTGAATAACATATATAAACGGGTATTTATAAGCAATATCTTTTCGGGCAGTGCAAAATGCCCGCCCTTCTTCAATTGAAAAAAAAAAAAAAAAAACGAGCAGAAAGCCTGCTCTTTCTACTCTTGTGAATGCTTAACTTTTTTGCAACTAAGAAAGGGTACACCTTTTGTGCCACCTGAAATAATCACATCGCTGTTAAGCACCTGTTTATGTGTATTATTTGCAATTCTTTTACTAATATTACAGTCTCTTTTTTATTTGTGTGCTGGGCTCAGAATAAAATCCGTTTAAAGAGCCTTTTGAATTCTAAATGACGTACAAAATGAATGTAAGATACATGTTCCCTTAGGTGGATGCCCCATATCTATACCTATACTAATATATAAAGCATAAAAGCTTGTTTGCACCGCTAATTTTAGGAAAGACCAGTCTAACTTGAATCTTATTTTGTAATTGCGCAGGATAATAAGATTCTACTGTCGAGCATGATTCCCTCGGATCATTCTTAAAAAGAAATATGATCCGGATTATTTTATATTCGAACAATGTTTAATAATCGACTTCTTGATGCAGTGATATGTTTCTGAGCTCACACTTTTGTCCGGGTTCAGCGGCAGCCAAGTACAGCGAAGTGACTGAGATGAAACTATGAATAGGTTATTAGTCAATGAATAAATAACGCTACATATACCATGTACCTCTATGTAAGAAACAGGCATGTATAATCCAAATTTCACGCTGTTTGAAACTGCGAAGCACATCTATTTTTTGTGTTGAATAATTTTTCTTTTAAATATATTTTCGTATTAAGCATCCTTTGAAAGCTGAGCCCAATGATCATCCTATCATTCCACTTGGTATCTGAATACAATGTGTCAAAAAAGAAGTTCAGCTTTAACTTTTAAGGAATCAAATGTATAAGATACAAAAAACTGTAATGGTGCATGAAAAAAATTCCTATAACCACTTAATCTTCTTTCGTTATTTTATTTCATAAATAATTTATAAAAGTTCAAAGACAACCATAATGGGTCTTTATGTATGATAATTTTTCTTCATGTATTGCTAAGTGATGTTTCGAATATTTATAAATAGAGACACGCTATTTCTTTAATTAAAATCAGAATGCTTCAAAATCGCTGAAAAATAATTAGATTTCGTTCAGATCGCTTGAAAATATAAAGGAATATATTTAAAATTGAACCTTAAGAGACTATATGTTAGATTCTTCCTTGCTGTTCATTGTCAGATTTCATCCTAATAGCGAGTTCATCCTAAAAACCAATTCTCCCAGCTTACACCATAGACCAAAGAAATTTGATATTTGCAGTACTCGGGTTATAATAAATTCTTTCATCCAATGAAAAAATAGTAAAGATTTTCATTGGAAATTCCAAAATTATGCAAGAAAGAGCTGTATAAATTATTTCCGTGATAATTCGAGCCATAGCTTCTGAATGATATCAAGTTGCGTCTGGCTATATTTTTCCATACTGTACTTTTAAGTGTATGGAACATTTACCTAGAACGTTTCAAAGAGATTTTGTTTCTGTTTATAAAGTTAATGCGTTTTTCAGAACGATAGAGAATTGGATTTTTCAGAACTGATAGAGAATTCGCTATGGATATTATCACTAATAAAGATGAATTCTAAAAGTGAACTTTATTTGAGTTTAATAATTTGCTTAAAAGATATGTACTTTTATTAATTTATGCATTTTTATAAGTAGAAGCATACTGTAAATTGAATCGCAACAAAATTTTAGATTGAGCATTCGCATTTAAATTTTTTAACGCGGGATTTTACTATTTTTAAACATGTATACAGATATATTTATATACACATACATGCCAAGCATATTCTGCTCTGAGAACGGAAGTATTACAAGAAAAAGTAATACATTTGTACGCGCACACTCAATGTACGGAATTTGAAAGCAAAAGTACAATTTGCTTTCAAATATTTTTTAGTACTTTAGGTACTCGTGTTATGTGTATCATTTGATTATGGCAATCTATAATGACATGGTATCTCATCAAAATCACTGGCATTACTATTTAATTTGCAGTAGCGATCTTTCTATTCATTAAGTGTAAGTTAATGCTTGAATGGGCAGTTATTCATTTAAACAATCAACCAAATCATTATATTTGCGGTCTGAAAATACTACTCAGTTTCTTATTTTATCTCACTAAAGCAGTTCAATTTTAAATGGGTTATTATTTTTTTATATTTAAATAACCATAAGCAGAACCAAATATTTTTCTAAATAATTGTCTCCATATTTATTCAAGCTTCGTATTTAAGTATAAGATGAATAATACTTTTTACTTCAGTAAATTCTTATTAAAAAATAAATGAAAATAAAATAAATACTCAGATTAAAAAGAATGGAAGATTCCGTGTTCGTTTTTTGTCATAATTAAATGACTGAAAAAAAAATTTTAATGACTGTCTTAAAGTAAAACTCTTATAAATAAAAATCTTACTTGGTAATAAATATTTATTATCTAATCATATTGGCGCGACTAATTAAGTATAACGTTTCGAAACACGACCCTTCATTTAAACATGGTATTAAAATGTATCACCCACAAAAACTACGCATTTTAAATGACAGCATATGCAAAAATATCTTACACTATTAACATGCCGTATGCATTTTTCCACTCGAAATAATAACTTCATTACTGAATGAAGGGAAATCATTATAATAAAAAAAATGTATATAATAATCTGCATTCCGGGTGTGCTAATCGTATCGTAATTCAATGCTTTTTTGCTTTCCTACTCGAATCAACTAGCATAAAGAAATGAGATCACGTAAAAAATCTTTTAATAATAGTATAATAAAATAAACTGCTTAAATTAATGAAACGAAAAGAAGAAACTAACGAGCTTAAATAATTGCATAAACCTTTAAAAATTATTGCTGCTGCAATAACCTTTGAATAATTTTATGATTTTAAAACACGCGATTAATTCTTTTTTTCAGAATAACTGTGATCGTAAATTATACATAAGGAATTTCCGATTTAGAACAAATGCTTTGTATTAGCTAAATACGATGCATTAGTTAACTTAGCGAGTATTCATATTTTATCTGTAAAACAGTACTGTATCATAAAAGAAATAACTTTTTTTTTAATTAACTATGATTTCTTTAAGTTCTTTCCAATAAAAAATACTGACTTTTAAAAAATAGCAAAAGGAAAATTGCCACACACTCTAAAAAATTCAGTGGATTACTAAGAAATCTCTTGGGAAAAGATGCCATAGCTTTTCTTAGTATTACTGCTAAATAAAGTCATGTAAATCAATTCAAATACATGGCTTTATTTAGTAGTTATACTAAGAAAAGTTTTATGGCATCATACTAAAAATGTAATGGAATCAATTGTTTCCTAGAGATTTCTTTGTAACCAACTGATTTTTTTAAAGAGTTTACTACATATTTTTCAATAATTTTTATAGGAACACGAATAGTTTCACAGCCGAATAACATCACTACCACCTATTCCTATTAATGATAGAAATATTACTATTAAATATGCAAGAGGACGTAAAGTTTTTCGGCAGTAAAATTACATCACAAAATGGGCCATAGAAATCTACTGTTATCATCGATTCCACTGTATATTTCTTTTTTGTCTTCCATTGCTTGTAATACACTAATATACATAATAATTTAACAGTAACTGAGCCGTCATAAACTTTTCACGAAATTTGAATTGAAAGACCTTTATATTTTATCACTTTTACTAAACATTTAGATGTTGATATTCAATGTTGGTCTTTCTGTCTTTATAGCATATAGGCAGTTATGCTAAAACTCTTCCTTATAAACGTCTGTTTCATTAAAAAAGAGTGCAAACTCCTTGAATAATTAATTGTGATAAAAATTTAGTTTCAGTTACATTCTACGATTCTGTTACCAATTGCAGTTAATGTGTTTTCACTTTTGTAATGTACTTCACCGTTAATGTATCATGTATTGCTTTCTGATCTAAACATTCAAATTATAAATATATATTTTATGATTCTCAGCAATTACTTCTTTTCTTTTAAAATGTTTTCTTATTTTTCCAATTATTTCACATTTCTAATTTGTGTAACTGGGCTGTATTTGCAAAGCAGATAAATTTACGGCGAAAAATTACCATTAATAGGGAGTATTTGAGCTACGTTTCTTCCCACGGTAACGCTAACGTTAAATGTCATCGGACAATACAGCACATGCGCAAGAATAAGTTCTGAAACCTGATTGGTCAAAGTATTCTAAATAGCGGATAGCGTTAGCGCCAACGTTCGAAGAAACGTAGAGCAAAAACTCCCTAATGTTTTGAAAAATTCTTTCTCAAACATAAATTTAATTTACTTCTTACTGGATAATAGTGTATACGTTTCATTTTGCCACTTTATAAAAATCTGCAATTGTTAAACAGGCAGCAATCAATCAAGTAATTAGTTTATAAGTAATTTTATTACTTTTTCAGATGATTATTATATGCTACTAGTTTAAATATTGGAAGCCGTTAAAAGAATTACAATAATGTAGTTGTTGTAATCGTAAATGAACATCATAACTGTAAATTCTCAGGTGCTACTCTATTTTAGGTATAATATAAACATCCACAATGTATGCAGATGTGTGTGTGCGTGTTTCTTGCACATCAAAACATATTTTGCAATCCATGTAACTATTACATAAATAAATAAACTGTATAATTCTTATATAAATCTATATATACAGGATGACGATTTTTTTTAAGAAAAAAATTATCTTGATATATGAAACGCCGATGGCCTGGCCAATTCTTTCGAAATAAACAAAAAATAAAAAATCTCAAATAGTTATTTGAAAGTAGAAATAGAACTAACTCTAAATAGAGCTTTTAGGGTTACGGTTACAGTGAATGAGCTTCAAAAATTTCGAATAGCAACACCGACTTTTTTCTTGATAAAACTGATCAGCGCATGCATTGAAAATCAATAATTGGCGTTTAAATGATGCAGGTACGATAAAAAATATTGACATAAAACATTTTATGAAAAAAGTAAAGAACATTGCACATCACTAAAGACAAAGAAAGAGAGAGAGAAGAGCATTTTTTTTTTCAGTTATTTATTGGAGTTACAAAATTTGAACGTGCTCTATAGTTACTTCAACATTTTTACTAATTTTTCCTGTGAATTATACACTTTTTTTGAAAATGTTCTGCCATTTTTATCATACACGTATCGCTCCAACACTATTTATGATTTTTTCAGTTTGCTTATCAGTTTTCGCTGAAAACAGGGGGTGTTGCCACTGGAAATCTTCAAAACTTTTCACAGTAACGATAACTGACTGGGTTCTATTTCTTGAAATAATCACAATATCGAGCGTATGTTCTCAAAAAAATATGTCCGGAATTCCCTCCGATTGGTTGAGTGGATAGGCCAGTAGGCCGACTCTCTTATCGGGGTATATTCTATACCGAATGCAAGAAATATTTGTTAGTTTAATTTATTTTTAAAAACGTATATTTTAAAATCGTTTTTGAATCTTAATTTACCAATTGTTTTATTAGTGTTAAAGTTTGTTAACTTAAAAAACAAATATAAATAAGCATTTTTCTTGTTTTAACAATATTTCTTTTTAGAATTCAAGAGGTTTTAAGTAACAAGGAAGAAGCGGGACATGTACCCTGGGGACCGTGTTGTGGAAGCCAAAATTAGTTTTGGTTGGAAAGAAGAAATTGCTAAAATGGCGGCGTGCCTTGGACGTCATTCTGAGGGAGGCGCCAAACTTAAGGCTTGCCCTGGATAACGAAATCTCTAGGGGTGGCACTGAGTAGAAGCTTTATATTTAATGGCAATTGGGGATTTGCCTCATATTGAATGTGCAGATTCCAGTGATGAGGATGCTGGGATATCAAATGAACCAAATATTAATGACCTGAATACTGAATACTTTCTTTTCGACAAAAAAGAGGCCAGATATATACAAGAACTTATTGTTTTTAAGAACTCGGAACACTACAGAAATACTAGCTGCATCAAAAAACTAAATTTTTCTCTACAGTTTTTATGCAAAACTGCAGAAAAAAAATTTATTGTTTTAAGGCTTTTCACAAAACTAAAAGCTAAAATTTTATGTAAAATTTAATGTAACTTTTTAATCAGATAAATGCTATAAATAATTTGTACTGTTGAAATTCATTAATCTCTGGTTGTTCACGCAGGTTGCCTGAATGCCTATTAACGTTCAGAGAACGTTTCTGAACTTTAATACACGTTCATTGAACTTGTGTGTGCTACCTGGAATATTCGCATTATACTGATAATTTTTTTTTTCATTCCGTTGCTTTTAGTATTTTTTTAATTATTTTACAATGCCTATGGCACCTAACATCCATTATAATGGATACTTTTAATGAATAGTTCATAAATCCTTTGAAATTCAAAAATAAGGTAAAATTTATAATAACAAAAGGTGTATAATAACAATGCTTTCTTCAGTATTTGCTGCGAAATACTGCCACGTTCACAGGCAAAGAACGAGACTCCCTAACAGGACCAGGCTAATGATTTTACCACACTAGTGGACATCATCTGACATCCCCCCCCCTAATTTATGTCTTAACAACGTTAATACATCGGACAACGCCGGGCTGCCCAGCTAGTCAATGATATAAATAAACTATTATAAACCAATCAACTCACAAATTTCCATCTATCTGGGTTATTTTTTTTCTCTACTGCTAGACAGTCCAATTTTAAATTTATAAAAATGCAATTTGTAATTGTACATTTTTAAAATGATCATTTTTTTATATTTTCATTAGTAATAATTGGACATAATATGCTAGAAAATTACTTTTTAATTATTTAATTTTCATAATCAGTCAGAAAGTAGATGTGTATCACTAATATTAGGTATGGTTATTTATGCAGTCTTGAGAAAAAAAATCTCTGTTTTGAAACCCATAAGTAGAAACATTGTTTTCAATGCAGAAAATAAGTAATTACCGAATTAAAAATTGATAAGTTCTTTTGATGCAATGCCTAATGAATAATTTATCTCATTAGTTTATGGGAATTTACAGTTTTTCTTCATGTTAGATTCATTGCTCTCTATCTTAAATTATTTGTAATTTTTCATAAGAGTATTGCTTAACATCATTTTTCTTAGATAATTAAAAGAACACTAATATACTCAAATAAGTAAATAAATAAATATATCTAGAAAATTAATCTATCTGTTGCTTGAAACTACTCGGTAAATTATTTGCATCCCTTAATTTTATCTGAAAAATGTTCTTTCTATCACTGTACACTATCAGAAATTAAAAAAGATCATTAAAAGGAAATTTCTTGCATAAATCATATTTTTATAGCATAGTGAAATACAGAAGTAAAAAGGTGATCAAAAATATATGGCAAAATTCAGTTTTCTGTATTTGCCGCAGAAAAGAAAGCATGCAACATGATTGGTACTAGGTTGAACCCCCGTTAGCTGCAACACACGCTGTAATTCTGCGATTGGTTCTATCATAAAAGTAGTTGATATACTTCTGAAGGATTATGTTCCAAGAATTCTCTGTCTGCGTAAATGTCGAATGGTCGTTACAGGCCGTTTAAACCACAAAACTCCTCGTTCCTCTGTATTCCAGATGTGGTTTATTTGAGACAGACTCTGAACGTGCAGGCCATAAAAAGCGTCTCACACCTCATCGGAGTCGCCATACTGACATGTCAAAAAGATTGATTCTTAATTTTTTTTAAACATAAATGCAATAATACTGCAAATTGACATTAAAGAAACCCTCTTCGACTGAGCAAGTTATGTCAAATTTTCGAAGATTCAGTAATTGTTCCATTGACCAGCTGATATAATTTTGACAAAAATAAATTTTCTTTGTATCATTAAGTTTACATTTAGCGAAAAATAAATTGTATGGTTTTTTAGGAGCGGTTAAACATTTCAATACATAATTCCAGTGCTTTTTTAATTATAGATACTTATGTAATAATCATTACAGGACTCATTAAAGAAACATTTTACTTTCTTATAAACTAATTATTTATTCTAATTTGATAATGTAAATATATTACATTTAATAATTTAATAATTTTTTTTCATCTTGATAATTTAATTGTACGAAATAATAGATAATTACAATGTTCTTGCATTTTTACTTAATGAATATTTGCTTTGGGTTACATTTTTTATTTAGTCTCGAAAATAAATAATTAATGAAGACTTACCATAATTAAAAATAATTTATTCCAATGAGTATTTTTATGGAAACTTAGTTCATTAGGTGATGGAATAAACCTGTCTTAGTACATGTTTAATAAAATTGAATAAACTGCTTGATGGTAAACTTCATAAATGAGAGCTTATATTGAATTGAGGCATCGAAATTTGAAAATGTTTATATTATTAAAAATCGTACACATTTCAAAAATATTTGTTGCAATACGAGATTTTAATACCCTACAGATTTAAACTTTATAAATTATAACGTTTTGTGAAATGTAACGATTAATTTGGGAAAATATTTAATTGTGACTATCTAAATGAAAATAAATTCAGCTAAATTTATTGGGTTCATATCAAATAATTCTGAAAAGTAATAACATCATTTGTGTTTTGCATATCAAAAAATTTACTCTTCTTTGTTGCAGAGGCTACATGTAAAATTGTGATTGTGGTTTTAAAATTTACTGTTTATAATCATGGATATATCTTCCACATTCTGTAAAGCTAGAATTTCTTTATTGATGGCAAGTAAAAAATAGCAGTATTACTATTACCAATAGAGAAGCGATCAGAACTGACATCGGTAGTTATAAAAACTTGATAAATTTCTAAGATATCTAAAACTTTAATTGGTTTATTCTGTTTATTTTAACAAAATTAATAGAAAATTTCTGGGAAGACTAATAAAAAATTCTGAAAAGTTAAAAAATTAATAGTGCCATATATTAGCGTCTAATAATGAAAATGTCTTCGTATGAGATTTTACAATACTCTCCTGACATTCTTTTACAAAAATTCTTTTCTTCTTTTGTGTTTATACTGTTTTTTTTTCCAATATCTAAGTGAACGTTTTAACAAATCACGGTCTAGAGATCGGAACCATAGTTTATGATCGTGGATATGAACCAAGACAAAAGTTCTTGTTTCCTATACATTTTTTAAGTGAAATGTTACGAACTTCAGTATCCGGTACATGATCTTTTCGTGATTCATGTAATGATTTGCGTTATACATGTGATAGTTATCCCTTTGACATCACATGCAGGTATTAGTATGTACTCGGAAGTAACGGCACTAAAAAGTTTCCACGCACAGTAAATGAAAGGTCTAATCTTCATCCATTATAAAAAAATTGGAATATCGAAACATTATAGAATGATCTGAACATTCTGTAGCAACTGTAAATATCGTGCACCCCCTAACGCTCCATCGAAACATTATAGAATGATCTGAACATTCTGTAGCAACTGTAAATATCGTGCACCCCTTAACGCTCCATCATAAAATAAGGGATAATCAGCTAGTTATTGCTAATTGTACACGTTAACCCTTTAACGCGCAGTGTTCCCGCTCTGGGAACACCAAGCTCTGAAATCCATATCTATTAGCAGTTATATCGGCCAATGTATTAGCCATTATATCGGCTAAAAATTGAACAATCAAATTTAATAAAATAAATAAAAACTTTGTGAAAAAAACGCACATAACAAAGTTTTTATTTATTTTATCTTATAACACCAGTTTTTTGAGTGTTTATTTTCAATCAAATGTAATATTGATGAAATATTTTGTGAGTTCTATCTAGCCCATTTCACAACTTTTCCGCACTATACCAAAATGGATTTTTTTTAAATATATTTAGACCCACCCTATTGTACATGCCATTCCGTGAAAAGCATGCCTCAGCCGTCCACACTTACATCTGCCAAGAATGTTGGCTGAAAATGTATCTGATTCGTAACAATGCATAGCATAGCATCATTCGGCAACCCGTCCTGTAAAACCTGTTAATGCGTTGATCATTATGGATGAGTGCCTAATTCTCTTAGAATTTTAACAAGCCTGCCTTATAGAGTAGAGGCCGCGGTGTTCACTGATGTCTCTAGCACTGCATTCTGGATGTGCAGGGGCGTATGCTAATACGGCATCACATTGAAACTGCTGTTCTACTTTAGCTGGTCTGGCATATCGATCTCGACTATTCACGCAGCCTGTATACCTTAAACGTTTTACAACAATTAGGATGGTTTGATGAGAAAGATTCTGGCCTGAGGTGAAACGTTAGAGATAGAACGTTGCTGCTGATCGTGCCTTGCGTCCGAATTCACCGTGCAGTAAAACCATCTCACAATACTCATCTTTGGAAAATCGCTCCATGACCACGAGCATTAACATACTAAAACCCCAAGAATATGCCTCTTTTATATTAGTTTCAGACGAACAGGAGTGACATTCCTTGGGTATTTGCATATTGCGAAAATTTCGAACACCAAGTTGCATAAAATAATTGATGCGACACTATTTTGCACGCTCTACGTATTGTCTACTCTGTTTTTTAAGATAATCAGTACAAGAATGCAACCCTTGGGATTAGAATCGCAGTCCTTTTGATTTGGAATCACAAGCAATATCACTGTGCCACATTGCGGTGTCGTGTTTTGCCAGAAAGATAATCATTTCTCCTTCCGTTCAAGTTTCATGACGTCACGTGTAGGGATATATGATAAAACAAACAGTTTATGATAAAAGTACAGTGTATGATAAAACGAATATGCGTTTTAACCGTTCTATTCTTTTCATTAATATCCTCAAGGTGTCTTGTACAATCGATTATGCTCTACAACTTTGTAAATCACTTTTTCCCCTACCCCGTTCTATTCCTTACCTATCTCGAGATAGGAATGCTAACTCCGTAGTCTTCCACCATGTGGCGCCGTAGGTCCTTCAGTGACGCATGGCTACTTCACTATTCTAGACACCATTTTTATAAAGCAGCCGTTCCGAAGTTAAGAGTGAGTCAAAGAACTTTAGTGGTCATACTGACTGTGTATCATTTGTATTCATTCATATTTATTTATGTGGTATACGTTACAGATTAAGTTAAATTTAGTGATTCATATACATGCATATACATATATATATAAACAACTAATTATTTTCTCTTATAAAACAGTCGAATTGTTGTACATTTAAGACATTTCTTTAAATATTTGATTAAAATAGAAGCAAAAAACATGTATATTTAAATTAAAACTTTTTTACGTACAGCTCAAATGTTTTAAATAATTTTTTCGTTAGCATATATTATTACGTAAAAAACTATTATGTTCCATTAAGTTTTTATGAAAAACTATTTGAAGTGCCTAATTACTGGCAATTCTATTCATTCGAGTACATAGTTTTTTGTTTTTTTTTAATGTGTGTTACTTTAACTATCTTTTTTTTATTTTAATTCTGTCTCAGATGCTTCATGCAATACTCATATTTGATTGTTTTCTTTTTATGTAAGTAATGTGTAAATAGATATCAAAAAAGTCTTTTATCATATATATATATATTTGTTTAAGAACGCATTTAATTAAATACTATAAAAAAAAGAATCTTCGCATAAAAAACGTCAGAAGTATTTTTATTTTCCTTTCGTTACAAAATAAAATGAGATTTCTGAACATTAAAAGTAATTGGAAGACTAGAAGTAGATATCTAAAAATCCTCTGCAGAAAAAAGGAAGAGTCTTGTGCCAATATTAATGTTATTTTTAAATGAATATGACGTAAACATTTTGTTTCACTTTTATTTTACATTTCTGACTTTTTATACTTTTATTACAATTAATGTATTAATTTTTTACAGTAATATTTATTTTCGCTTACTGTTTTTATTTTCATAAAAATATTAAGCTAAAAACCAAAATTACTTTTCGTTTTGTGTTAAATCACTTAGGAAATTTCCAACCTTGTTTGGTTGTTATACCTAACGTTTATTAACATTTAGAAAACATTGCTGTGCTGCCGGATAGTAGAGTTTTCCAAAAAATGCGAAGTTATAATCAAAGAAAGTGTGGAAAAGCTTCCTTTAATAAATAAAAATAAGTTTTTAATTAAAAAATATTTCACCGTTTCCCATTCAGACCAAAGTTTTAAAAAATTTAACTGGCTTACCCATTTTTTCCATGAGTTCAAAACGTCGTCATTCGTATTTATATTTTATCTAGTTTATGCTATATAAGTACTGTCTAACATTTAGTTATAATTATCATATTACAGTTAAAAAGCGCTGGGGAGAAGAGGCTGGGGATGTTTCACCTAAAATTACACTTAATGGCCTAATTCACCAAACGCTTGACAAGAGGATTATTCATAAAACGCATGTTAAAATCAGAGGTAAGCTATGTTACCGATGACTTTTGACCCTATAACGCGCAGTGATCCCGCTCTGGGAACACCAAACTGACGTTTTGACTGTTGCCAGTCACGAAGAATAGATTTGATTTCTATAAAAATAGTTGCGGGTGGAATAGCTCCACGAGAATCCTTTACTTTTTCGCACGTTATTTCCCGTAAAAAGATTATTTTTAACAGCACTAACATCTGCTGAAAAAATGGAAGAATGCGAAAACAGCCGGATAGATTACCCAATGTCGGAAAAAGGGCAGCCGTTGCCATCACTCGACTTAACTACCAGCAAGATGGCGGACGATCGGAACGTTCATTGCGTGTCACAGATCTTGAGACCCTTTTTTGACGACAGCTAGCTGCGCTCGCGACTGGTGCTCACGCTTGCTGTAAGTCGAGCGATGGCAACGGCTGCCCTTTTTTCGGCATTGGGAAAGGGTTGCGCCTCAAAGGGTTAACAGGCGTTTTAGGACTAATGCGAGTGCCAAACGGTCATAAAGGACATTAGGCTATTACTGCGGCAAATTCCAATTGCTTACTACTCCACTCACAAAAACTGTGAATCGGGAAATGCATAGGTCTTAGCTCATTGCCTCAAAATGCACCGTGTTGAAGTCACAGTCCACCTTTCTTCTCTTTATCCACCAACTATACACATTTTTTTCCTGTAGTAATATTTATTTGTGTTTATTGCTGTGATAGATGTAATTCTGTATAACGGGTTAATAGAAGCAAAATGTTATTCTGCCGAAATGCTGGCACTTACCCGCCAAACTATTTTTAGTCGAATCTGCTGGCAAATTGCTGTCAATCGTATTCCGAACCATCAATAATTTCATTTCTCCTGCATTTATATTAGCGAAAAATCGCTCTTCTTGGCAGACCGGCGAGATAATTACATAAGTGCCGAAATGTTGATATCACCGAAACATCCTTAGTTTTCGCAAACCGCAATCCTTTTGTGATACCTCTGATACAACTTTAACATACCGCTCTACTGCTTCTGAATCGCTTGGAAAATGGCGCGCTTTTCAGTCTGTAAGAACACCTTATTCAGTGGAGGCTTTGATCAATTCTATGCTGACATTAGAAAAACGGGAGGGAATATATAAATAAGGGAAAGAAGTTTGGAAGTGTTCCTGACCATGAATTCAGAATAATACGAGGCAGAAGCTATGACAGTCGCATGTCGGGAAATATGCACCATTTTCTACATGGAATAAAAAAGTTTCCTCAAAATTCTCACAAAGGTACCTTGTGGTTTTGGGGAAACGGGATTCGAGAATCTTCATCTTAGTGTTAGAATATCATGTCAGTATGGTGCCTATCCAAATGCAATTCTGTCCTTCTGCAAAAAGAAGGGAACACAGTTCGCTAGTATTCCTGTCCATCATTTTCGAATAATTTGACGCAGGAAATTCGACTGCCGGAGGTTAGGAAATATGTACCATTTTCCACACATAATAAAAATGTTTCCTCAAAACTCTCACAGGGGACTCTACGACTTTGGGGAAACAAAATTCGATGATCTTCAGCTTAGTTTCAGAATATCATGTCAGCAAACTGCATGTTTTAGAGGTAATACTCTCTTTCTGCGGGAAGAGGGGACATAGTTCGAAAGTGTTCCTGTCCTCAATTTAGAATCATATAAGGTCGGAGATTTGGCAGTCGTAGGTAGGGAAGTACGTATCATTTTCTACATGGAATAAAAATATTTCTTCAAAATTCTCGCAAGAGGACCTTACAAGTTTGTGAAAGCGAGCTTCGATGATCGTCAGCTTAGTGTTAGAATACCATGTCAGTATACTGCATTTTTAAGAGGCAATACTCAGTGGAAGAAAAACGGGCATGGAGTTTTCCCAGAGCTTTACAAGTTACTGTGTGCTGTTTCACGAGGATTAACGCACTCTCATTTTCTTGTGTACCCGTCTTATAGAAGTATCAATGCCACAACCACATATTTGACCCGTTATCATTTGCCATTATGAATAGGAATTGTAAAGGCTCATAACCACAGATAAAAAGTCATCTCCAGACTTCGATTCCTAATTATTTTTTGTGAAATTCCAAAACAGCAGGAAATTCAGTGTTCATAATAAATATTCACTGTCAACAATAGTCACTTTAAACTATATAAATTAAAAAAATTAACTTAAAAGAGCGATTCATCTCAAAACTAAATTATTATTTTAAATTGTTCGAGAAAGAGAAAGCCATTTTTTATTTCTTCAGACTCTTCAACTTGTGTACTCAGTACATTGTAACTATAACTTAATAACAATTGAATAAAAAAGATTTATTTTCTTTATTGTCTTTACATTTACAGTCCTCGTGCCTGTGTTCTAAATTCTAAATTTGTACTGTATGTGGGAGAAGGTGACCTAAAATGAGCCCCTTAAGGAAAAAACTAGTGTAAAACAACATAAGTGTATAAATAAAACTTTGGCCCTTTAATAGAATGTTTTACACGACGTTTTGCATTGTAAACATATTTTAATAATATTTTAAATTCATACAAGGTAATGAAAAAACTAGAATTTTGAAAAAGTGGACAAAAGATTAATTTACCCTCACCCAAGGGCAAAATGATTCTCTATTTCAAAATTATTGTAAATTGTTTTTAACGGCAAAATAAAAGATATACAAGAAAGTAATTATGACTATACATAATGAAATGAAATAAGTTTTACAATAAAATAGCACACATAATTTATTTTATAAAAATTTTAAAGTAAAAAGTGTCTCAAACAAATAAAACAGTGTCTTTTTCTCGAAGTAAGTGATTCCGTTTTCTTTGGCAACTGTTAGGTATCACGTGGACTAAAATAGAAAGATTTGGGAGATTCACGCATTTTGAAAGTGGTTGAAGGGGTACCATGACGCCCAGAACCCAGTACTGGATTTTCTTTAGCCGATGGATCATTTTACCCGGCAAAATGGCTGCCCATTTTAGGTCAGATTACTGAATGACGCCGAGAGAAAACATCGCAAACTTATAGAAAGTGTAAATCCCATATAAAAACATTCTCCATTCAGTAAAAAGTCATATTTCTGTACATGAAAGACTAAGTACCTAAATAAATGGGAAAGCTAGTGCTTCCCTTATAACAGATGTTATAAAGCCCCATTTTTCGAAAAATTTTATTTGGACACGTAACACTGTGATTGCTTGAATACCGCCATTGTTTCTTCTTCACTTGGCCCAACTAGTTTATGTATTACCCGCTAGTTAGCACTACCTGTATGGAAGAAAACATATGTGGATCGTTTTGGCCGCAGGAATCATTTTAGGCCACCTTTCCATACTTTAACCAGGCATATAATTTGAAAAGTTTAATGGTTTATCTACCCCCTGTTATCTTGTTTCACTCGCTAATTACTGAATAACTATCAAGTAATTTAAGCACGCCATGCATATTAAACGAAAGTAAACCTTCTTAATTTCAGAGGCACTGAATTTAAATATGTGGTATGAAATCAAGCATAATTATGAAGATTCATCAAATACATCAAGCACCTGCAAATTACGACGGTATTGTAAGATTTAATGCCGTCTACCTGTTTCATGATGCTATGAATGTTTGAATAGTTGTGTTACAAAAGTATAAGCAGTAAGCTTCATTTGTTTCCACATCTGAGAAACAATCTCGTGGAACTTTTATTAAAGATAAATGAAACTTAACGAATGACTTATTAATAAATTACACGAAGAAGAATGAAAATTTCGAAGCACACATAACAGTTTTTCTTTGAAAGTTCATGTAATTATGAGACACAGTGTTACGTGGGATGCTTATTCTGTGTTCTCCAAAATCCATATATTTACATATACGTCCCTTTTTAAAATGTATACATATTGTGTTTAATGTGTCTTTCAAAAATCCTGATGCAGAAGGTCACATCTTTAAAGGAAATTTTAAACTATATTTTTAAAATATTTACTATGGGATCCATCGTGCACATCCTTCATGAAGCCAACACTAACAAGATACACTTTATCAAAATCTACTTTTCGTTTTGTCTCGTAATTTTTGCCGCTGCCCACGCATTCGTCTTTGTTTCATACTTCTGAGAAGCAAGCCTGAAAACTAAAAAATTCATGATTGTAAGGTCACTCTCTCCCAACAGTGGATCCAGGGGGAAGGTGATGCTCCTTTGAGAAAAATATACTTGCACTAGATAGAATGGGATTTCTGATAATGATGACATATATTATGAAATTTTGAATTGATATTAAAGCATTATACCCACCCTGAAGAAAATTTCTGGATCCGCTCTTGATCTCTCTAGACGAGACCTGGTCCATCTCTCTCAAGGTCCATCACTCTCGAGGTTCATCTCTCTTGATCTTCTGGGTGAGAGTACTACCCATTGTGACTCTACATGTGGATTTTAACGTCGCCATTTTAGCTTACTTGGAAGCCAATATGTTCCCTGAGATTTCATAATCAAAACTACATTGATCATATAAAAAACCTTTAATTAATTGTGTATTTACAGACTTGACTTTCTAACAGCAAATACGACTATTAGTGAAAAAATAATATGTTTTTTGAGAAGAAAATAGTAGCACGCCACGCAAAATGTCTTTCAGTGTCTCATACGAAATCTAACGAGAAGCCCATTAATAAAATAGCTGACTGGTCCATCTCACCTGCTGGTGCATTTCTCCCAAAATTGCTCTATTTATGTAACAATATTCATATATATGACTTAAATTCATTTATAAATACTAATTACTAATACTACACTTTGAAATGGAAAATTAAAATGTTTCCCTTAAATAACTTGGACTTTTAAAGGTGTGTTTACTCAATGCGTTTTCCTGGTGATCACGGTTCCAACTATGCAGCAATCCCCGTCTTCTACCATTATTGTGCAAGATCGCTAGAACTCTGATCATATGTAAAACCTACTGTCTGAATAGACCTTTATAGGTAATTTTGGTTGAAATGTGAATCACAAACAATAATACATTCTGCGTCGCAAGGACGTAGCAAGAAAAATATTTCGAAGGGTGCTATAGGGTAAATAAGACAGAATTTCTCACAAAAATTCTTGATTTATTGGCATTTAATTAACAAAAATCCAAAATTTTGGAGGCGGTGCCCATTTTCACATGGCACCTATCCTGGCTATGTCCCTTCTGCGTCGTTATTTCTTTTTAACTATCAACTTGATGTTGACATGTTATACACACTAAGTTTATTTACTTCAGATTACCTTTTCACACGAGCGAATATCACAAAGTGTGCTTTGTAGTTTTATTCTAAGAATTTTAAGTTAATAATGATGAAAGTGTTGCATGCGAAAGATTAACGGCTTGTTTAACACCACCTGCTAATTAAAAACTTTCTTTTCAAAAATGGTGTTTTAATCTTGGTGAAAAAATTAATGTGATAAAAGTCAAATTAGGAGTTACATAAAAATGCGGCAGATTTCTTTCGGTTATAAATCGAAGAATTTAGCGTGTCTTAGTATGTATGTGGTATAATGTAATAGTGTAATTTCATGGCAAAATCTACCCCAAATATTTTGTCCTGAAAAGGAAAAATCTTATCTCACCCTCTTTTTTAAATCATATTCTTGCTTGACAGCCAATGCACTAGAATCAGATTGTATTAAGTATGAGATTCATTACTATCAATATAGGTGAAGATAAAAGTCTGATATGAAAAATATTCTATAAGTTTAGTTTTTTCTTCTATTCCTTCTGGTAATATTTTTAGTTTCATTTTTTTTTCATTGAATAATAATTTGATCTCATTATCGTAGAAATAATGGCATGATGTATGAAACAAGTAATAGTATTTCAAATGCCCACCATAAAATATAACATTTAATGCATAACCAGAACTATTAGTATGCTCCCGTAAATGTCACCCGATATGTCTTATGAAATGTTATTTTGAAGTTGTCTAATTCCACTCGGGAAAATATTTTATGCACGTGTAAAATAAATGTCCATAGTTTTTATGTCTGTCAAATTGAATCTTTGCTTTTTTGCGGTGTATGTAAGTTTGGAAAAGGGTGATATCTTGTTACTAGAGGTTTTGAACAGGAAAAATGTGAAAGACAAATGTAAACAGTACTGATGATTCGAAATGATGGGTGAAGAGCAAGAAGCAGACAAGCAGGAAATACGGCTCCACAAGTTATTGACAGCCTCTTCTTTTCTAACTTTCTGACAAAGAAAAGAGAAACAGTTTTTGATACTTCATCTGTCGATTGAAGAACAAGAACTATTTACTTTTCTGTCAGTTCAGCGAACATGATTAAATGAAGCTAGACGTTATGTTTCCAAATCAAAATAAAATTGGATGAAAAAGAGCAAATTTTGAAGGCTTAGTATTTTACACTAACAATACAGATTCAGAACAAATGTATTAAGGTGTTTCAAGTAATAAGGCTCCTTTTTAATTTTATAAAACGAACAATAAGTATTCATTAAGCCACTTAATGAAGTTGAGGTAAAACTTATGTATATGAAAAATGTAGATTTAGTCTGGCCTTAGTTCCTTTACCATAGAATTTTTGCTATCGCATTTCATATAAACAGAATAAAAAATAAAAATTTTTAAAAAAATGTCTGTACAATTGTTTAAATGTAAGATATTCAAGAAGGAATCATTTCTTAATCATATTCTTTAATTATCTTAAACATTTTTATGACAGAATCTGTTCAGTATTTTTAGTACCGATTTAGCATTAAATACATCAAAAGTTCTCTGCTGAAGAATTCTTCTCTTCTCACGAATTTTTCTCACCCTCTTCCCCTAAAATTAGCTGTCAAACAGCAAATGTCCTTCAACAGTTTAAGTTTATCTACTCCTATTAATTTAATCACATGAACTGATTTAAAAGATCTCATTGGTTATTTACGACATTGTTTACATACATAAACTAGCCAAAAATAGTCCCTAAACATTTTATATCGCTAAGAAATTAAGACAAGCTAATTATTCGAGGCTAAATATTTCGTCACAATACTAACTATTCCTTTGATTTAATTTTTTAATAAAATATAAACTTTGCTGGAAATCTACTTTACTGATTCTTATTTAATCATGAAGTACCAGTTCTACATTTCTGTTGTTGTTGTTGTTGTTGTGTCTTATCCGCAAATTGTCTGAGGGAATCAGACAAGATCCAATAAATTTTTGACCCTTAGAAAAGTTCCCAAAGTGCGAAAGACGCTTCCTACAAGGCAGTGTTCGGATGCGCATTAGATAGTGTGGTGCAGGCTATGTGTATTTCGATTCAGGCCGTACGTGAGGTGGGCTGGAACAGTAACTAAGTATTCAGAAACAGGGAACCATTAATGTCCAGGCGAAAAGGTAAATGTTCCATTGCGTCGTGCCAAAAGCAACAACTCAGGAAAACTCTGTCCAATAGTTTTAACTTTCTACTGAAGATCGGCAAATCTTATAAAGTTCTTAAGCCCACACATTAGCAACAGTTGATAACAAATATATGCATTAATTTCATAAACCCAGACAATTAGACCTGGAAATTTAGAAGGTTGCCAAAACATGACGATAAAGAAAATCGCTAATGAACATCTTGTGAGAGACCGCTGTGCAAAGCAAAAGCAACAGCCTTGCCTAAAAGTTAGCAACTGCAGAACGAGATTCTTTTTAACATATTGAATAAAAATGAGCAATTCTGCAGTCAAAAACCACGAGACCTGAAAAGCTTCGAGCGAATGTGAGGGGCTGTAAATAATATGCACAGTGCAAAAAACAGGACAGTGGTTATATACAAGTGTCGGTAAACAATATGTGATGTTGACATCACAGATAGCGGGAAACGTTATCATATGATATGAGCATGATGCAGAAGAAGGATGAAGAATTGGTGGACATGCACTATGTTTTTGGTGTCGTGAACAGAAAAGGACAGGCTCCAATGTTCATAAACCTTGAGCGCTTCCTAAAGATTAGTCAACAATTTATTCACTTTTTAAACAATTGCATCTCAGATCACGCAATACAGGGACTCTTCAAGTGAAACCGTACGATATAATCTAAAGACACCTCATCTGAGAACCTGCGAATAAGTCTCAGGGCTATGAGACACTTGCCTGTTCATAGATCCAGCGTTATGTGCTGGGAACAAGCACTACACCCCTTCCACGTCTAAAGAGTACAGACTTGTTACGATGCTGATTATACACAAAATATTGCATTCTCACGAAGGTATCTCTCTCCTGCAACATCTTCGCTCCGCCTGAAGTAATCAAGCTTCTTGTTCTCCACTACGCCAACAGGCACTGCCATCTAATGATGTTTCATCGCATTTTCTGTCGAAAGTTCCTATTTAAGTCTTACTTTGTATGGTCTGATAGACCAGCAGTGCTAAATTAGTCAAACGACCATGTATATTTAGGTAAGCGCGTTCTTCATGCAGGTCAAATTGCTATGTAGCACTCATATTAACGTCTGAAAAACTGCATTTAAATCCTGTGAGATATTGCTTTGAAAGCAGCTTTTATTCCTAATATGCAGAACCCTAACCTACAGAATGTTTTTTTCATCTTCGATGTAAGCATATCCTAATTAGCATATGCGGTAATTTGAACTTCAATTCAAATTGAAGTTACTCATGATTGCATAAAATATTACTTATGAAAAACTTTTTGTGGTGCATTCCATTTTTGTCTTGGATATAGAATATCTTGGTGCAGTCATATTTTCATGAAACTAGCTCATACTATATGTTCCAATCAAGCTTTTGAATGGATCCATGACCATTTTTGGGTAAACAGAATGAAGTAAAAGAATAGAAAAAACATATATATAATATACCGGGTGGTTCGATATAGATATTATAGCGATTATCTTTTAAATCTGAGTAATCGGAACATACTTTCAGTTAGAAAAGTTCATCAAATAAAGAGTAGCTTTGAGATGTAGCAATTTTTACTAGGGGCTATATACAAATTAAAGTACAAAATTTAATTTGTAAACGGCCGCTCTTTTTCTACCACTTATATTTAGAAAAAATTGACATGTGTCTAAGAAGGTAAATGAAAAAAGTACAATGTTTCTGAATGGAATAGCAACCAAGATATCACAAGTTGAAAATTTTAGCATTGGTCGCCAAATACTTAGGGTTTGTCTCAAAAGTGAGAAAAAAAATTACTTTTTTCAACTGACATTAATTAATGTTAGTTGTTATTCGACAGCTATATTTGACTTCTGAAAATCCTGTTTTAGCAAGAATGTTCATATAATGCTGCGTATTTGGCAGTTTCTTGTGAAGATTAATAAATATTTTGTCATTCTCTATTACACTTTGAAATTCTATCTCTAGAAGTGTGCCGTAGCTAGTGGATGACCTCCTAAAAGACTAAATTATCAATAACTTCATAAAGCAGTACCTATCAGTTGAGGTAAAATTGTACCTGTTAGTTTTATGCGTTTGAATGAATTTAATTGCTCTTTTTAAACAAAGGGGTCATCATTAACATTGATCAACTCATAGTTGATCCCTTCAGGTGAAGATTTTTTCCCCTGAAAACGAATGTTAACACAGCCGATAAATTGGTGTAAGTCGTCATTTTTAACATGAAATATCTCGCTAACTATTTTACTTACAGACACGAGATTTTTTAAAATTAATTTTCTTAGCCACGGAGCAGCATTTTTCTAAATAAAAAGGATAGGAAATGAAGGACTATATGCAAATAAAATTTTGCATTTTACTGTGTATAGTAAAAAAAAAAATTCCATATCCAAACGTTAATCTAAACTTGACGAATTTCTTTCAATTATAATTATAACTTACAAACGCGTGGCATTAAACTTATTAATTATTAATGAAGAATTTTTGTTAAAGATTGTATGAATGTAACTAGAATGTTATACTAACTTTTTTCTCTGTACTTTTAAGGGGATGGTGGACATCCAAATCATCAAAATTGGCCCAAAAAATGCGTTTTTTCTTTCTTACATACTAATATTCTACAGTTAAAGCTGAACCATGGAGAAAAAACTGCATATGTCCACGGCAATTTTTTAAAAAAGATATTAGGGTTTGAAAAAATTAAAAGGGACAGTTAAATGTCCACAAAAATGCAAACAAACGCGTAAATAAACACGTCACAATTTTTATTGAACGTTTTACAAAATAAGCTAATATTCGAGTGAAATTATTTTAAAAATATGTTTTGTTAAGGTAAAATCATAAATAAAATTATTCAGAAGAGACGGTATTAAACGTAAATGGAAAATTACACTTTAAACTGTATTTTCTCCAAATCAAGTTTTTTGTGATTTTCTTGCCTTCAAAATGCTCCATGCGACTTAATTTTGGTCGGAATTGTACAAAATTTACTACAAACATTCTTCTCATATATTACAACAAATCTGTGTATCCTTTTTAAATATGGTCAAAATTTCGATTATGAAATTTCACTTTTATTTACGAAAACTGAAAAATTTCGGGAAAGTTTGGTATATATCCATGAAAATATTTCTAAAAAATTAACTACTCGGTCGAATCAAAAACCGATACACAGACTTTTTTTAAATATATTTTTATGCTATTATAAAACAAAATTACTAAAAAAAAAGTTAAAATTAAAACGCATGGAGCATTTTTTCGAAACTAAAAAATTAATTTATTTTTAATTAATTACTAATTTTTTTTTAAAAATTTAAAAAAAAATTTCAGTTGTTTATAATGCTTTTAGTTTAATATATTAAAATACAAAATTTCATAATCCAATCTTAAAAAATAAAAAGAACTTTTTAATGTCCACCATCCCCTTAAGAATATATTTCATTAGCAAGGAAATTTACGCTCACAAAATTTTAAGTATGCTCAGATGAAAAGTATATATTTTTATTTTGATTTGATATTAGAATAAATCTTATTTAAATGCTTTGATAATCCTTCTTGTTTCATAATCCCTCTTATATGTGTAAAATTGAAAAAAAATCAAATTTTATAAGTAAAAGGCGTGAATATTTAGCTAAAGCTATGTAAGATACTATTTTTAAATATATCTGCACTCCAAAATATTGCGCTTTTCAAAAAATGAATTCAACATACTCACTGAACTAAAAGACTGAGTTTTATACACTCGCTTAGGAAAGTTTTAACTCCGGAAGCGCAAACATTTAAGCCAAATCCCTTTGAATTTAATGCATTTTAGATCTATAACTGTCCATGCGGTACGCAAATGGATATTTTAGGCGTGAATCATAACTACTTGGTTTTCCACTCTTAACATCTATCTGGGATTCTTTGCAGCTTAAACCGAGCTAGCGTTAAATGCGAAGCGATACTTGTCAAGAGCGAGACGGATGTCAAACCAGACAACCGCAAACTAAGGGTACGTCTGAGCACATTTAGAATTTGACATTCGCTGGATGCAGTATATACGTTTTGATTCTTTTTTTCTTTTCTTTTTTTTCAGGGAGGGGGGTGGGTTTTGTCCGATTGTTATTTTACGTTGGAAATGGAAATACTTTGCTGGGGTCAAAATGTCAAGCCGAGTTGTTTCTACTATTTCTGGTGTCTAGTCAGAGATATTCTTTTGGATATTATAAACGTATAATGAAACTTATCTTTTTTTGAATATCATTTGGTTTCAATTTAGTTTCAAAAGAAGACGCCGACAGCTGAAGAATTTTTCTGAGGAGTTGACATGCATCACAATATTATTGTTTTGAGACTTTTTTTTGTGTATATTCTTTAGCAAAGCTAAACTTTTATACCTTTTATTCTATTTTTCTATTATCTTATAAATAAAAATGAAATACTGTTTGTTTGTTTGTTTGTTTGTTTGTTTGTTTGTTTGTTTGTTTGTGGATTTGATTCGTACACAAATCCACAATAATGGACCTATCGGCCTGAAATTTAGTACAGATATGTAAAATAATATAGAATAACTCATAGTCCACTTTAAAACTTGAAAGTCCACCCGTTCCCGGAATTTAAGAGATTTTTTATGCTCTTCACGCAAAAATCTTTCTGTAATTGTAACCCCTGTAGTGAAAAAAGTGTGAAATAAGGATCGTGGTTGCCATGTGTGGCGATTTTGCCGAATAAAATGTCGTTCGTATACAAATCCACAAAAATGAACCTATCGGCCTGAAATTTAGCACAGATATGTAAAATAATATAGAATAAATCGTAGTCCACTTTAAAACTTTGAAAGTCCACCCGTTCCCGGAATTTAAGAGATTTTTTATGCTATTCACGCAAAAAGCTTTCCGTAATTGTAACCCCTGTAGTGAAAAAGTGTGAAATAAGGATCGTGGTTGCCATGTGTGTCGATTTTGCCGAATAAAATGTTTTAAGTTCTCAAAGTAAAAATAAAAGAATAATAATGATTTTTTTTGTTAGTTTATATTCGTAAGGTTATTTTTTTTTAATTATAATATCGTGTGCATGGGAAATCAGAGCAGGAATGTAATGCTTTACACGCAAAACAATAACAATTGAAGATTTCCGAGGCTAATAGGTAAATTATTTTAGTTTGGCGAAAAAATAAAATGGCTCAAATGCCGATTTTGTGAAAGTGAGTTCTATAGGTTTGCACAGATTTCGGCTTGGCGCAATTTATTGAGAGCTTAAGGAAATAGATTTTTGAAAACAAGTGCAAAGGTTTTATTAGAATACAGCGTTAAATTTTAATGATCCGTGAAGAAATAATGCAGTTATTAAGGGATTTCAATTGATCTATCTCCAGAATTCTCGCCAAATGAGTACATTGATTTAAGTTGGGGGAATTCCGCCAAATTTCAGGAAATTGAAATCTTCTCATTTAGTACATCGGAGTAATGATGAATAAAACACGTTATAGTTGATAATTTTAAAAAATTCGGCTGTATTAAGGGATTCAACTTTTCAAATAAAGGCTTGCTTTACTTTTTCGCGGTCGAACCATTTCCCATATATTATTGCTGCTAAGTCAATGCTTCGAATGATTTCCTGAAAAAACGCTTGCAAAATGGCGTATGTTGGCACTTTGGCGAGGCTTAGATTTGAAACTGGATTTTATTTGAGACTGGGATATATAATGACACTGGTTATAGATAAAAATGAATGTTGGTATGAGTGTATGAGGTTGAAAAACTCCAGCACCGTTGAGCACCGTTGCACCATGAAATTTGGTTCACCTAAGTCTTTTATCATGGGGAAGCTTTTTATGCTATCCGTTTTCCTCTAACTTGCCACAAGGTGGCGCAGCAGAACGTCGAATTCTATTCCGTTTAGCCGTTTGCTATGCGAATATCGTCCAACCGATTTCGATGAAATTTGGTACACGCGAATATTAGAACACGGAGAATATTTTTCACTATCCATTTTGCTGTAACTTGCCGCTAAATGGCGCTGAAAAGCATCAACTTCTATACCGTTCGACCGATCGGCATAAAAATTTTTATACTTACACATTTGAGCACGAAGAATATATTCTAACTGCGTTCCTTTTGATGTTACTCACCACTAGATGACACTGCAATGCATTATTATTTTAACTCGCCACTAGATGACGCTGCAGCAGGCCAAATTCTTGACCATTCAAACGGTCGCTATGAAAATCAGTATACATAGCTATTTGAACAATGAGAATATTTTGGCGTTATCCATTTTGCTATAACTCGCCACTTGACGGCGCTGTAGCAAATCTTTACTTTAATTAACTACTAGATGGCCCTGCAGTGTATCACATATTGACTGTGCAAATGATCGTTATGAAAATAGGTATACATAGATATTTGAACACGGGGAAGAGTTTGGCGCTATCTATTTTCCTATAACTTGCCACTAGATGTCGCGTTAACACATGAACTTCAGAACTGTCCAGCCAATAGTCATGAAAATTCGTATACATCGATATCTGAATGCGAAAAATATTTTCGCCGTATCCGTTTTTCTAAAACTCACCACTAGATTGCGCTACGCCGCATGGCCTTCTGCACCGTACAAACGATTGCCTTGCAATTCGGTATGCATGATTATTGGACACAATAAACTGCGATATCCACTTTGCTATATCTGTTTATTACAATGAATAGTAATCACCACAAATCGTAATATCAAAAAGTCCATTCATTCCCGTGCGAAGAACGGGTACTTCAGCTAGTATGCGATATAAAGAAGTTGTTGACCTTGAACAAGAAAAAGTGTATTTATTCAAATTTTGTAAGTTTTTCATCAAGTAGTTGTAATTAACGTAAGAATTTAAAGAACAGCAAAATATTTTTTATCCTTTAAATAGTTTCTTTTGATATTTTAAAAATTAAATCCTATGTAAGTTAAAGTCTACCTTATACAGAGTGTCCCAAAAAGGTGGTAACGGGCTTTAATTCTTGATCTATTAGAGATAAGCGGGCAATGTAAATTGAAAAAAAATGTTCAAAATAAGGTAGGAAAGAAAGATTATACTACGAAAAATCTCCTCTCGTTAATTTCCAAAAAATTATGCTTTTTAAATTTGTATACGACCCCCGTATAAAAGCATTCCCAAATAGTAAAATTTGCCTCTTACACTATTGAGGTGACATACAAAATTTGAGAATTATGTCCTAAAAAGCGTCAGCGATACGAAGATAAATATAGAGCTGACTTAAACCTCTTTTCAATGACTCTCGGTGAGAAAAAAATATCACGTCCAATAATCGCATTTCAGGGGTCGTACAGAAATTACGAAGACAATTATTTTTCCCACTCTAGCAATAACATTTACATTCAAAATCTTGCACAGTCCCCGATCATCTTTATTTAGAGATGTCTCTGACACGTTGTATGATGAACAGCTGAAATTTGATACATCACCTCATTAGTGTATGGGGCACATTTTATTAATTGGAAGTTCTTGTGTATGGAGGTCGTATACAAATTTGAAAACTGTAACTTTCGGTAAATGAAGAGAGGAGATTTTTCGTGGCGCAATCTTCTTTTCCAACCTTATTTTGAACATTTTTTTTCAATTTACATTGCCCACTTATCTCTAGTAGATAAAGAGTTAAAGACAGTTGCCACCTTTGTGGGACACCCTGTATATTATGAAGTTATGTTTAATTATTTCATGAGTATTAAGAACTTGACACGTTTAATCAAATAAAAATTAAGAAGCGTTGCATAAACACATGAACGTCACATGAATAACAGATATGGTATAAAGAATAAATTTAGTGGTATGAGCAAATGAATGGTATTACATTACCTGGTGTAGAGGCCAAAAAACAATTCTATCGCACCACAGTTCTGGGTTCCTTTTCCGGCTTGGGCTTTGGTGTAACGTGTCCGTTCCTTCACAGGGATAACTTCAGCAACTTATTGGGTGTTGCCATAATAAAATGGACAATGTCTGGGCCCGGCCTTAGCAGTGGGCCAAGCATCCGCCCTTAGAGGGTGTAAAAAAATCTGTTAAAAAGAATTTAATTTTTCTCTGTAACGTATCCATTTATTTAAATCTAGCGGCAAATCAGCAGCAGGTAACGTATCCAGCGGCAAATCATCTGTCTCTTATTATCATACATCATCATACTGCTCCATTACTTTGAATTGTGATTTAGTGAATCGTTGATTTTACCCCCGAAATTAATTAAATATGTCTGCCGGTACACGTAGCAGTGACTGACATTTTTCTGAGTGTTTTGTGGTATGGGAAGCCTACACGAGGGGAATCTGTCTACGAGGAGAGGGGGGATGCCTGGGGTGGAGGAGATTTCAAAGGGTTCTAACGGGTACTCACGTTACATCTGGAGAAAACCGCCCAACTCCAGACCGTTAGATCGGCATCAGGGCTGGTTGACCCGAACAAGGGAGCTTTACATCTTTCTGAAATTAGAACTTGCCTTTATTTCCCAAGGATCTACTGCAAGTATGGTTTGATATACCACCAATTGTTTTTTCTCCAACAGCATAGACACAAATATCATGAGCAATCTCTAAACATTATTTTGTCAGGTGCATAATTCTTTACGTCAAAGTCATTTTTGAACTCGTGATATCAAAATGACGCCAATCTCACTTGCAATAACTAACTTGAATTATTGAAAACAAACGAAATAATCTCACGTTGTTCACTGATCCACTTTTATCGGGCACAGTGGAACTTTATTAATTCACTCTTGGCGAAAATTTTATGTCTAAGCCTATTAACATAAATGGCTTCTTTTGAATTTTTAAATTACATTATTAGCATCATTGGCATCACAACGACGTTAATCTCATTTGAATTATTGAAATTGGTAAATAAATAAATGAATGTTAACTATGCTCACTAATGCGTCAAATTGGACATTTGTTTGGCTTCCTACCGTGAAAGTTGCGAAAAATCTTTAAAAAGTAGGGAACAGGTAGATTTCCAGAATTTTAAAGCAGCATACGACCTGTCCTGTGCCGTTTTACATGCCTGTGCAAAATTTAAAGCCGATCGTTCGAACGGTGTGGGGGGTGTTCCCGGATGAACAAACAAACAAACTTTCACATTTATATAATAGATTAAGAACTCAGAAATTTGAAAATTTTTGAGAGTGGTTATAATGACTTGCACCTTAGCTTACTTTTAAATGCTTTCATAATTTTCTCAGAACGCATATGATGTACAATGACTTACTGTTTGCAGAGTGCTTCACTGAACAATTTCTTGCAAAAGGAATTATGTATGAGCTTCAAATTTTATTAGACTGACATTAAATATGTCTAACAGTAATGGAATGATATTCGCAATTATTTTTAAATAATTAAAAAGATTAATTAATGAACTTTTATGACACAAACTGAAATTTTTACATTCTAAATATTTAATTCATTACCCTTTTAGTAACTTTTATAGCTCTACATGTTTGTTACCAGATATTAAAATGATCATAATTTTTGTATTGCTGTTTTTCTCAATATCTTAATAGCAAAAAGTAAAATCTAGCTTGCAAAAAAGAACAAATTTACAAGCTTTTTGTATAGTAAATAACTTCTTACATCATAGCTTGATTACAAAAAAAAAATCCTCTGAGTTATAAAAATATTTTGCATCCCGAATTTCGACACATTGTGTAGAATTTTTTAGAAAACTCACTGCTCAAAAAAAGTAATAGTGAATCTCTAAAGCATGCAATGAAAAATATACTTTTTCCGCCAAGTTAACTAATAAAAAATTCTTCAACAAAGCTTTATCTTTGAAAGGAGCATACTTGACAGCAAAATCCTATTCATGTTATCACAAAATATCAGAAACTGTGACCGCCGACGTAAATTCTAAGCGTATTCCACTGTCTTTTCTTTTGCTAGCTATGCGCTTTATAAAAACTATGTCATTTGCAGGGCCTCGTGTGATGAGTTTTCAAAGAATAGGAAAAGAAAGCATTCCCTTGGGTGGAGTTTCTTAAAGTAAAACAAAAAGAGCGTAAAAAAATGAAAATAAATTATAGTGCAATAAAAAACAGGAGCACAAAACGAGTATATCTTGTCCTTGTAGTAAAAACGTTGTTCGTCAAAATTATCCACTGATAAATAGCCTTTTAAATAAATGCGTTTCTATGCAATTATTCTTTTAAAAACATGCAAATGACGTTAGATTTTATATTTTCTTACAGTATTTTTCGTAAAAACGTAACTTAGTTCAAACTGTATATGAATTAAGTATAATAAAGCAAATAAATGAAAGAACAGAAATTTTGTTTAATTTAAATATCGTAAAATCATATTTTTTCGCCATCAGAATTGAATTACATCATTCATGCGAATTTTGTCAATGCATACCCTTTTAATATTGATAACACAAAAATGGTTTGGTATTATTGGATAAATTTTGTGCTTAAAATAATCGAATAATCTGTAATACATGATATTCAAATGTGTTTTCGTACACTTTGTATCTAGCTTAGAAAAGGGGAGGGGGGAAACTATTTTAAATGTTCACCTAAATTAATGGAACAAAAAAGTCCATTTTAAGTATCATATGTACTACTACCATTCCATCACATCGTAACCGATATTAACACTACTTAATACAGAATGCTCAAAATTAAAGTTGCCCCAGTCAGAGTGGTTGGTGCACAGCAAAAAATACTGGTCAAAATGCTACCACATTTGCACTATGCCTTATAATGAGACTATGGGGAAGAGGTCGAAATGGAAAGATAGTAGTTCAAAAAATCAACCCCAGATGGCGCTTTACTATGTTATAGTTGCTGATATATATATGCAAATTCTCCTACCACGCAGAGGTAAAAAAAAAATTGGTTCATAACCACTTCATTGTTTGTTTCTCTTGAGAATGATTAGCTGTTTAAATTATACACACTACAGAGTTGTGAAATGCCACCGTGTAGCGATTTTTTGAACTAATTTTTACCGCACAAATCTCTGTCCCATGGTCTCAATAAGGGTCTCCTTTAATTTCTCCCATTAAGGTTCCCGCAAATTTGTGAGCATTATTACCAGTAGTTTTCCGTTGCACATCGCTCTGAATCGGAAAACTTTAATAATGACTAACCTGTTCATTACAAGTTAATCAATTATTCTATTTAACTAATAAAGCTCTTCACATTTTTTGTTCTATGAATGCAAAAATGTACTCCAAAATTATCAAAAGATATCTTGTTCTTCTAGAAAACAATCTGTATGAGCAAAACACAAACAATGTGTAAGATCAACCATGCATATATTTAACATTCTTTAAAAAATACAGAAATTTATTCTATTTATAGCTGGTACACAAAATTCCCCCTTAAAAAACTGTGAAGTAATATGAAATGCGTGACGTGCGTAATATGAAATGTTATTTCTGAAAATTGCTGAAAAAATGTCTCTATTATTATCTCTACTCCTCTATTACTTACCTTTACTAATGATGTTTAATGGTTCTGAATAAAAAGGAATTCTTTCCAAAAGTGTTCGAATAAAAATATAGCTAGCGCAAAAGGAGTAATTTTTACATTAAAAAAGACACCTTCATTTCTTTCAAACAGTTTTCATCTTATTTTATGTTACGTATTATTGTTTCATTTTAAATGAACAAACTTGCCTCAATATTAAAAATGTTTAAATATATTTTATTCATATACATTAAATTCAATACTTTCTTTTGGTGTAAATCTTAATATATAGCCTATTTTATTATTTTTATTTCTTAATAAGGTTTTAATGCCAAGAGCATGCTGTTGTTGTCGTTACTATTACCGTCTGGCAACCACAGAACGGTGCCAGGTCATCCATAGAGGATGGAGATGGGTGAGAGGAACTGCCTTCCCTAGAAATAAGCCCCAGTGGGAGGAAAACCGACTCACCTCGGTGTCTCCGAATTCTGAACCGATCAGGGCCCGATTAACCTCTGAAGTGAGGGGAAGCCCAGTCTCATTCAGGGCCCCCCATCACCTTTTTGTTTGGGAAAAGTAAAGTTTTAATGATTTTCTTTCATAAAATTATTTTATTCATAAAAAAGAAATGTCATTCATTTAATTAGTTCTAATGATTTCCTTTGAAAAAAGCATTTTATTCATTAATTTGAAAATTTCCTTTGATAAAAATATTTTATTCATTAATCTTCATAATAGTTTAGTTCATTGAAACCAGATTTTACAGTATTTTTGAAATTACTTTAAACATTAACAAATAACTAAAAACATTTCATTACCTTACTGGAACATTAAACTTTATTAATTTAGTCCTACTTTTCATGAGGCATGGCTTTTTACAGGAATTCTTTGTTTGTTTTGATGGCATCATAAAAATCACAAGACAGAAGTTGAGAATTAATTTTGACATTTTGAAGATGTTTAATCATGGGCGCCGGCAGCATAGGGCTAGGGGGGGCAATGCCCCCCTGGATTTTTGTATGCAGTGTTTTCCCTTGCTTTTTTGCTCTTTCCAACATGGTAACCATACGTTGAAGTAGTCTTTGCCATACGCCAAGTATGGCGGTTTTCCCTTTCACTAATGCCACGTGGCAGATCAGAAACCAATTTCCTAGCGACTGTACCTTCCAAAGACTACTGCTGCCAACAATCATGCACAATGAATACAATTCCTGTGAAGTCCTTCGGTAATACACTGTCTGCCACATGTGATAGAAAGAAAAACTAACTTTATTCAAAATCAATAGTTGGTAGAGCCTCCACGAGAGGCAATTACAGCGTGAACCCTCCGGGGCATACTTTCCACAAGAATTTGTATTAGAGCTAGTGGTATTGTCTTCCACTCGGCTTGGAGTAGACATAGAAGTTCCTTCTCCCATTCTTGACGGGTAGTGCACCTCTTAATTCGGCGATCCAACTCGTCCCAGAGGTTCTTGATAGGGTTCAGGTCTGGGCTCTGGGCAGGCCAGTCCATTCGATGAACTCCATTGGCACCATACCAAGCCTTGGTTAACCTCGAAACATGACAACTGGCATTGTTGTCCTAAAAGTAACAGGGGTCCAACCCGTAAAACTGCCACAACGTAGGAAGCACATTGTCATCCAAAATAGTGCAGTGGGCATCAACGTTGAGCTTACCATGAATGGGGACCAAGGGTCCCAGTAAATACCAGGAGAAACATCCCCAGACCATAATTCCACCTCCGCCGAACTTGACTGTTGGCACAATGCATTCTGGCAGGAGACGTTCTCCAGGCAAACGCCAGGCCCAGACCCTGCCATCCGAACGGTAAAGGGTGAACCTTGATTCGTCGCTCCAAAGAACCCGTTTCCACTGATCTACGGTCCAATTTCGATGTGCTTTGCACCACATTAACCGAGCAGCGCGGTTGGACTTTGTGATCAAAGGTATATGGGCAGCAGCACCACCATGAAAACCAAGCAGATGTGCTTCTTTACGGATGGTATTCATTGAAACAATACTCCAGGATGCCAGTTGAAACTGCTCGCGGATGAGAGCCTTCGGTTGGGTGCGGTTCTTCCGAATTTCTCTGGACAGCACTCTTCGGTCTCTATCTCCCAGTTTCGTTGGTCTGCCGACTCGGGGCACATTCCGACAATCACCGCTCACCTTCCACTTCTTAATCACATAGGCCACTGTCGATTTTGGGTACTTCAGATAGCTAGATATGTCCCTTAAGGATCGGCCACATATGTGATACCCGATAATTATACCTTTCTCGAATTCAGAGAGCTCCTAACTGCGCAGCGTCTTGCATGCAACTAATGCCGATGCTGTTTCCTACTCGATATATAACGGCGGAGGCCGTGACGTACCTCAGGACCGCAGATATCGTCATTTGCATAGGTGTCCAAATACTTATTGGTAGACAGTATATATATATATATACACTAACTACTAATAATTAATTGGACACCTGTGGTAAAAATAATAAACACAATTTATTCTCGTTCAATAGTTGGTAGAGCGTCCACCCGAAGCAGTTAGAGCGTTAACCCTCCGGGACATGCGTTCCAAAAGTTTTTGGATAATGGACAGTGGTATTTTCTTCCACTCGGCTTGGAGAAGACATGTAAGTTCTTTCAACGATTTTGGGTGGTTGCTGCACCCCTGAATTCGGTAATACAACTTGTTCCAAAGGTTTTCTATAGGATTCCAGTCTGGACTGAATAGGAGGTATGATGAAATGGGCACTTGGTATGATGAAATCAAGGAGGTTTAACTAATGGAGTTGCCAATGTTGCACTACGCAGTGCTAGGAAAGTGAAGCCTGTGCCACGCCCCCTTATCCCCAAAAAGATTGAAGAACGCATAGAGATGCATTGAAAAACGAGTTCCGGAAATTGCTAATAAAAATAACTTAATACGTACTCCAAAACATACCAATACGTACCAATTTGTTTATCCATTTTACGTTTTGCACTCACCATGGCACAGTGGTTATATCACTGAAAATGGTAGAGGGCCGAAGTGTGGAGGTCCCGTGTTCGGGTCCCATCGCGCGGTCGGCGATCTAACGGTGTAGAGTTTTGGTAGGTTTTCTCCAGATGTAACGTAAATACGCGTTAGAACAACTTAAAAAGTCCTCCTACCAAGGCATCCCTCATCTTAGGCAGATACCCTTCGCGCAGGTTTGCCTTAATCACACACATACATACATACATTTTACGCTTTTGTTGTTTACACGTATTAACTTGTTTTTTATTGTATAATTTCAAATATATAGATTTACATGTTTTCCAATATCGATATCCAATGCTTTGGGGGATGAGGGAGCGTGGTTTTTGGCTTCAAAAACGGGGAATATGGGCTTTTCCATTAGTTGAACCTCTTTGGATGAAATGAAGGTGAACTGACTGAGCAGCCTAGTTCTATCGGTTCACCCGCATTGTCATCATATCAATCCACGGTTGACTTCGCAACCTGAGAAGGGGGAGTGTCATCCTGGAAGGGACAAGGGTCCAGCCCATAAAATTTCCACAGTGCAGGAAGCACATTGGTATCTAAAATAGTGGAGTAGGACTCAGCGTTGAGCTTACCATGAATTAGGATCAAGGGTCCCAGTCCATACCACGAGAAACACCATCAAGCCACGATTCCACATTTGCCAAACTTTACTGTAGGCACACTGCATTCTGGCAAAAGGCGTTCTCCAAGCATACGCCAAACCGAGACTCTGCCATCCGACTGAATGAGATTGAACCTTAATTTATCACTCCAGAGAACATGTTTCCACTCATCTACGGTCCGGTCCGATTTTGACATCACCTTAACCGAGCAGCACGGTTGAATTTTGTAATCAAAGGCTTATGGGTATCAGCATGACCACAGAAACCAAGCAAATGTACTAACTTGGGGATGGTATTTATCGAAACAAGTCCTGGATGCTTGTTTGAAGTCCTGGAGTTTTCGGTTTTTTCGAATTTATTTGGAGAGCACACGTCGGTCTCTATATCTTAGTTTCGTGGGTCTGTCAGGTCGGAGAACATTCCGACAATCACCACTCATCTTCCACTTCTTATTCAGAAAAGCCACTGTCGATTTTGGAATGTTTAACACACTAGATACGTCCCTTAAGAATTGGCCATTTCTGCGATATCCGACAATCACTCGAAGTCAGATAGCTCTGAATTTCGTAGCATCTTGTATGCGACTAATTCATATGCTGTTTGCTACACGATATTTAAGTAGAGAAGGCGTGACGTAGATCAGGACCGATGTTATCCTCATTTGCATGGGTGTCCAAATACTTATTGGTACTGTATACACAGAATGTCCCAAAAACGCTGACCTGGGCTCTTATTCCTTAAATATGAATCATAGACATACCTAATGTCATAAATTACATAAAAAAGTAGACATTTTTATGGGATTGATTAAAATTTTCAGGAGATTAACAGAGGCTGTATAAAAATTTCAATTTCCATACCACCCCTGAACAAAAAAAAAAATCCCCAGCTAATAATGTGTGCCCCATAAATTAATTAAATGATGCACAAATTTTCATCCTTTCATCATAAAAATGCTGAAAGATAAATTTAAACAAAGTTGATAAGGGTCTATGCTATACCAATAATAACAAAAGTATCATGCATTCATGCAATCATTGTTTACTTTACAACCTACATGATTTTTCCCCCTCGGGAGCATTGAAAATTGGTTTAAGCCAGCAGATATTTATTTTCAAATCCCTACTACTTTCTAGGATAAATTCTCAAATTTTGTATATCACCTAAATGAAAGGAGCAGAAATTACTAACTGGGAATTTTTTGTAGGGTAACGTATAAAAATTCAAATTTTGTATTTATTTGGATTAATTATCCTGAAAACTCTCATCAAAACCGTAGAATGCTCAACCTTTTTTAATAACCTTTGTAATTTATTGAACTTGAATTAATTATTTTAAAAACTCTCATCAAAACCGTAAAATGCTCAACCTTTTCTTAATAATCTTTCTAATTTATTGAACTTGGATTAATTATCCTTGAAACTTTCTTCAAAACCGTAAAATGCTCAACCTTTTCTTAATAACCTTTGTAATTTATTGAACTTGTATTAATTATCCTGAAAACTTTCATCAAAATCGTAAAATGCTCTACTTTTTTTTAATAGCCTTTGTAATTTTTTTAACATATCAAGTAATTTAAGTAAGAGTGTGCGGTTTGTCAGTGACGCGTTAATGAAGTTCAGGCCATTGGTGGCTTCCGAATTTCGAGGCTCTTTAGTAGATAACTACCCCTCCCCCGCCAACAGAAATGCAAATTATCATAAAATATATTAATGTTTCTGCAACTAAAATAGCGTTCTCCCCTCCCACTCCCTTTTTCTAGAGTATGAAAGACAAAGACTGGTGATGCATTCTAGAATAAAAAAGAACCCCTGGTCTTGGCTAAATCTTACGAGAGATAAGAATTTTACTAATACTTATCAATTTACACATTTATTTACAATGCTTCCTTTCTGCATTTCCTTTTCGCAAATTTCGTTTATCACCTCGTCGAAATCAAATATTTTATTTCTTCTGTTCCCATCTAGTGATGGATAAAAAGTCTGCTAAATTTTCCCAATTTGAAGCTTGATTTGTAGTCAGTTTTTTAGATGTGGGTATTTGTAATTTAGGGGGGGGGTCGTAATCTTGGAGCCACAGGGGTCGCCTCTAACACCAATTGGTAAACGTGTCACTGCGGTTTGCACTAGAACGCTTCATATAATGATCTTTTTAAGGGAAAAATAATTTAGAATTCGCCCATAAATGGCGTTAGATGCTTTTTTTTGTTTACATATGTTTTTCTTCTTGCTCTTAAAATAGTTTTAGCAAAGAAATGGCGACTCCTACTGAAACTGCTCATAACGCATGTTGGTACTTCCAAAACAAATATATCATTGCTGTTCCAAAGAATTTTGTGTCAAGTAAAAATAAAAAACAATAAACAATGGATTGATATAGAGCCAGATGATTATGTTGATTTCTTATTACAAGACGAAATTAAAGAAATATGACTAACAAAGAAAAAGAGCTAATGATGAGAAAAAGAGCTAATAATGAGAAAAATGAAGTGTACTTTCCGCTAATGCTCTCATAGACGTAATGTAGTCTCGAATAATGCATGTTATCCATTCTAGTCCACGATCAATTCTAATAAATAAGGGGGTTGGATTACCGATTGCTTGTGGTTCGAGCTACGAAGGTTGCACATATTGAAATATATGGTAGCGATTTGCACTTGATAAATGCACTTTAATGACTTCTCTTTCCCTCTGTTTTCAATGTGCAACGCCATATATGAACAAAATTTAGAATAAATTTATTATTGGCTTGATCTAAACTTTCTACACTAAGAATTATTGTAATGCAAACCAAACTTTCGTTCACCGTTAATTTGATTTTTTACTACATTGTAAAATATGTTAAGGGTTTTTGGCTAATCCTTTATGTTGATACTTACATTTCAAGTTGATTACGTTCTTTTTTTCAATGAATTAAAGTGCTTGAGGAGTCTTACAAGATTTTAAACAAAATAATCCAAAAACTGCGTTAGATACGAGGTCTTATCATAACTTGTTGGTGAAATATTAAGTTTTAATATGTTGTATTACAATTTTTTTTCTAAGGGCTGGCACTTGACAATCAGTCATTCGCCACTACTATGCCCCAAATTGCTTGTCGTCTGTGTATTTAAAATAGGTGCTTCAAGGTTGCAAGATTTTTCCACATTTTTCTCTTTTCCCTCTTCGTTGGCAAGGTTCTGTCAAATCTCAGCTTTTCTGCACATGATTTCGTTATGACAAGGAGAACGCACGCGATAAATGGGAGAAAGTTATCGAGTCTCCTTAACTGATGTATAGAAAAAAAAAGTAGGTCCGCTCTTTCAGACGCGCGACGGAATGTGGCCTTGAAGCGCCTATTCTAAATGCACAGACTATAACATGTGGACAAGCATTGCCTCCTCTGAAGGTACGGTCGAAATGATACCCATAGTCCATGCCGTGAATCGAACCCGGACCCGTGAAGTCTAACAACTACACAACACGGGCTGCTGTATCACAATATAAATATGCTAAATTTCAAATTTTAAAAATGCACAAAATCGGCTTGATAATATTTTTCTACCAGTCAGGAATGTTTTAATTGATTGACTAATGGTGATATACTGTGTAATGTTCTCTAAGTCAAATAAGGCTCTTCTTGAAGCCAATTTGAAATATGCTTTCGAGATAATATGATATTTGGATTGAAAGAATTTTTATTTGAATTTTCAAGCATGTAAGTTATTTTCAAGCAATTTACAGCATTAACTGAAGTTTTACACATTTCCCAACCTCGCCAAGACCGATCCTTTCAAAATCGCCATTTCATCACGCTTTTCCATTCTTTGGGGGTTCACCTGTTGACAACTCGTCATCAATAGTCCGCTGCCAATCACTCCTTCTTCCCGAACACAGAATAACTTCCGATTGTACCTCTTAATGGAAGGTGCAGGAGGAAATGTTCCTTTTCAACTGCAGAAAACTCAATTTACTATCGTGTCAGGGTTCTGGATAGAGAAAGGAAGCGAATCAATATTTCACTGCACTTGCCCACGAGACTATGCAAGCTCTCATTTCCAGAGAAAAGAATTGCACTTCTAAGGTCATTTACTTTCATATAAGTTTTCAACCTGTATGGGTGTTTCAAATAATACCCTGTTGTAAATTTATTTTCACATGATGGTAGGTAATTTAAGGTATATTCTAGTTAAAACGGTAAAAATAATTTAAAACTTCCGTCCTGTTAAAATTTGTAAACATTAGTTATTAACAGTGGAGGCTCGTCATTAAGGGCCAGAGGGGCCTGGCCCCACCGACTAACCACCGTCTAAATCAAAGTACCTTCCTATTATGTAAGACAGTTCTTACAATAATTTACCTTCATTAAAAAATGCACGCATTTTACTCTATTTTAATACTATCCATTTAAAAAAGCACTTAAAAAATCGATAGTTACACGATTTTGTCCCTATCTAAGCCATGCACGGGCCATGGGCTGGCTAGCCCTGAATTTGGCGTCTTTACTCTGTTCATTGGGTTGACATATTTGGCATTGAGCAAAAAATCCATATTGACGCGGAATTAACTTGGCTTCCAAACGGTTTATTTGGCGTTGTCTTCTGGCCCCAGATCTTTGCGCCCTCGCATGGTGATCTACACGACTGTACGGGGAAATTCCGGCAATCGGTAGCTATTGGCGAATTTTTCCGTTTAGGAGGAAATAATTTTTTATGTGCGTGATCGTATTTTTGCAGTGCAGTCAAATATTTTTCTGTTTTGTTTTCTTGATTTACGAAAAGCGATGTACAAATGTCTTTTTTATGTATGTTGATATTGATTTTAAAATAAATAAATCCTCTAAAAATTATGAACAAGCAGCTATAAACATAAATATTTAATTATTAAATGTGGCTTTTTGTTTAGTAATAAAATGTAAGCTTTTCAATTTAACATAATTAGGTAAAAAATAGCAAAAGTTGTACAGTAATTTTGGTAGTCATTTGTCATTTGAGAAATTTTAAGTACTTACGCTGTGTGCCCGTGGGGATAGGTTGTTCTATATGTATATATTTTTCGTGATTTTAATGGGCACTATTTTTTTTCGGGCCCCACCACTCAAACAGCTCACAAGCCGCCACTGGTTATTAAGATTTGAACTTGATTTTCGAGTCATTGCAACTAATTTTTATGCGAGGGATAAGGTCATTACAAATTAGATGATAAGCATTTCTAAAGCCATTTTACTAAGTGTCATTCCCTGGAAGACCATCATAGAGCTCGGAAGAATCGGATACTAGAAATTTAAGCCTTGTCAAGAAAACTCTCCTTATATCTCTATGCCATTCTCTACTTCGTGCGATTGGTGCTGGGAGGCTAGGGACCTTATGGGCTAAACATGTGACAATGTGATTTCCTTCGTTTCTCATTGTTTTTTATGTTTCTTGTGTTCTTCTTTATTTTCAAATGCAACCTGCCACTGGAAAATATATATAAAATTAATAAGTAAAACACGAAGTATATTATCGCAAACCCCGCAGGAAAAAATATATAAAAGCCGAAACAAAGGGCCAAACAGTATGATGATCAAAAAACAATGAACCACATTACGTAAAAATTAATGGAATGGAAATTATAACCTCTGGGACTCTCATCAGGGGCCATGCCCAGAAGATTATAATTAAAGACAACAAAATAGTAGGATTTCGATTGTGTGGCATATCAAAAGAGATATTCTCTCCACACATTTAGGCCCTATCCTACTGTGGAACAAGAATCTAAATCAAGACCATAAAAACAGAAGTATTTTGAAAGCAAAATAATTGATAAAAACACTGCAAAACAGACATACCCAAGAGGAACAATGCAGATTACATGGCATGAGTTCGCAAATTTTGTTGTAAGAATGTGGCCAAAATCAAGAGGCAACACCAGTTTTGTCAGAAATCGAATGTGTAATAGTAGAACTAAGATTATAAAACGCTTGCCAGAAACAGTAATGTAAAATTATTTGACAGTGCTAAAATACAGGAATATTAATCAAATTAACGTAAAGGAATATTATTTAAATTATAATTATCGAATTATAATAAATAGCAAGTATAGCCAATTAAATCCCAGACAGCTCATCAAACTTGCAGCAAGCTTGATTTATCACGTCAATAAACTTGAAAATTTCAAGCGTGTAAGCTTAATGCAAGCTTGAATCAAGTGTTCAAGTTTACACTTGCCCAGCTTGTATTATGCTTGACAAAGCAAGCTTGAATCAATCTTGACATAGCAAGCTTGATTTCAAGCGTAAAAAATTTTCTTAAATACACGGGGCGCTCGTCGGTAAACTCGCCACACATATTTTATTTTTCCACGCATTTTTCCCTCTATGCTGAAATTTCAAGTTAATTTAATCTTTTTCCATCAAGCGTCCACGGTTGGGATCGAACTCGAGACCTAAGGGCTGGGAAGCCAGCGTCCTAACCATTCCGCCAATCTGCCCCGACCTGGCATGACTAAAGTTTGAAGTGACTGTTATGGTTGTCACGCCGTTTTCTGGCGAGATCGATCAGTGCCCGATGCCGATCTGTTTCTTTTATTTTTCCATGGGATGAATCAAAATTAAAATAATGTTATGTGTGATTTATAGACTCTACTAATTGGGAAATACGCATAATATAAACTTAAAAGCAGCACACGTTTTAAAACTTTCAATATCGCGACACTCATATTGGACAATACTGGCCAAAATCGAGACAAACGACTGATTTTGAAATAAATTTCGTAGTATAATTGTATTTTATTTTGAAGAATTTCCATATTTGGAAATATAGAATCTCTTTCCTTTTTGAATTCTATGGTCAAGTACATTTTTGACTGATGATAAATTATTTGTTATGTGGATGTGGCTTTCCAAATCAAGCAGTAATCAAGTTGTATTCAAGCTTGACAGTTCAAATGACTTCTCCAAGCTTGCTGTAAGCTTAAAATGAATTGAACTGTCAAGCTTGTATTAATACGTCAGATTCAAAGAAATGTCAAGCTTGATGTATATTCAATTAAAAGGAACTTCGTTGTTTTTTTTCCCAAATATATATATATGTATGCCTGCATGTACACATCCAGAGATTTTTTTGTATAATATATGGTTCATTGTTTTTCGATCATCATACTGTTTGGCCTTTTGGCCTGCTGTTATATATATCTTTTCCTGACGGGTATGTCACATTTGCAGTAATATATTTTGTGTTTTACTTATTAATTATATTCTATTCTGTTTGTCACAGCTGCATTTTCGCGTTACAAATAGGATATATATACTGGAATGTTCGGAAAGTAATGTTCGTTTTCTTACATACAACTCAAACAAATAAATTTTCAACAAGTATTGATTTACAAACAAGCTGTGCCTAGATATAGGATCCGTATTTGTTAAATTTTAAAGGGATAATTTTATAAGTAATACTTTTTTTCTTTAAAAAAAAATGGACATCCTCCTGCTTTTTTCACGTCTACTCTCCATGAAGAATCCTATTCGAAATGTTCTGAAATTGATTTTTAGCCATTCGCGAGGGCTGTACTTTACAGCAAGAACTTTATGGATACCTCTTTTCTTCTTTGAGACCAGTCAGGATATGTGAAAATAATTTTTGGACCCTATCCCCCTTATGTTACGAATTTTGGAAAATACTTTCCAATCCAGCACCTACGATTAGAAACTCACATACGTGCTGAATTTCGTATAATTATCTTCAATAGTTTTGCCCAGGCAAAATATATTGACATACGGAAAAACGACGTTACTTTCCGAACAACCTATATATATATATATATATATATATATATATATATAAAATCGTATCTCACATCGTGAATCCTTTTTTGATTTTTTGAAAACAATAAAGGCTTAACTACTAGATCATTAAAAGGGTTTCTTTCTGCACACGTAAACTATCGTCTAGTTCATTGAAACTCCTACTTTTTGGCAGGGAAGTCGCATTTGAAACATCGGGTTTCCAAAACAATGCCAATTAATATTCATTTTATATTTTAAAATTATAAGTCAAGGGGATCTCTAAATCTTTATAATTCAAGTTGCATTTGAAATCATTGAACTCTTTCTTCGAAAAAAAAAATTGTTCTTTCTCTTTATCAGACTTTATTGAATTAAATAATATATCTATTAAAATAAATAATATCGTTTTAAAAAAACTTTAAAAGAAGAATTGAATTCTGTATGTGGTAAGAGCTTTACAACATTTTATTTGTAAATACACCTATAGCTTCCGTGTCTTTTAACTGATCGAGATGAGATTTCGGATATGGTTATTCAAAAGTATGAGCTGAAAGGTACGTGAAATATTACAAAATGGCACTCACGGTTACAGTTATAGTTACGAGGTTCGAAATTTTCTGATGAGATTAAACTTTTTTTTCCAGTTCAAAATGCCGAGAGCATACGAAAACCCTAAAGAGTGTTAGAATGGTACGTACTGCAAAAAAACGGAGGTGATATGCACGATGAAAAAAAAAATGAAGTTTCGCTTCCAGAGTCATTGAATTGGCATGTGCAAGGTCCCAACTGAAGAACCGAGACTCTTACCCTGTTTTTTATCTGTTTTTTACATCGAATATCTCTTGAATGTCGTTCTCTAATTGGTGCGTTGCCTTTTTTATATGGAAATTTCGTCCATATGTCCCGATTGAGTTTTTATTGTCTTTTTACGAGCGATTTTTATACATACATAATGCGTGTGCTTTTTGCGAAACTCGTACTTTTCCGAGAACCCCTCAGAAAGACTCCCACGGAGGACACCCCACCCATCTGTCTAGACTTGTGAGTAGCTAATCAGCCGTAGTCTCACAATCAATCAAACCAACCAATGCTCTAGAGTTTTAGCAAGCGCTTGGCAGTTTGCGATGGCGAAAAATGAGCGTCGCCACTCGAAAAATTTCCTTATGTACCTGTAACCGTAGCGCCACTCTGCTGCCTTTCATAAAATCTTAAGTTCATACCACTGAATAACTATATAAGAAATCTCATCTCGATCAGTTGAACGGAACGGCCCACAGTGGAGTAATTGTGTCAAAATCCTGGCCAAAAATATTTTTCATGTGTTTTAACGTTAAAATCATTACTGTTGACTTTTGACTTACTTTTTAGTATTATGTATTTCTTAAATTATATAAAAAAGCGTGTTGTCGCCAAATTTGGCGATATATCGCCAAACGACACGAAGTTGGTTTCTAACAAATGCCTTGTCCGGGGAGTGTCCCTTACTGGGAAGTACTGCTATTGTATAATACCACTTATAAATGTAATACCACGCGGCTGTCGATCTAATGGTCTGGAGTTTTGGGCGATTTTCTCCAGATGTCACGTGAATACGCATTAGAACCCCTTAAAAAACCCTCCGCCCAAGGCAACCTTCCCGTTAGGCAAATAGCCGTGTAGCTGTGCCTTAACCACAATAAAAATATATAAATGTAATACTTTAATAATACTTATAAATATAATGCTACTTATCTGTAAATCAATTTTTATCATAAAAATTTTTTAGATTTTTTACTTATCTAAATGTAGTTACTATAGGGATCTTAGTTTTCTAATGAATTCTGAAGATTAACTTTTTCATTCTGATTCTTTTGAACTCTGATATTCGTCTTCACACAGAATCACTTTTTTTTTTTTTGAGAGAGAGAGTGGGGGGGGGGACCACCATTGGGCCCCTCTGTTGTAGGGTCTAGCTGTAGCGAAGTTGTAGGGTCTCGCTGTAATAAGGCTTGCTCTTTTTCGTTGGCCTTTGTCTAGAGCAGCTAAAAGGACACTGCTTAAAAGAAGCCTACTTGAAACCCATAAAATCTCATTCCAAGCTGGAGGAGAAAGTAATTTATTTCAAGCCAGCACTTCAAAATGACTTAAAGAGCTAGCACGTGTTTCTGTTTACACACTCGCACTCCAATGACCCGAAGTCACAGTTGCCAACCTTTGAGATCCAAAAATGGGGAGCTTTTGCTTTGGACACAATTTACGACATAAATGGAAAACTAAGCTGTAAATAGATGGGACTATTTACAGGACTAAGAAAGGGCAATTTTGGAAGTAGAAATTTTCTTCTTATAGCAAATTTACATCAGAAAAATAAGAAATTACATACTGAATTTAAAATACCCATGTTAAATCTTAACTGAAATGAAATTTTATATACCTTTATCCAAACACTTGCACATAATTTATAGTTTATGAGAAGTACAAGCGCGTATGTTTGTATCCCTTTTGCGATCACTCGTCGAAAAATTATCGAAAAAATAAAAATGGCGCTATATAAATAATTTTTTTTAAAGAAATGGTGGATGTTGGGGGAACATTTTTTTCTTGGAATAGACACTCAATACTGTAATAATTACGATTATAGTTGAAATTAGGCGCGACAAGCCGCGACACCCCTTCAAAAAGCTTTTTGAAATGTGGATCTTTGAAAAAAAATAAGAAAAAAAAAGTTTACAATTTTTTTAAATAAAGTCATATTATTTTTTCAAGCTAATAGATACATATAATCAAAATACATATATTTTACTACAATTATACTTAGTATCAAATCAGTAAATTAATTTAAAGAGCCCGTAAAAAATGCAAGACGAAGTAATAGGAAACGCTGAAATCTCTTGCCGTAAATGAAGAAACTTGCTTTTAAACCGAGTGTTGCGTCTTTTGGATATGAATTATGGTCGAAAAACATGCATTACATGATGCATCAGTTACTAGGCTATTCAAAAACATATATATTACTGTTTTTAAAGAAATTTTAAATTTTCGACTTTTGGCCAGTATTTTGATACGAATACTCCACTGTGCGGCCCCTAGAAATCCCATTTAACGGGTTATCTTTTATGACCACACTGGAAATCGTAATGTACCCAGTTTTATTTTACGCACGCAATCTTCCATAAACATCCCCTGAAATACAAGAGGTAAAATTTTCCCCCTCAAGTCCAAACCGATTATCGGTAGTGATGTCAAGCTTAATATTTCCAAATTCTACTTTTGCTATTAAACATGAACTTAAAGACCTGAACCAATATTGGTCAACAATAAGCTGTACTGCATTGTTTCCCTACTTGCTAAATAAAATCCAAGGAATCATGCCGTACACTTTATGAAAATAGATGAGCATTTTTTTTTCACACATTTTTACATTTCATATTTGCTTTAAACATTTTTAATCTTTTTTTTTCTGTCTTTTGAAAAATTAGCTTTCTTAGCAACACATGAAACTCTCGTGAACATTATTAGAATCTGCCTAAAATGAGATTTAAGAATGTATAATTTTCGACAGCTGTAAAATTTACCAAAATTTCATAGAGAAACTTAGATTTTATGATGTCTGACGTTTTTCAACAATAGTTTTTAACTTGTAGTAATTAGTGAAGATGCACCACCTTAAAATTCTGCTCCCTTTTTTAAGGCTTTATGGTAAGAAGTATGTTTAGTAGAATTTTATTTTAAGTAATTTCACAAAAATCGTTAAAAATAATATAAATTTTTAGTTTTAGTTTTTGCATTAATAGCTACGGGTAACTCTGGTGTTATGCGTTAGACTTTAATCAGCAAAAAATAAAGCAAGCTTGTTCTTTTGCTTTTTTGATAATATTTTACTGCTAATTCATACTTTACGTTTTTGCCTAAGAAAAAAAAATGGATCTGCTTATTGCTATCCTTTGAGAATATTTTTAAAAGATTAAAAGCTGCAGATTAAAAGACATTTGTTATGTTATTTGTATTGTTATGAAATATCATTGAGGCAGACTTTTTTTTTAGTTGATTTTGAATTATAGTTATTGTCCTTAACAGTGAAATACATTTTACATGATTTTTATAAATTATAGTTTTTAATGAAAAAGAAAAATTATATTCTTATGCTTATTTTTATTATTCATGTTGTTATTTGAGTTTTGTGAAACAACTTTAAATACGATTTAATTCATCAACAGAGATATGAGAAATTACAAAAACAAATACATGAACATTTTAAGAAGAATGATCAGATTTATTTAAAACTTTCCACTAAAATCTAACAATTACTTTATAATTAAAAACATGACTACCCGTTAAAATCGCATCTAATAAACTGAAATTATCTGTAGACTGTATAAATTTATTCACATTTACCTCTTTTGTTATTCACAAGAATGAAATCAAACCCAGAGCTATCTCCATATCCATTTTAACGCGTTTGAAATGTTGACAACCCAGCACTGCAGTCTCATTTTGAAGGGAGTATAACTAAAATCGTGCCTGCCTCAATATATGCAAAATGCGGAAATCACTCTTTAAAATGTGATAAACAGGTGTGCCCTAGAGTGAATAAATCATTCGCCTGATTTTTGGATATTAGATTTACAGCAATTTCTCATGGAGAGCTTTCGTCGGTTAAATGCTAAGTTTACAGTGTTTGGAAATAAACAGATCGATTATGGGCCTTAACATTGTCATTCGAAATAAAAATAAGATACATTAAACAGATAATGTAAGATTTCTCAAGAAGATTTCTTAAAGAGATTTCTCAGTGAAATAAATTATCCAAATTATTTGTTCTAACTATTAGAAAAAAAGATGAATGCATTATTCTTATTAAGTAATTGGTCTTTAGCAGTGTTTGTACTAGTTGTTTCAATGTATTAAAATCATTTAGAGTTGGATCTATAAATAATAATACTGCTACGTATTCGTCTGAGACCAATAAATGTCTGCAGCATGACATGTAAAGAAAATTGCGTTGCCATTGGACATTCAAAGCCTTGGTTTCTCCTTTATTTCGTTGCTAACCCCTGTTCAATAGAAAGAATTATAAGCAATAACAAAGATCTGTATTGAAATAAAAATGTATCTCTTTTTTTCTTTCTTTCTTCGTACGTAAATTATATCGAAAAAATACTGTTAGCCTTTGTTTCTTTTTTAACGTTCCGCGTAATTGGTTAGTTTTTTAAAACCCACTATCTTAATCCACTAATGAACAACAATCTATATAGTATTTTAAGGACAAAATATTAAAAATAAATTACCACAAATACACTTTTTAGTATTAGTCACCATTGCTTAAAACATTATATATTCATGCATTTGTGTCAGATGTAATGTATAGATTTTAAATTGTTTTAGGTAGATACCTCTAATATATTTCAAATTGAGGCTGGCAAAGGAAAGCTAGTCAAGCCTCATTTTGAAAAATGAGAGTTTGAAAATGACAGCTCTAAGAGTTATATCTCTCTTCAGAAAATTTTCAGCAAGCAATTTTGAAGAATTGGATGACCTAGCACATGATAAATGCATTTTCGATACAGTTTTAAAAAACTTTTTTTCCCCTGAATTTCTATTCACTTTGTTGCCTTCCTTTGTGTTCGGCGCCCTTTTGCTCCGTTTCAGTAAAGTATCTAAATCATTTTTTCCTACTCTGAAGTTGTATTTTAACTGTAAAATTTAGAGCAAATTTATGAAAATTCAGAAAAAAGAATTACATTTTAAGCTGTATGTTTACAATGTAAAAAACAAACTGAAAAATTCTAAATATATATTTTATTTCAATAACGTGTTTGTTGAATAATCTATTTTGAGCAATTATATTTTCGATATTATATTTTTAACGCTACTTATAGCTCACATATAATTTTCTATTGAAATCAAATACACTGTGTGCATTTCATAAAGTGTCATTAAAATGTTACAGAAATTATTTCATTCACCCAATAAATATACCTCAGTCATGTTTACAGTTTTGTGACACATACGTCTTTTCTTCCTGAGTTGATTGATGATGGCAAAGGCGAGAAATTGACAAAACCACCTTGAGATGGCGTAGAAATCTTAAAAATTTTTACTGTGTATATGAAAGAGGTGTTTTCACGATTTCTACTTCATTCTTTTTATTTAAACAATATGGTGTAATTTCTGTTGAAATTGGTATTATTTCTGTAATTTATAATATAGTCATTTATCACAATTTCACACTGTCTCAAATTTTGTCCATCTGATGTAAAAATCTTTTCGCATTTGAATCAAGTCAGCTAAAAATTCCCTACATCCAGTTAACATAGTACCAGGTTCTGCTTCCCTTTGTTTCTATCAATGTAACTCTTTCCCATGTTCTTTAATGATATGAGAACATATCCTGGTATTGGGTTTTCATTAGAATGTCGATGAGACTGTGCACTGCAAAAAAAGTCTGTAAAACGTACAGAAATTACTCGTATTATTTACAGAATAAGTCTGTTCGTAAGAAAAAACAGTTTTTTTTCTGTTTTATCTTCACCCGCGCATGCGTACTAGACGAAGACGTCATTGCTCAACCTTGAGGCTCATTTTGCCTCCGGCGCAATTAAAACGGCAAGACATTGTACTACGTGTCGTTAGCTGGAGCTGGAGAAAACGGACGGTATATTTAGTTGCAACTTCATACGTAGGTTCAGGTGAGTGTTTGATGTTATGTGCGGATTTTGTTGACTGGGCGCGTTGGCGTAACCCGGCTCGTTTGGACTTAGAACATTTTTAAGTACTTCAGTGTTTGTGGATAATGTTGACGCCACGTAATTAATTAGATTAATTAATTGGCATAATTAATGTTAAGTCAATAAGTAATTAGCGAGATATAAAGCAATACGTTAATTAATTAGATTCATTACTATTAATTAATTATTAATACAGTAATATTTAACTGGGAGGGAAACTCCACCACAAGAATAAAAGGAGTTACATGAAAAATGTAAGAATTCTTATTTTATTTCCATAAAATGGACATTTAAAATAACTTTTAATTTTTAAGAACTTTAGTGTTTGTGAATAATGTTCACGCCACATGATTAATTAGGATAATTAATTTTAAAGCAATAAGTAATTAGACAGATTAATTGATTATTAATTGATTTATTTAAGTTTGTTAAGTTTGTAGAAAACACCCTGAATATACATAATGTTATTAAATGGACTTGCAAAAGCGATGAATACTTAATAGTAAAAATTTAATAATTTCTATCAAAAACATTGTAGTAAATTAACTAAATATATTATTATGTTTTGTTGATCTCCAGTAGTCATTCAATAAAAACAAAATTAATGATATAATTACAATGTATAATTAATATTTTTTAACTAATAACCTTTTTTTAACTTGAATAAACATGAAGATATCACGTTTGAAAACTAAATGGTGACACATATTTAGTAACACTGGACACAGAAGAGGAATCTCAGTCACTGTTGTGTCTCCTCATTGTTGACTGCTAGATGCTACACCGCAGCGGGGCATTTACTCCTATTGCCAGTAGCAACACCGGACTCAGAAGAGGAGTCTTAGTGACTGAATCTCCTCAGTGTTGGCTGCAAGAAGCTATGCCAGAGCGGGGCATTTACTCTTATTGTAAGCAACAATATCGGCCTTCTTTGGTAAAAAGTGGCATGTAACATTGAGGGGAGGGGGGGAAAATGGTTTCTTTTGTAGAAAATATTTCCAAAAAGGTTGAATTCTTTTTTTGGGGGGGTGGGCAGTTACCCCTCCGTCTTCCCTTTTAATCCGTCCTTGGCGTTCAATGATGGGAAATAGAACAGCTATGGAACTTGATTGTGAATTCGAGACTTTTTACCTACAAAAAGAAACGAAACAAATCACTGTGAATTTGATATATTTATTTTAGACTTACGGGTGAGGGGAGGGGGGGGGGGACTTTTATGTTTAAAACTACGCATCGAAACCAATGGACCAACCAGACAAATCGGCATAATGATTTTAAGCAGTGCAGGACATCACTTGATCTGACGTCATACTATGACGTCACCTTAGCGACTCTTTCTTCAGCTACTTGCGATTTATGTGCAAAAGTGTCTGGCAACACTGATCGGAGGTGACGCTCTGGGTCGGCTAACGAACGATACGTACCGTTCACCTCACCATGGCACAACGTTTATATCACTAGAAAAGGGTATACGGGCGAAGTGTGAAAGTCCCGGGTTCGGGTCCCATCGCGCGTCCGTCGACCAATAACCGTTCAGAGTTTTCCGTGGTTTTCTCCGGAAGTTAGCGTAAATACGGATTAGGAGCCCTTCGAAAGACCACCATGGAGGGCTCCCCTCTTTCAAGGAAACCTCCCCAAAGCTCACTCACCAAATGGAACGAATTTCACACAGCCTCAAGTACACACTAAAAGGAACGTACTGTGTGAAAATTAGCTGCTATCTCCTCATAGAATTTGAGAAATTAAAGGTTAAAAATTAGTTAAAATCGCCCCAATTGTAACCCTTTAGCTAGTATTTGGTGACAGGGATAATTGGTCGAAAAGTTGAAACGCTCACGCGAGTACGTACTTGAAATATTTATAAATCAGTGTTTGCTATACCGTGTTATATTTCAACGTACTGGGTTTTTAGGTAGCTTAATCTCGTTTTCTACTAGTTAAACTGAAGTCCTATAATCTTTTTATTTTAGTTCTGAAAGTCCCTGAAGAAAGTAATTTCTTTTTATTTGTATTAACACATTGCAAGCTGCAAATTCAGTTTACGCATAAGTGAGGCATTTATTTTAATTCTATTCTTTTAAACCACATGATGAAACTATGGAGCAAATATACTTAATGTTGCTTTTATGCTTTACGCGGAATTTTCTTCGAAAAATATGACATTGTCTCCATGCACAGACGAAGAAAAAGTCTGCAAAATCTAATTGTTGAAAGCTTGCAAAATTATCAGAAAGTAAATGCAACAGATTTGGTAGCAAATGAGCAATGCTTATTACTCGATACCCCTGAAGATCCTATATTTTCTAGTTTAGAAAACGAAAGCATTGCTTCATGTCCAGTGAGGACATCATGCAAAATAAGCAATTTATTTCTTGAAAAGATAAGGAGACTGCAGTAAAATACTGGCGGGATACAATAGTGGCAAAATCCCGCAGTTTACAGAGTGTTCAAAATTATTTTAAATTTGTTACAAATAAAAGGCAGTTATATCCGTGGGAAAAGCAAATTCAGAAGAATGGCGATTATAAATATAAACTAAATCAAATTAAAAAATATACGTTTTAACACTTTTAACACGCAAGAAAATTACAGAAAAATGTACATAATCGTGATTTACAAACTTGGGCTTCAGAAAAGGCATACGAATTAGGACTGGAATTCGGCGCATCTAGCGGATGGCAGTACATATTTTTAAAAAAGAATAAGATTGTGAGCAGGAAAGTTACAAAATTTGTTTTGCTGAAAAACTCTCGGTCAAAGGAAATTAAGAAATTAACGCAGGCGTTCGTAAATAATGTAAATGTCTTTATAATAAAGGATTCGTTGTTAAAAGACGATCAAATTTTTATGCTGATCAGTCAGGTTTTACTTTAGACATCCTTCTAGACGAACCCTGGAACATAGAGGATCGAAGCAAGTAGAAAGTGAGATTCAATCACAAAATGCAGTGACACATTCCTACACTACAATGCCGATTTTAAGTAAAAACAATAGATTGTTATAGGCATTACATATTGAACATCCCGAAAAAACTGGGGAATTCGGAAAAAATTAAGTGCAGCAGTTTTCTGACATTGTGTTAATGAAACAAATTAATAATATATTTCTTATAGGGTCAAATCAAAGGGGTGGGGGAGGGAATTATAGGGTGAACCCCTCCCCTCCAAAAAAATTACCTTACAATTTTTAAAAAATATTTTTTTAATGCCATTGTTTATTTCAATTCTTATTTCGCTAAAAAGCTAAGCTTCTTCTAAAAAGCTACGTTTAACCTCCTATGCATGCATAGATTTTATGTTTAAAAAATATTTTTGGCCAATTTCCTCCACCCCCCTCTCTCCAAAATGGAACCAGTTACCGGCCTGATTTTTTTCCCACCATATGTTCTGCGGGATATCCAGTGAATCATTTGCTGTAGATGAATCCTCACCTGTGCTTACTTAAAATGCTTATTAAATAAGCATCTTTTTGTAAAATCATTTATAAAAGAAAATAGAAAGCGCCAAGTAGCGATAGAGGCTCTATTCTTTCGGCTCATACTCATTTTTTATTAATTAATTTTAGATTTAATTTAGGAGATAGCAACTAATTTTTACACATTAGGTTTCTTTAAGTGTGTACTTATGACTGGATTAAATTCGTTACGTTTGGTGAGTGAGCTTCGGGGAGATTTCCTTATTTGTGTTGTCCTTCTGACGAGGATTTCGAGCCAACCACACAAATCCGATATACTTGTTCACAACAACTACGTACCGCAATTGTTCTTGGTTTTGGAGGAAATGAACAATAGCAACTTCATGCAACAAGTTAAGTACTACTCATAAACTGTTTCTCATAAGTTATTTCCTTATTATAGTGTTTGTTTATATTCGTTGCACTTGCTAATTGGTCGTAGAACTGTAGTTAGCACTTCTTATTATATAGTTATCGATATGTTAAATATTTTAGAATGAGTGTTTTTGTTCGCAATCATTTTGTTTGCAGTGCTCCAGTAAGTGAAAGAATATCGCTGAACTTAAACATCGTGGCACTGTGATAAATATATTGTTTATTTTCAGTGTTTGTACTTGAATAGTCATCTAACACCGAACAATTTATGATGTTTTTAGTGTGCATGTGTGCAGGCGTGTAGCCAGGAAAATTTTCCGGGGGGGGTGGGGGTATATGAACTGATATGTGTATAAATAGACGGAATTTCATCACTAATCCAAAAACTTCGGGGGGGTATATATCCCGATATCCCCCCCTGGCTACGCCCCTGCCTGTGTGCTCTGGGGGATTTCACATCACATATAATATATACACTTTCCAGACTTATAAATTTCTATCTTCTATACTTACAATAAGAATTCTGATTTTCTAAGAGTATCTTAAAGTTTCCTAACGCGTAAGTGCCGTCAATAATTTAAATCAATGAATATATCTCAATCAAGTTTATCAGGCAAACCAAATTAAAGAAATGATATATTTCACCTTTTAACGTACAAAAGAACAGAAGAATTGTATCTACAAATTATTTATAATTTCCTTGTAATATTTGTTATGTAGTTTTAAATTTGTACACACTTTGCAATTCTTTTTGCATATTGCATACTATTATTTCTTAATCCTAGTAAAAATGAATCAAAGAATCATAGATATACACTTTTTTTTCAAAGGTAATGAAACAATTTTAACTACAATTTTGAAAACATATAAATAAATCAAACCACATAGCAATATTTTAAAAAGTGTGAAATTTATATGTATATAGCATATAACTGTTTTTTTTTGTTTTATTAATACACAGCTGGTAATTAAAATAGCAACACCAAGAAGGTGACATGCTACACACAGTGCAGCAATTTTAATGTCGAGTAGTATATCTTATCAAAGAAATATTTCTAGCTTCATAATATTGTGATTTTCTTTTTTCTACAAATTATGTCATTATCAAAAACAATAATCATTTTCTTCAGTTTTAAAAGTAATTTTTCATATGTATGAGGTAAACAGCTAGATTTTGATTTGAAGTAATTTTACAGTGGGAATTTTCTAGTTTTTTGTATAATCAGGGGCGACTTGAAATTCGGGGATTTGGGAAATTTCGTCTGGAAAAGTCAGGGAATTCTGCAAAAAATCTCTTCTAAATCAGGGAGATTTAAAATTCTTTACAATGGTTATCGTCATTTGATGCAGAATACCGTGTTTACTCGCGTGATAGTTGCACCCCGTTTTGAAGCAGAAAAAATAGCTCTTTAGAGTTACAATATTATATAATAGATTTTACCCGCATAATAGTCGCACCTGGACTTTCAACATGAAAAATTGACAAAAAGGTGCGACTATTACGTGAGTAAACATGGTAGTTTTGGCTTCTGGTGATCGGAACAGCTTTAGTATTGGTCATTATTGGCAGTCTTTGTCATAACTTTGTGAAATTTTCAATGGCATTAATATTTTATTTAAATACTAGCTGCGTGCCCGTTCTTCGCACGGTAGGAAACGAAAATGTTCCTTACATGTGCAATTCCACTTAATTCCAGTGATGTGAAATCTAAAATAAAAGCGAAATTATTTGACTTATAATGTAAAGTTTGCGTCATGAGTACTAACTTGGCATCATTGCAATATCATGACTCAAAAAACTACATCAGTGTCATTCGCGATCAGAAAAGTGAAAAGCTTAGCGGTTTGCAGAGAACTCCTGACTTTCAAAATGTGTTATTTCTATATCATACTGTTTTGAGGTTCAAGTTGTAGCATTAAATACCTCAGACACTACATGAAATGAACAACTATTTATTTTAAAATAGCTGCGAATTTCATTTTTAAAAAGTTCGAGTAATCTCCTCTGTCGAAATTACTGCGGGATATATCAACGCAAATTAGAATTACTTATCGTTCAGTTGGTTGTAAAACAACCCTTGAAAAAGGATAAACAGAACACTTAATTTCATGAAATATTTATTAACGTTGTATATTGGGATTTATTCATATCATCCTTACAAATCTACCAATACTACCTATTACGCATATTAATACTATCTATCTTCGCTTCTCCCTTCTTAATGCTCAATTTAACGAAACAGCTTACATTATTTGGCACAAATGGGACCTTTATATTCTATGGCGATTCTTTAGCAATTTACGCATTACCATAAACATTATTCATTTCCCATAATAGTTGCTATTAAGGAAGCTCTCCATACAAATTTAATTTATGCATAGTTTTGTAGGATTGGCGTATTTAGCACCGCAAAACATTTAATCTCACCGTGGTGAAAAATATTCAAGCGGTGCCAACTTAAATATCCATGTATCCAATATAAAGATATCTTATAAATCCTCCATAGTTCTGTCTATTGAAAACATCAAACTGTGTCATCTCGAGGAGCTATTTAGAATCGCTATAACTGTGACAGGACGTTAGAGTTGCAGAGTTTACAAATTTCACGCATTTTTAAAAATTTATGACGTCACTGTTTAACTACCGTAAAAGATACCCCGGTTGGCATCATGAATTTCTCAGTTTATTTCTAAAGTAAGTTTTAATCAAAATATCGCCTCCTTGTGTTAAAAAAAGAGCAGGGATAAATGAGTTAAATTTGTGGCGTAATTTTTACGTATTTTAAAGCATTTGACGTCATAGATCCTCACTTGCGCATTGAAATTCCGATATCCCATTTAAAAAATCGATTGGTTGGAAAAAGAACATTTTTTTCTAATCCTTTTTGTGGCAACGCAATTAAATTAACACGTGCCATGATCAATTAATGTAATCCCGTAAGCTCTCCTTTATGGAGGAGCGTAATTCAACGTTAAAATAAAACTATACTCGCAACGTGCATGCATACGTTAGGCAACGCCTGCGCCATAATTAAATGCCAAAAATAAAAATAGTAAATAGAAAAATTTTAATATGTCGCGCTTTGAAACGAACTTTGTAACTTTTAAAATGAACATTTTCAGCAACGTGAAGACATTTCAATTTTTAAATAAGCACCGGATTAAAATACCACTTCTATAATAATAATCGTGAATTTATTAGTTTATTTCTACAGTAAATTTTAATCAAAATATCGTCTCCCTGTGTTGAAAATAGAGCTGGAATAAATGAGTTAAAATTATGGCGTAATTTTTACGTATCTTAAAGCATTTGACGTCATAGATCCTCACTTGCGAATTGAAATTCCGATATCCCATTTCAAAGCTCGATTGGTTGAAAAAACCCTTTTTTGTAATCCTTTCTGTGGCAACAACTGAACATAAGTTCTCGTGCCGCGATCGCAATGTAATGAATGGCGTAATATCGTGTTGATGCTATTAAATTCTAAACATTAGGCTGCATTAAAATTCGTAAAAAATCATCTAATTTACATAATTTTTTCGCTTTTATTTTAAAAGAGGGAGAAAAGAATGTTTCACGATTTGTCAAAATATCAAAAAGTTATGACGGATAGAATTCAAGATGGCGACAATTTTAAAATTATTTTACGAAAAATTCGCCGAAGTCGATGCTTAGTAAAAAAATTCCTAAAAATCGGTTAATTATGTTACGTATTCAGAACAAACTGTTTTTAAAAGAAAAATTTCTCCTCTATCCGATGATACAAATGCCGTTTTGCTGCGAGCGTAATTTCCGCCGTTATTACGAATTAAGTGAGAAAAAATGCCAAAAATCGCATAAAACATAAAATAAAAAAAATTCTAGGTCGAATTTTGAAAAAATCGCTTCGAGGTGCACAACTTCATGTTTAGATCTTCCCGAGTGCCAAATTTGGTGTTTCTAGGTGTAGCCGTTTGTCCGTAGCGCCGCCGACACACAGACCCACAGACCCACACACAGATCCACACACAGACATCTTCTTTTATAATAAGTAGAGATTATTTATTCATTTTTTTAATTCTTAAACAGGGATGTATAGATTTTTTTATAATTCTTATTCACTATATTATAAGTTAACATTTACTCTGTGAGGGGGGTTCCACCCCCTCAAAACCCGTTTCTTTCTTTAAAATAAATACAATTTCAGTTTACTAACAGCCATAGTCAGATAACAGAAAAAGCTATCAGCGCACATAATCCAAAACTATCTGCAAACTCATATGACGTATTTTACGAGGAGAGGGGGAGAGGGGGGGTGGTCCTGGGAGTTCGGACACCCCACCCTCCCTGAAGTTTTGATTTTTGTCACTATAATGATAGTCTTTTTGTGCAAAATTCTGCCTTTTTTACGGTTTGGACTCCCCTCCCCCTCTCGCAAAATGTTTCCTGAATACGTGCCTGCTCGTGATAACTGAATACATATTGCGTATATGAACTTGTGTATATGCATTGGAAGCATACATCTGTGCAACCCGCTTGCGCTATAGTGACTAGCTGCTGCTGTTGTGAACATGTATATCGGATTTGTGTGCTTGGCTCGAAGTCCACTTGTAAATCCACGTCCGAATGACAAAACAAGGGAGTTACCCTCTGTGGGGGTCTTTGTAAGGGGTCCTAACCCGTATTTACCCTAAGTTTCGTAGAAAACCACGAAAAACACCGAACTGTTAGGTCGACGGCTGTGCGGTGGAACCCGAACCCGGGACCTTCACACTTCTCCCGTCTACCATTTTCAGTGATATAACCACTGTGCCATGGTGAGGCTTTGTGCAAGATAAATTGTTTATTTATTTTAAAGCATAAATTTTAAATCCATGTCATATCACTGTCTAGTTATAAAAGTATTTTTTAATATTTTGCTTATTATACAGTCTGATCATCAACGTTTTAAATTTCAAAATCTCGAATCATAAGTACAGTCAGTGGCCAATATACTGAATCAGGAACACAAAACATAGATAGAAATTTTTTATTCAATACTTGATATGTAAGAAAGTAATTAAAAATAAGCGCATATCTGATCACTCTGTAAGCAGTTCTTTATACAAGTTTTACATTTAAAAAGAGAGGAATGCTTAAAAACTTGAGCTCTCCCCTTTTAAAAAGTTGAAAATTTGATTCTTTTTTCTTATTCATTATTTTTTCAAAAAGATTTGACGAAAATTAAGCATATTGTTAAATGTAGTAAAAATATTTTATCATGTAAATTTATTTCGTATTTTCAATAGCAATGATTCATACAGTCTTCTATTTTAAAACAAGATGGTAATTTTGACATTTTAATTTTGAAGGGCAGGCCCATGGTCAGGATTTTTATTCGGGGGTGCTCAAATATTCAAATAGCACAACTTAAACATAGGTATCATGGGTTCCTATGAAAGGTGCAAGAAAGAGCCCCCACCCTCCGACCAAGGCATAGTGATTGTGGCGACCATGCTACCTTTTCCGAGTTGATAGACGACCGGCGGATACGAGGTATCACACCGGACGGAAAAAAGTTCAAAGTGGTCCCGGCGCTCACGCTTATGCAAATTCGGGTGTATCCAAACACCAGGCATGCGCACTGCATGCAATCATCCTATAAAAACTGGGCTCTCGACTGAAGCCGGGAAGTCTTAGCAGCTAGCACGTGTGTTGTGGCGTCTGTGAATCGCGCCGCCGTGCTGTCTGGAAGCGACGCCTCTCCGACCAGCCGTGCTTGTTCCTTTGTGATAGTTCCGCGCCGTCGTTCCTGGTAGTGCTGCCTGCTGCCTCGTCGTTGTCATCTGCCGCAGAGTATCAGCAAGCAGTTCCAGCCCATGGAGATTCGAAGCTGCCCTGACGCCGGCATCTGAGCGTAGCAACTCCAGCGCTGCTTACAGTAATTTAAAGAGTTAACCTTGTTATGTTTAGTTATCTCGTTCCAAGGGTTATGTTCTTCATGTTCTTCAGTTTTAATTAAGCAAAATAAAATTTCTTCGTTTAAAAAAGGACTTGTATCTTTTGGCCACACACATGTAAAATTGGAGTCGGAAGAGGACAATAATTCTTTGCTGTCCCCGCGTTGGGACCCTCTTCATTGGTGACCCGGAATTTACAAAGTCCTTCTTGTGGCCAAGGGATAATGCAAACGACTTGTGGGCAGAAATGCTGAAATTATTTCTAATAAAGAACTGAGATGAAAATTAATTTTTGAGCCTAGTGCAGTTAAAAATTCAATTTTTGCGCTCTTTGATGTCCTCGGTAACAACTCTTGGGAGGGTGAGGTATTTTCTTTTCCAAAAAATTTTTACCTTTGCGTAGTTAAAATGACAAGTGAAGACAACGCGGCTGAGGTTGAGAAAGTGGCATTCAGAGCCCCGCCATTTTGGCATAAAGACCCTGAATTATGGTTTATTCAGATTGAATCCCAATTCATTGTCTCGGGTATATCGGCAGACCTGACAAAATTCCATGCCGTAGTCTCAGCATTAGATGCTACAGTTTTGGCATACGTGAAGGATATTGTCATAACACCCCCTGAGAAAGAGGCATACCAAAGTCTAAAAAATCGGATTCTTGCCCATTATTCTGTATCTGAAGGCGCGAAGTTAAAACAGCTGCTACAGGATCTACAGTTGGGAGATTTCCGACCCTCGCAACTCCTTACGCAAATGCGAAACCTGGCTACAGAGGGAGTAGATGATAAGCTTCTTAAGCCGTTGTGGCTACAGAGGTTACCGCTACACACTCAACAAATACTCTCTTCGTGTAAAGATTCTTTGGAGAATCTCGCGCAAATTGCCGATAAAATACATGAGGTTGCAGTACCAGAAGTCGCAACAGTAAGCCATGCGGACACTCACGTAATCGCAGGGTTGCGTAAAGAAATAAAAGTTCTCTGTAGAGAAATCCGCAAGCTCGCAGGGGACAACGATACACGACAGTCTAAGCGACACCGTAGCCGGTCAAAGTCTCACGAACTCTCTTTTAACAGGAAATCCAAAGGATGGTGTTGGTATCATTGGCGCTTTGGCGACAAGGCCACCAAATGTGTCGACCCTTGCAAATATTCGGAAAACTCAGCGGTCAACCTGCGTTTCGGCAACGAGTGACAAAACGCAGGGTGACCGCCTTTTTGTTACGGATAGGAAAAATGGCATCCATTTTTTGATTGACACAGGTGCATCAATCAGTTGTCTTCCTGTAAAAATTTACAAACCTGTTAAGCTAAGCTGTTTTACATTGACCGCTGCCAATGGTAGTATTATTAAAACTTATGGCGTCATTCAATTAGACGTAGATTTAGGATTGCGTCGTGTATTTTCCTTTGCATTTATAATTGCCGACGTTTCTCATGCAATTCTGGGAGTAGATTTTCTGGGCAAGTTTGGATTAGTCGTTGATCTTAAACACAGAGTTCTAAAAGATAGTGCCACGACATTACAAATCCGGGGCATAGTACCCAGTTGTAAAAAAGCATTTGCAACTCCCGTAACGGTGAAACTGTCCCTTATTACGGACTTTTTAGTTGAAGTTCCCCTAAATTGTTTCAAGTCGGAATTTTTCGCCACAAAATCCAGACGGGGACAGTGTCTTTTCATTATATTGAAACGCATGGACACAAGTTCACTCTAAGGCTAGGCGTTTGTCTCCAGAGAAGTTAAGTGCCTTCAAAAAGGAGTTCGACTCCTTGCTCAAAGCTGGGGTAATAGTTCCTTCAAAGAGTCAGTGGAGTAGTCCAGTGCATTTTGTACTCAAGAAAAATGGCCAGTGGCGCATTTGCGGTGATTACCGTCGATTGAATGCCGTAACCATTCCCGATCGGTATCCCATCCCACACATCCAGGATTTTTCTCATTTATTGCATGGTAAAGTTATCTTTTCCAAAATTGACCTGGTAAAAGCTTGCCATCAAATTCCAATAAATCCAACTGATGTTCCTAAAACCGCAGTTATTACGCCATTGGGATATGTTCGAGTACAAGTTTATGTGCTTCGGCCTCCGCAATGCCGCCCAAACTTTTCAGAGGTTTATTGACAGTGTGATCAGGGACTTGGACGGATGCTATGCATATTTAGATGATATCTTAGTCGCCTCCTCCAGTAGTGAAGCGCATTCCGAAGATTTATCGCGTTTGTTCAAACGACTGAGCGAACATAGGGTTGTCATTAATCCTGACAAATGTATTTTTGGCCAAAGCCAGTTAGATTATTTGGGATTACAAATATCCGCTGAAGGATTGCAACCTTTACCACAAAAGGTGGAAGCGATTAGCAAGTTTCCGAAACCCGAAACAGTGGCGCCATTGCGTCGTTTTTTAGCTATGCTAAATTTTTATCATAAATTCATAGCTCATGCATCCTCCATTCAGGCACCTTTGTTCGAGTTAACACGTAACAAACGCCCCAAGGATAAGTCTATTATTATATGGGATGAGATTACATCTCGCGCGTTTGACGATTGCAAACGATCTCTCGCAGAAGCAGCACTGCTGTCACTTTATGATCCAGCCGCGGAACTTTGATGGTAATAGTTACCCGCGGAACTTTGTTCTGATGCGTCGGACATGGCACTTGGCGCGGTGTTACAGCAAAAGACAAGTGAACAAACTCGGCCGTTGGCATTTCTTTCCCGTAAGTTAACGGACGTTGAAAAACAGTATAGCACTTTCGATAGGGAGTTGTTAGCAGTATACTCTGCTATCCGCCATTTCCGATATATGCTTGAGGGCAGGGACTTTATAATTTATACAGACCATAAGCCCCTTACCTACGCTTTTTCAAAGTCCGGCGAGAAAAACTCGCCTAGGCAACAAAGGCAGTTGCAATACACTAGCCAGTTTAGTACTTCCATACGACACGTGGAGGGAAACAGCAATGTGGTCGCGGATGCCTTATCGCGAATTGAGGTAGTTAATGCTACCGGAATCGATTTCCAAGCCATGGCTTCAGCTCAGGCAGAGGAGGATGAAGTCCAGTCAGTATTGCAGTCTGAATCTGGGTTGACATTAAAATTGTTTCCTTTTAGTGAAGGCTGTGAACTTTACTGTGATGTTTCGCACGATAAAATCCGGCCGTATGTTCCTAAAACATTTAGAAAACTAATTTTTGATGTGATTCACTCACTTTCTCACCCAGGTCATCGCGCTACACTGAAATTAATCAAGGACAGATTCATCTGGAACTCTATGTCAAAAGATGTTGCAAAGTGGTGCAGGACATGCGTGGCATGCCAGCAATCAAAAATTCAACGACACACTAAATCGCCGTTGGGCACATTTTCATTGCCCGATAGCAGATTTGCCCATGTTCATTTAGACATAGTAGGTCCCTTACCTCCTTGTAGGGAATGCCGATACGTTCTAACGTGCATTGATCGCTATACTCGCTGTGTGGAAGCCGTGCCCATAAAGAACCAATCGCCTGACACTGTGGCAGACGCGTTTTTACGAGCCTGGATTTCGCGGTTTGGTGTTCCCGAAGTTATAACCACAGATAGAGGTACAAACTTCGATAGTCGCCTGTTCCATGAGTTTTCAAAACTATTAGGAGCTTTTAAAAACCGTACAACCGCGTACCATCCGCAGTGTAACGGAATGATCGAACGCCCGCATCGCCAGCTCAAAGCAGCCCTTATTTCCTATCGTAAGCTAGATTGGGTAGGAATTTTACCTTTGGTTCTCTTGGGCAAGAGGAAAAGTCTCAAGACAGATTTGGGGGCTTCCTCCTCTGAGTTGGTATACGGGACATCTCTTCGCCTGCCAGGTGAATTTTTTCTTGATTTTTCAACGGTTCAGCAACAACACGAGTTTTTGCGGAAGCTCCGTGAGTTTATGCAGTAATTGAGAGCAGTGCTTGCTAGTCGACAAGCAGCTGAGAAAACCTTTGTGCATCCAGAACTGGAAACCACAAGCCACGTTTTTGTGCGTGTAGATAGTGTAAAACGGCCACTTCAAGCACCGTACTCTGGCCCTCATGAAGTTATTGCCAGACAGCAGAAATTCTACACTGTCTCAATCAATGGTGTCTCTAAGGACATCAGTATCGACCGTTTGAAACCGACTTTCTTGCCGCACGAAGGGGAAACATCGCAATCCAAGGTGTCAAGTGACGTGACGATTCGTACACGGTCTGGCCGCATCAGCAAATCTGTGCATCAGAAAATCAAGTGCTGACGCTCTTCAAACTCCGGGGGGAGCCTGTGGCGACCATGCTACCTTTTCCGAGTCGATAGACGACCGGCGGATACGAGGTATCTCACCGGACGGAAAAAAGTTCAAAGTGGTCCCGGCGCTCAGGCTTATGCAAATTCGGGTGTATCCAAACACCAGGCATGCGCACTGCATGCAATCATCCTATAAAAACTGGGCTCTCGACTGAAGCTGGGCAGTCTTAGCAGCTAGCAGTGTGGGAGTTGTGTGCGTCTGCGAAGCAGCCTTCCGCCAGCCGTGCTTGTTCTTTTGATAGTGGCGTCGTTCCTGCTGCCTCGTCGTTGTCATCTGCCGCAGAGTATCAGCAAGCAGTTCCAGCCCATGGAGATTCGAAGCTACGCTGACGCCGGCATCTGAGCGTAGCAACTCCAGCGTTGCTTAAGTAATTTAAAGAGTTAACCTTATGTTTTAGTTATCTCGTTCCAAGAGTTATGTTCTTCATGTTCTTCAGTTTTAATTAAGCAAAATAAAATTTCTTCGTTTAAAAAAGGACTTGTATCTTTTGGCCACACACATGTAAAATTGGAGTCGGAAGAGGACAATAATTCTTAGCTGTCCCCATGTTGGGACCCTCTTCATGATCATTTTTAAAATATACTGAAACTTTTTGTATTTTAGTACTGAAGTGTCTGAAATACTGAAATAAGCTTTCTCTGGAATAAGGGTCTTCCCTAGAATATAAGCCTTCCCTAGAATACTGGGTGGATTGTGGTAATGGGGCCCCTTGGTGCCCCTCTCTTGTAGAGGACGCGGGGCTGCAGAGCCTGTTTCCCTAAATCCGCCCCTGTATATAAACATACATATTTGAACTTTCGGGGGGGGGCGTAGCTCCTCAAGCCTCCCCTTCCCTGGCTACGTGCTTGTCGAGGGGGAATTACAACAAGTGCTGCTGAAAAGTAAAATTATTATGCTCCTAGCTTGTGCTAACAAATTTCAGTTTATAGATGAGTCAAAAGTAAATTGTGATTTTTTAAATGTGTTTAATTCACTGAAGTAAATTATTTTGTCTCTATGTGTTTGCTTGGAATAAATCCTAACAGAGGATGCAAGAAGAATCCTAATGTGAAAAAACGTGAGGCCGTTAATATGAAAATTCTCAATTTACTTAATAAAATGTCGGCATATGAGCTAATTGACCACTAATTATATATTAAGAAATACCCATCAATACTGGAGAGCAAATCTATAAAATTATAAACAATAAACTTTGTAAATATTCCTTTATTTGTACTTTGTAAATACTTTATAAATACTGTATTTTTTTCTTAAAATAAATCTAATTTTTCACAATTTTTCTTGACGTATTTCTTTGATTATTAATGGATATTACAAAAATCTAAGCATAGATATATCGTGCAAGAGTAATTTTAAACTTCTGAAAAATAAGATGCATATATGTATATACATTAAAACCTGTACTAACGGTCACCTCCGAAGACTGGTCATCTCTTAAAACAGACACTGTTAGAAGTTTACAGAATTGAATTGAGACTATTGAATTAACATTATTGTGAACCTCCAAAGAACGGTTGTCTCATAAAATGGTCATTATTTTATGGGACCAAACGTAGCTGTTTTTGAGAGGTTTCACTCTATATATGTAGTATTTACTTGAACGACGCCATCACTACATTAATTAATAGTTTAGAAGCAAACATATATATTATTTTAACTACAATTACGCGCTACAATCACCTAAAAAATAAACCTTACAGTAAATACTTCCACTAACTACATTTACTACAAATACCCCAACCATTTATTTAGGGACAATTACATGACAAACTAATACGCTTCCTTCCCCATGAACATTGAAATTGATGGATACTTGATGGATAATATCAAGAAATAATTTTGAAAGCATTAAAAAATAAACTTTAAATTTTATGCTTGGAACATCTACACTCCCACCCCTGATCCATTGATTTGTGTATACGTTTTCGTGCTTTGAAATGCATTGATTCATTTGAAATCAGTTTCTTTGATTACTGTTTTACTTGATTGATAGCAATCGTTCTTATAAATCTTTTTTCAACACCAATATTTTATTTTGTATAGTTACTTAATTTTAAAGTATGCCCTTGGATGGAATTGATTGAAAATAATTAATGTCACCTGTGATTTCAAAACATATTCAAGAATTTATTTTCATTAACATTTCGTAGCAGAATTTTTTTTGCTTCTTAACAGGGCCAAGGTCGTCGAAAGAAGCTAGTATATGATAAAATTACTGAATTTTTTAAGTAATTGTAAGCAAGTAAAATTTTAATGTAATTTTAAGTAAGGTATTGAATTATTAAAAACAAAAGAAAGTTGTTATAAATACAAAATATATTTCATAAATAAACTGGATTTTTCTGTAAATTCCTTAAATCAAAGCTGTAAAAAAATGGTTAAAGTCTGCTACATTGACAGAAATATACCGTCGACAAAACACGGGGAATCTGGAAAAATTAGATTTCTGTAAATTAGATGGAGTATCTAAAAAAAAAAAAAAAAAAAATACAAAACATTGCTATAAAATAAACGGAGAATCTGTAAAAAACTACAGAAGACTTCTGTAAAACACACAGAAGTTTTCTGTAAAATAAACAGAGAATCTGTAAAAATTATGGAACACTTCTGTAAAACACACAGAAGTTTTCTGTAAAATAAACAGAGAATCTGTAAAAATTATGGAACACTTCTGTAAAACACACAGAAAATTTCTGTAAAATAAACGGAGAATCTGTAAAAAATTACAGAACATTTCTGTTAAATATACGGAAATAAACTGGCGTCCTGGCTGACAGTTTTTTTCTGTAAATTTGACAGACTTTTTTTTGCAGTGCGGCAGCTTGTGACAGTTTTGTAGCATTTGGCACTTTTGTAGCATTAACTTGTTTTCGGGTACTACGGCAAACAAAAGAACGATTTGCCACAATTCTTCTGTTCGAAGAAATACGGTTGTTGAGTGTTGATCTATATTAAATTTACAGTAGAAAACGCATAATTTAAATTTCTTGCTTTAGCTTCGATCATTTTTCATAAGAGCTCTCTTGATTCTTAAAAATTACTTGCGTTCATTAGAACTCTAGATGCTTGTGAGTGTTTATTGCTCTGCTAATCAAATTCCTCTTGTGTGATAAGTTGAAAGTGTAGTGTTTAAAATGCTGTATTTGCTTCCAGAAATCTCTTAAAATAAACATAGAACTTTTGTTGAATCACACTGCATCCCTGAATATAGTTTACCAAATCATTGATACTGGATTATATGATGGTATTTGTTTATTTCTAGTTACATAAATCCATTTTTATATCCAAACAATAGGCGAAAGTTGTTTTTTTTCGGGGAGGGTAGGTGAGTAAAATTTGTATGAGCTCTGTTCCATGAAGATCCAGGATAGATTCGTGACAGCAGCTGTTGGAAAGTGAACTTCAACTTGGCTAGGTCTCCATGTCTCCCAAAAGACTAATTTCCTAATCAAGTTTATGATGGACCAGGACTTTAAGGAATTGTCGCTTTTAAATTAGAAATTTTAATATATACTTTGCTAATAAAGGCAATGCACGGCTATTTAACATACAGAGCGTATAATCGAAAACACGTGAACTCTAATCCTGTGGAACCAAATTAGTAGGATGTGTGGGTTAGAAATGATCTGTTTTACATTTTATTCAATGAATACATACATATACAGTCAACTCCGGATATAGTGAATCCGGATAGCGTGAACCTTCGGCTATAGTGGACGCAAACCATTAGTCCCGATTCACATACAGTATCTCTGTTCACCCTGGAGATACTTCGGTTTTAGTGAACTTCGAATATAGTGGACGAAATTTGATGGTCCTCCCCCCCCCCCGCAGACAGCACATAAGCTTAAATCAAGCTTGGAATTTCTTTGAATTTGGCGTATTAATACAAGCTTGACAGTTCAATTCATTTTAAGCTTGCAGCAAGCTGGGAGATTACAAAAAAAAATGAGTCAGCAAATATTTTTCCGCCGATTTTAAGTCATTTGAACTGTCAAGCTTGAATACAACTTGATGACTGCTTGATTTGGAAAGCCACATCCACATAGCAAATAATTTATCATCAGTCATAAATGTACTTGACCATAGAATTTAAAAAAAAAAAGATTCTATTATTCCAAATATTGAAATTCTTCAAAATAAAATACAAATATACTACAGAATTGATTTCAAAATCAGTCGTTTGTCTCGATTTTGGCATATATTGCCCAACTGAGTGTTGCGATATTGAAAGTTTTAAAACGTATGCTGCTTTTAAGTTTAAATTATGCTTATTTCCTATCAGTAGAGTCTATAAATCATACATAACATTCCTTTAATTTTGATTCATCCCATGTAAAAATAAAAGAAACAGATCGGCATCGGGCAATACTGATCAATCTCGCCAAAAAACGGCGTGACAACCATAACAATCACTTCAAACTTTAGTCATGTCACCTCGAGTCAGATTGGCATGGTGGTTAGGACGTTGGCTTCCCACGCCTTAGGTCCCGAAATCGGTCGCGGACGCTAGACAGAAACAGATTAAAATAACTTCAGGTTTCCGCATAGAGGGAAAAATGCGTGGAAAAATAAAATATATGGGGCGTGTTTGCCGACCGGCACCCCATGTATTTAGGAAAATTTTTTAGAATGTAGTAAGTTTGAATTAAGCTTGCTATGTCAAGCTTCATGGAAGTTGAGCAAGTGTAAACTTGAACACTTGATTCAAGCTTGCATTAAGCTTAAACCCTTGAAATTTTCAAGCTTAATTCAAGTTTATTGACTTGATAAATCAAGCTTACTACATGTGTGATGCAAATTTGCTGTGCTGTCTGGGCCAGAGGTTCACTATAACTGGAGCTGACTGTATATATATATGTGTGTGTGTGTGTGTGTGTACATATATATATATATATATATATATATATATATATATATATATATATATATATATATGCCTCTTAAAATAGCAAAAATTTTTTCTAGAAATATTAATGTAAATACTTCTTGTCACCTCAATAAAATCTTTAAATTAATTTTTTAAAATTCAAACTGAAAAGCAAATCCGATTTTAAAAGGCTATAGAAAGAATATTCAAAAAAGAATTCCAGTTGAGCTTTTGCGCTGTAAGTTTGAGCGTTGATCAAAGACGAGAAAATTAAAGAATCAAAGCATTATTTAGAATCAGATCTAGAAAATTTTGCGTATTGTTACAGACGAATAGGTTTCTAAACCAAGTTACTATACATTAATTCAATATTTTTTAAGTTAATTTAATTATTAATACTACGATTTAATTCTCCTGCCTATGATAACGATAAGTTTCAGAGAAAAAAAAAAATGCTGAAAAAATACACATTCTATTTTTTTAATTATACGCTATTTGTGAAATATAAATTTAACTGTAAGTATTTGCAGTTGAATATAGTAAATTTTTTAATTGTGATTTCATTATTATTTGAATCCTTAAACACTTTCATCATTGCAACCCTTGTGGTGTCCGGAGATGAAAAAGCAAAGCGATTTAAAACATCTAATTGCTTGGATATATTTTTTTTAATCTTAAAGAGGCTTTTAAGTACTAAAATTACTATCTCATCAACGAATGTTATATTTATGTTAGTTACTCACTTAGTTTAAGTTTTAATTTATTTTAATTTTATATTTAATTTACTTTCACCGTTCATATTTGCTTTTAGAAGCTGGATACTTTCAAAAACTGCATAAAATAAATAATTTTATCTCTTTTTCAGTTATTTACTTTTATTTCAATCAATCATATTTTACGTTTTTGCTAACCGCCTGTAATAGGGGATCTTGGTTGCCCTTAAATATTTTGTAGTCTAGTTTGCACTACACTTTTTTCTTGTTTGAGAACTTTTCCTCTGAGCGTATTTTCTAACTTAGGAAATACATTGACTAGATTGAAAATGACCGAATTAATGCTATTAAATACATATAATTCATAACCAAAAACACTGAACACACTCGATTAATAACATATCCGTTAAACTGCTCTGTCATATTCCCTTGTTCATATATCACACTCACCATAATCTTCCCCAAAAAAGAGAAATTCCCAGAAGATATAATTTTTCCCCAAAGGGCGAAACCCCTCAATGGTCGAAGAATTCCTCTCCTGCGATCTATTGTTAATAAGACCCTAAACGGCGGCTCATTTCACCATGAAGAGATAAAATCTGTCAAGCTAGACGTCACTTGGTAGTATAGTTAATCTCCTTTGCCCCATTCGTTTTTATATAGTCGCATTTATTTATTTGATTAGCCTTTGTGCATGAAGTCCCCCACGAGAGTAAAACCAGATATCCTGATTCAGCTTTAGATTTAATTCATCCGGCTGGGCTTTTAATCAGATTGGATTATTGTTTCACTTGATTCAATCAGACTCTGTGTTTGTCAGTTCTCATTTACTGTTTGTCAATAATCGGTGAAACTCAACGTTATCGAATAGATGAATAGAAATCCTTATATGTCCAGAAATTCTTGCTAAGTAAAATCCATGACTTATGGAAAGTTATCTCTATATTCATTTACTAAAGAAGGAATCGAAGTTTCATATTAAACAACGAAAGCATTTGTATTGTACACTAATTATATCAATGAGATATGTAGTAATGAAATATATTCTTATCTAGAATTTGTGTATGTCCAGTTAAAAATATTGCTCAGAAAGTGATTAAGAATTCACTCAAATATTGCATACAGATATATTTATTATTAATCTAAATTATAATACATTTTTTGCACATCATATAAAGGATATTGCAAATCACATATCAGTTTTTGTAAAGCATGAAATCTATAAAAATTTCAGTTGCATCGATCAATGTATACATTTTTTCAATTATGCATTTTACGTACCAAGCCAAAATACTTTAAACTCCTATATCTGATGGCGATCAGTATTGATACCAATGTTCATACAAGATTTCTAATGATATTTAGAAAAAATGTGCTCTTTTAAATGATACGATTGTTAAATATGCTAACCATTTTTCGATAGATGCTTTTGACGATTTTCACATGAATCAGTTTATTCTTTTAAGATTTGTTTGTTTGTGGGATTACGGCTGCTTATCTACTCAAGGGATCTATGCGGAGGGAATATGCCCTCCATAGGGGTCTGGGATCTTTCTAAGGGATCCTAATCCGTATCTACGCAAAATTTCGGAGAAAACCACGGAAATCTGAGCGGCTACTTCGGGGGACGTGACCTGGGTTTGAACCAGGCACTTTCCATCGCCAAGCTGGAAACGCTGTGCACTCGGCCAAGTGGGATTTACTATTGCAAGAATTAACTTTAAACATTGAACGAACGTTGAACATGAGCTTCTTTATATCGTTGTTTTCTTCATATGACAATTGTTATAGACATGTCTCCAAACACTCATTTTATACGTAGACTTTTTTTTTTTTTGATAGTTTGAAATAATATTTTACAAAACATGCAAATTGATTTAAATGACCATGTAAATTGTTTTTATAACTATACTTTGTCCATGTTAAGTCCTGGAGTTCAGTTTATTATTTTCACAGCAAGAACAAAGACCAACATAAAACCATGAAACATATTTATAATTTTATCAATTCTGAAATTTTAACTTCAAAAATATGATATAAAATAAAGTATCGCATAATAACGGCAAACAGTAAAAGAATTTTAGAATAAGTCATAAAAATATCTAAAAAATTTAAGAAAAATTTCGGATGAAACGTTGACTTTTCCCTAGAGTAAAACAGAACTTTTATATAAAACGGCTTCTGAATGAAGTTTTCATGCCAAGATCTGAAATACATTTTCGAATTTTTAAGATTGGGCATACATCACTAGTTAAAAAATAGAATAAGATTTCGTTAAAATTCGGTTTATACTATAAAATAGATAATTAAATGCATTTTGCATACATAAGTTGAGACACATTTAATTGTGAAGTAGAATTATCATGACTAATGGTTATTTAATGAATATTATTTATTTCAATTAATAGACACATAATACTTTTTATTAATTATCTAAAGCGGTAAATCTATTTGTTTGTTTGTGTCGTAACTTTTCAGGAGGTTAATAAATGAGAGTATTGGTTGATTCAAAATAAGTGTGACCAATTTTAAAAGCATGTAACAATTTATGCTAAATTTTAATCGCTTTACCACCAGTTTTAATTTAAAAATGAAACGTTTAAATTGCCAACTGAACTATTTTTATTAGTAGGAGTAAATTACGGCTCCGAAATTAGATCCTCAAACCCGAAACAAAATTTTGCAGCTTTTGCAGGGTGTTTGCTCAAATCCTGTTATAAATAAAGGATTTAAAAATCATAAAAGACATTTTTCTAATGTATTACTATATGAAATTCAAAAAGAAATTGACTTGTAACCAAAAGCTCCAGGGAAGAAATGTGTACGAAAGAAAGTCTTTGGTGAAAAAGAAAAAATGAAGCTAAAAAGACACCGCCGTAGAAAACATTTTGCTTTAAAGAACTTTAGAAAAGAAACTACAGGTATCGCAATCGACAGTTTGTCGTCAGATAAAGAAAAATGGTTATATAAAAGTAAAGAAACCAGTCTATCATCAAATGTTTACAAATGTTTTTCAACTGTAGGAAAACGGAAAAAACGCTCCTGTTCTCCGTATTTAAAGTTACGCAAAGGTAGATACAAAACATGGATAGCTTCGGATGAAGCACTGTTTCGAATGTCATCCACAACTGGCAAAACGAAGATGCAATATATTTCACGCGAACAGCGTCGCAAAGATGCTGCTGTTTTGCAAAAGACAAAGGTAAGATTGTTTTTCAAAAAGCCTTTAAATGTTATGGTATGAATGTTAATGGCCTCTCAAGGCTTAACAAAACCATTTTTTGTAGAACCAAAGGTTAAAATTGATGCTAAATACTATCAGAATAAAGTTTTCTAGCCCATGACATTTTCAAGTACATGAAGAAAGTAAGTATCTTTACCCTTAATTACACTTTGTTTCTACCAAGATTCTGCACCAAGTTATACTGCAAAATCAATTATAAGATGGCTAAAAGATAAAAAAATAAACTATCTTCCCCCTGAGAAATGGCTATCATCATCCCAAGACTGTGCTCTTTGCAATTATGTTTTATGGGGATACTTAATAAAACAACTAAATAGACCTAAAGGGAAAATGCTTCAAGGTCTTTAAAAAGCAGTCAACAGAGGAAGTGGGAAAAATACCCCCAAAACGGTCGAAAAAGCTCTTTTTGCTTGGTCTAAACGTTTACGTAAAGTTCACTATGCTAAAGGAAACTACATTGAAAATTTCATGTAAATAACTTAAATTGATAAAAATTTATTATGCTCTGAAATTAGTCACATTATTTTTGAATGAAGTTGTGGATATTTATAGACTATTCCTGCATGAACCACGAATATAAAGATCACTAACTTGAGAATTTCAGTAGTCATAGTCCCAGCGAATCGTTTTTAAATCGTAAGAGCAATTGACGTAACTTTTAGGTAACGTATTTTATAAATTGCATTAAAAGGTGCTTAAATGTTAACAAGGTTCAGCGAAAATTTACGGACTTAAGATAGATAGTTTCGCAGACCTTGAGATTTAGATTAGATTAGAATAAATAGTCTTAAACTTTGTTTAATGAAGATTTATATCGTGGTTTACGGTTTTGAAGTTTTTCGGACGATTTCAAAATAGACGCACTAATAGCACTGATGATTACCATTGACAGCGACATTTAATCTTCCCTGTAAAAAATTTCCGTTCAATGTTAAACTTTTCGATGGAGCTAAAAAAGAAATTGGCCCATCAGTACTTTCATTTCGTTGTTTTTGTGTGTTATATTTAGTGAAATTTCATGCTCAGTTTAATTTTTCACCATTATAGGGTAAAATGTCAAAATTAATTACTGCTGTGAACGATCTCGTCGATATCTCAGCTATCAATGCGGCGCAATCGGCTTACCAAACATACAGATAACAGTACTAAATCTCATAAAAGTAGCTTACACCAAAATTAAGGTAAAAGAAATTCTGACACCTGTAAAGACTAGTACCCAGTAAACTACTGCCCGCAAAATGACGGCCGGGTACCCACCGTGCTGGTAAAGTGTCGTATACCGGTAGCAAGGTAGATTGCCATCGTCTGGAAGTCACTGGAGTACCAGTGTCTGAAAAGTGCATATGCGCTGGTACATAACTAGTAACGGCGAACTGCCATGTGTCTATGACATGCACAGAAACGTTAACGGCGTGGTACTATTTAAAATGTACCGGACCAGCACCATTTGGCGGCAATGGGCCTGTATATATTTCATAGTGTTAGCATAAAATTTCGTTAATTTAATTAAATAATATTATTTCACTTTCATACTGTGTAGAAGTGTTTTCTGTACACCCAAAGGCAGGGTCACAGTTAAGATTTTTTTTATTTGGAGGAAGGGGGGGGATGTAAGGGGAAGAGTTCATATTGTGCTTTCAAATATTTTAGTACTAAAAATTAAAATAAAACTAATGAGTTCAGTATGCAATAAAAATGTTCGCTACATCCACAGTGAAACCTACACCCTGTATATGAGTGCCTATGTACAGAATATGAATTTTATATTCTTAAAATTTTTATAATTCATATTAATTTTTCGCAATTTTGCTAAAATTTTCCTGAAAAAAAATACTTGAAGACTTTTTCTACGTTAAGCCCCTTTTAAAATCTACCGTCATGCAATAGTCAAAATAGAAAGTACGCAATATGTTCACTTAGGAATTTTATTTTCTTTACGCTGTTTCGTTCTCTTGAATGTAATGTTTGATTAAACCGCGGGGCCTGACACGCAAAACTATATACCCAAACAGACCAGACGGCTAGCCAGATAAATTCTACGGTCGTCAGCTAACTTCTCACGCTTCCAGTTTACAAGCTTCGAACTGTTATCGCGGATTTGGCTACATTAATTCAAATTATTTATACGTAGTACAGATGAAATTTTTTTTATGCGTTTGAAGACAGAAAATAAAAAATTGCTTGTCTATTTTAATAAGAGGTGTGTATAAGTGTCATTATACAGGGTGGCCATAATTAAACTGCACGTGTTCAAGGGGTGCTGGAGAGAAAACTACTGGGAATATTCCAGTGAAATTTGGTATCTACACGTTTCAGAACATGCGCAAGTCAAATATGAAAAAAAAATCGCCATTTTTGCCCGATAGATGGCGCTGTATCGTATTTCAACGCTTATCGGTGGCATATATGCAAATTTTAAGCTCATCGAACAGTATAAGAACAAGACGACATTTAGTAATGGTCAATCATGACTCTGAATAAGAAGAAACGTGCATTGTTAGTGAAGATATTCTATCAGAATGGTAGCAGTTGTGCAGCTACTCTGAAAGAATACCGGCGTGCGAAACGATTAAGAAGAGGTCCAATGAGTGTCAATGAGAATAAATAATGGTTTGTTTTCCAAAGCGTCTTTATGGATTGTTTAATTTGTGATCTTAAATATTAATTTTTGATTACATGATAGTGTAAAAATTTAATTACTGAAGCGAATTGTATTGAATTTTGATAAACTGTAAATGATGTTTTATATAGTTTATATGCCTCTTAGAATGTCATTATGCTCTGTCTATTGGTTTTGGAAGATGTATATGTCACCGGGGAGCGTTGAAATACGATACAGCGCCCTCTACCGGTCGAAAATGGCAAAATTTTTTTTTTCATATTTGACTTGCGCATGTTCTGAAACGTGTAGATACCAAATTTCACTGGAATATTCCCGTTAGTTTTCTCTCCAGCAACCCCTTGAACACGTGCAGTTTAATTATGGCCACCCTGTAGATGTTTCTTTTCAAAGGATCTTTTAATAGTTTATTGGAAATTTCAGGTGCGGCCCGACACGGTAAAGTAAGCATCGCATCGGGGCGCTGTCTTCGAAGGGGCGCAATATCGAGCTCAAAGCGTGGAAAGGTAGAAAAAAATGTGGAAAATGTATAAAAGGAGAGCCTTTTTTACGTTTGCAGGGGCCGCCACGTACCTTAGGGTCGCTCCTGGGAAATTTTACAAAATTGCGGCTACCTGGTACTCCAAGGGGTATAAAATAGACCTAATAAAGTTTTAAGTCGTGAGTTGCCCTCTTTTCAGTGGAAAAATAGATAATATAGGATAGCATAATAATACACAGAAAGGAGCTGAGAAAATATTCGAAATAGCTAAAAATTCCGATCAATATATATTCTCGCAGAAAAAAAGTGAAAAATAAAAATATTCTAGGAATCGAACAAAAAAATTCGTATTATCCAAGTTTCATGGAAGAATAGTTCGCAAGTTTCGGGTGGTACAAAGGGTCCACCCTTCTTTTCAGGAACGTGGCGAAGGAGGGTCGACCTTTTGTACCATCCGAGACCTGCATACTGTTTATATGATTTTTGTTTAAATGAGTTTATAATAATATTCTATATGAATATGAGCATTTAACGGCGTTTCCATGCTTAACCTTTTCGCTCTCATTATTGAAAAGATGCAGTGAAGAATACTATCCTGGGACCTTAGTCGGAGGACTTTTTAAGGGGTTCTAATGGGTATTCACGTTACATCTGGAGAAAACTGACCAAAACTCCAGACCATTAGATCGACAGCTCCGCAAATTGACCCGAAACTGGGACCTTCACACTTCAGTATTCATTATACAATATTCAGACTCTTTTGCTTACATAATTTTCAGACCCTTATTATCGCATGGGCAAATCGGGGCTTTGCCCAGGGTCCCCGGTTCGAAAAGGCCCCCAGTTTCAAATGTTGTTCTGAAATCTATTCTTAAAGAAAACAAATTTTATAGATGGGGACACCCAAATTCATCAATGTCTCGGGCCCTGTAAATTTTTATAAGCGACGTTCGGGCTAAATGAACAGTGTGTAATTATATTCAAATTCCTTACAAACATAAAATAAGCAGCACTTCACTTAGAACAACTGTGAAAAACAAAAATCACAGCTTCACAGCAAAAGGAAAACTATTTTAATATAATAAAATTTAATATAACAGCTATTGAGGCAATTTTTAAGCTGAATAATTACAATATATATGTATATATATATAAATATAATGCTCATAAAATACGAAACACGAAATTAATATGATGCAGAGGGTGGGGAGGGTACCGCTCTAGTTAAATGATTTAAAAATTGGCGAGTTTGGCGCATTTTCGAGTGCAACAACGATTCTCTTTCTTTTTTTTTTTTTTTTTTTGTCTTTAATTTCGGTCGAGGACGTTGAGCAACGAGAGCGTTATAATTGATGAATTACGAATCAAGTACACTTTTTAGGATACACATTTTTTCCGGTTTCTCATTGAACTTTCGAAAAGTTTAATTGCTTTGGTTAATGTTAAGCTGTTCAAGACAACTAATTTGGTTTCGTCGTTTGGAGCAATATAAGAATAGCATTTGCTTCAATGTTGAAACCATGTTAGTTTTTTATACAACATAGATTCTACAAATTACTTGGATAACACTATTACAGGTAAATTTTTACTTTCACTGTTTTTAATATACATAATCTCATAGCGTATTTTAATTTATAAAATTATTTTCCTCCATAAAATTTGAGTTATGTAGTTATGCAACAGGTATAGATGTAGAAATTTCTATTTAGAATAGCTAACATAAGAAAAATCATTTGATCTAAACAACCTGTACAATACATAGAAAAATGTTACCCTAAAGTTATGTGTGTGTGTGTGTAACCATACTACAGCTTTTTTTATTATTTATTGATTAAGAAAATGGATTAAGTATAAATTGATTGGATAGAGACTAATAAAAGCTTATTTTACTTAAACGAAACGTACAGTAAATCCATATGCTACCCTTAAGCAATGTCTTTTTTTGGAGGGAGGAGGGGGGTTGATGAATAACCCCTCCCCTGGTTACGATACTGGTTCGTATTTTAATTACGGCAGCATTGCTGTGAATAGGCACTAAGACGGCACAGTGCCATTATATTACAGTCACTGTTAAGCTATCCGGCCAGTGCCTTTATTTTTAATAATCAACGGCACCCCGCCGTTTCATTTTAGGCATTTTAAACTTAATGGGCTTGTGACTTTATTGTAAATGATGGCCGGCACATGCAGTAGCGCCAGCACAGTGCCATTGCCTTCCCGGGATTCTGGCAAGGTGCTTCTCGGGCGACCACTTTTGGTACGATTCATTATTTTTTGCAGTGCCGGGCCAGTGCTGGACGTAAAGGCAGAAAGGCCCTGGAAAGGTACTCCGCCGGCAGGTGTGTGTTTGCTGGGTAAGAGCATTCGTCCAATTATTAAGACTGAGCGAAGAATGTATGACCTTGAGTAATCTCCTGTGGATTACCATCTTCTCGCCTAATGGCTTAGCCAATCAGCATTCTTAAACTAACACATTGTGTTTTTCTCACATTAATGCGGTATTATGGATTAGGATCCGTTCGGGAACTTGACAGAAAGTGCGATACGGACCGGTTTCTCAGTTTTAACATGGGCTAACATTTTGGCACGGATCAGATCTGCACGTTAATACGCGATTGTCGAAAAACAATGAATATGAAAAAATTGGGACGTCGGTAATGATGAGACCATGCCCATCTATATTCTATTTCTAGGCACCTTATGATTGGCCGGGTAAAGCACGATTATGAGTTGCTACCAGGTCAAGCTTCTTTGGAAGACAAAACCTTACGATCAACAAGTCAGGCTCACTATTTGGCTGGGACGCATACTTCTGCATCCCTGAGCCATGATTGACGAAATTTCGCTGTAAATTGCAAGATTTTACAGATTTAGAATGAAATGAAAAGAAAAATATCATAAATGTTGCGGAGTTAATAGAAACTTCAAGAAATGTCACAATTTTACAATTTTCAAAGATCTTTTGAAAATGATTCGCCTTCTTTAGTTCTATTTAGAACGAAGAAAAAATAATAAAATTTTCCTTAATAAGCTTAAAGTGTGATAAAGCTTACTTGCAGAAATTGACCTCTGCCAAATTTTTAGAACACATATATATAAATCAAAATCTACTCAAAAAACAGATCTGAATAGTACATGGAAAAAAAAACATTTTTCAATACTAAAATATTTACAAATCCTCTCTTATTTTCAGTACTTACATTAAACGAACGGCCTCGGATCTTTTAAGCTTGTTATCTGTTTTTGATGTATGCTATGGATATTAGTCTAGCATTCTGAAATGGCCCCGATAATCCTTCATGCTATAATCAGAAGCATAAGCATTGAAATACATTTCTAGCGCATGGGCTTCAACCAGCAGACATGAGTCGAGAAGAGAATATACCATGACAATTGTGTATTAAATCTCTTCATTCGTACTGAAAAACTGGAATAGAATTTCTAGCAGCGGATAAGATCTGCAACTGAATTTCCGGAACGAGATATCGGGGTTTACGGGATGATTTTATAACCTGAAAAAGGATATAGAGATCGAAATTCGTGTTTTGTCGAACAAGCTTTTAGCTTGTGTATTTGAACGAATGGGGAGGATACCAATTTCTGAACCATTTTGTAAGGAAAAAGGTATGTTTTTTCTAATGCTTAATGTTCAACATTTTGTAAAATTCGTTTATATATATATATATATATATATATATTTTAAACCAAGCATTGAATGCAATATTTGGAGTAATTGTTGAAGTTTATCAATTTTTGAAATAATTTGCTAACAGCTATGGAAAGCTGCCATAATAACCACGCTGAAAGCAGAAGAGTGGGGGCTTTTTAGTCCTCATTCTTCTGCGACACTGTGTGTACATCCCGCTGATGAAGGCTCAATTTTTTTAGGGTGAAGCGATTGTCCAGATTTATAAGTATTTTTCTGCAAATTTTTACTTATATCATATTTTAACACCAGTTTTTTGAGTGTTTTCTATTGGTCGTATGAAAGGATGTTCTCGATCAATGTGTAGTGCAGAGACATCCAAAGTGAAAACAATGATCAAGAGATGATCAATGTATGATATTTAAGCTCTCATGAGGTAAGATTTTTTTAACAAAATCAATCCCTTCTAATTAAACTCGGAGTAAGATGTGGATATGTGAATTTTGAAACAATGGACGGGTACGGATTGTATCATGTCTAAGGAGGAAGACAATCAATAAATTCCGTACTACATTTCTGTGAATGTCATGTTTAAGAAATCAAGCAAGGGGCGCAGGAAATCGTGGACAAAAAAAAAGAGAAGAAGAACAACTTTTTTGTCAATGTTAAAGCAATAGTAAGATATCTTTGGGTTCAATCTTTTTGGGTAAGTTATTGGATAGATTTTGCCACTGATGAAGGATCAAATAGTTTGAAGGATGTCCGATGACGAATGTTGTTGGTTGCTTTTCCAGTTGTTGATAGGGTTAAATAACTTAGCGGAAGACATTAGGGGAAAATGCACCTTTTTTTCTTTCTGACTTTTTTTTATGGAAATATCTATGACGCATTCATTTTTAGTGGCATACGGAGTAAGCTGTTTACGGTGGAGTAAAAATAGAGATTTTGTTTTGCGTAACCAGTCTTACACATTAGCAGCATTATAATCAAGCTCATTTGATGAAAGAAAGGAATAGCTTCTGATTAAATTTCCATTTAGCAATTTGTTTTTTCAAACTTACGTATTTATGCTCAACATCCTGCATTATTTGAAAGAACGCACACATCTTTGAATTTTTTTAGGCTAAACTGACTGAGCAAACCAAAATGTAAGTGAAATATTACACCAAAATCAGAAGATATACAGGGTGATTGTAAGCAGATATCCATACTTTGCAGGGCTACATTTACAAAACTACAAAAAATAAAAGCTTCCTGAAAGAAAAGAAATAAAATAATATTGTAAGGTTACTAATATCATAAAATCATAGTTGTTCAAAGTGGCAACATCAAGAAACACGAATGATGTATATATTCTGTAGAAAAATTCGTATCACACATTTTTTCAGCGTGTCTGGTGTCAATTTTGATAGCTGCAGTTACTATCGTTTTCAGTACCCTAGTGTCGGTTTGTAGAGGCAGAAAAAGCACTTTACTTTTTTATGTAGCTCCATAGAAAATAATCGCACTGAGTAAAATAGAGGCTTCTTCTAGGCCACTGATTAAAGAGCATCGTCTCAATTTGTTATGTAAAAAAAAAAAAAAAACAGAAACATAATGAAATTCCATAATTTTTCATTCAAACCTATGTGTGAAAAGGAACGCTACCTTGTTTTGTTTAGAAGATATAGTTTTTCAAAATTGGGGCATTCATTTCTAATGATATTGTATAGTTAGTGTTACAGAGAAAAGACCAACACGACTCATGCTTATTCACAAATCATTATTTTTCAGATATTTTAGTGTTTTTCTAAAATAATGCATAAAATTTCCAGAAGGTGTGGTCTGTTATTGCAAACCTAAATGTACAGTTATATTTAGGTTTTTTTTATACACAAGGTTTTTTTTTTTTTTTTTTTAGAGATGGGGAAACAAATTATTTTTAAATGTTCTTTTAAGATGTTTACCTGAATACTCAGTTCAGTTTTCATGACCCCCGTTGCTAGTCAAATATTCTAAGTGATTATCATCATGAAATAAAGACTAGATTGACGAATTTCATGCGTAAAATACTGCCTCCTTTGAAATCACAGGAAAATTGTGATCATGGAGATATAATTGACATTTTTCTAAGATTTCAATTTTCTATTATCAGTAATATTTCTTAAACTGTAACATTTTAAAGGGCGCAAACGTTCAATAATTTTAAAGCGATATTTATTTTCACAGCATTATAAGAATCAAAAATTTTAAAAGTTCTACGTTAGAGCTTCGAAGCAATGAAAAAAGAATCTTCTGTGCTTTGGAATATGCTACATTATTAACTTCGTAATTCACGAAAAATCTTCCAAAGGGTCTTGAGAAATACTTTCTTATAAAAACCAAATCAATGTGCATTTATACTTAGAAAGCTTTAGGTATATCGACCGCGTTCAATGATCCTTAGCATGAGCCAATAACAAAGAAAATAAAATGTTACTTTCTTCAAATCTCCTCTTATATCTTAAAAACCATCAACCATCTCTCAAATATCCGTTCTTTAAATCTGCTCCGATCTTTCCTGCAATCCCCTGGCATTCTATTTCATTTTTTAATCTTCTACGCATGAAAAGATCTCTTGTCCAATTTTTACTGGATCCCGTTCAACCACATTTATGGGATAAAGGGGAATATGTCTAATGTAAGGATATGAAATCAAGCCCGAAAAATGTAATGTATTTGATCCGACCTTTAAGTAGTTTTAAAAGAATCGAATGATCTTCAAATTTGTCTTTTCTTAAAAGAAAAAAAAATGTTGAATGGGATATTGTGGACCTCAGGATGCGATTTTATCTCTTAATAATATCGTAGTGACGCAATTATTTTTCCCAGTACAGATTTTAAACCACCATACCATATAAAAGTCTAACTCAAATAACTTTTCCCCCCACAGGAATGAAGCTTATTTTGGCAAATAATACACCAATGAAAAAAAGAAAATAATTAAAAAAAGCAATTAAAAAATATAATAAATATTTAATCCATGTCTCTGCATACCGCAAATTTTTAAGCTCATTATTTTAGTGCAATCGGCGACCAGAGACACCGCTCGAAAATGATCGAAAATCGGAGGAATGGTGATTTTCTAAATTTTTTAATAAGGCGCGATTTCATTTTCTGTAATTTCAACCTATCTGTGCAAAATTTCAAGCGAATCAGCATAAAAATGTGACAAACTTTGAAATTTAGGATAGTAAATCTAAAATACTATAAATATTAGTAATATTATTTTCGAAATTTATTTAAGTCGAATTTTAAGCAATTTGGAGGACTATTCTATCTTAGCTAAGTGTCAAGGTTTACAAAACTATCTTTCTTGTGATGTTACATATTTTTTAGGGTTTATTAAAATTTGACTATTAATTGCATTTTAAATGTATGACTTAAAAGCGACAACGATCACACTTGAGAATCTCCCCAGTATAGTGGTCACTCTAACTATTATTAACTCATTTTTAAGATTATACGCATCAATAATTTCAAAAAATAATGTTCTGATTTATCAAAACAAAAAGAGATATATATGCTTTTTTGTTTGGTTGGTTTTATTTTCTTTTAATTTACATAGTTTTCTGTATAAGTTGTTAGTAAATTTTGCATTACATTTCATCTTTGCCAGATAGAAAAGATTAACTATTTTTTTAGCATTCTTAACATAGCACTAGAATATTAATCCATGGTATGAAAGCTTATATCCAAAATTTATGCAGAAGAAAACATTTTACTTGCTTTCATTTCGAGAAAAATAGCCAAACTGTGTAATCTTAGAAATGTATTCTAAACGAATTTGAAACGCAAAAATTGAGAATTTCTTTTTAAGACGTAACTTTTGTGTCGGAGTTTTTCAATATCAAGCAATTTCAAATCCGTGGCAGCAAAACAAGAAATATCGTTTCATTCACTTTTTACCCTATCGGTGTAAATTTGTGGTCTTAAAAATGGCAGAAATCTGAAAATTGGGAACTAGGCGAAGTTTGAAATATAAAAGTAGCACTGACTTTCTGCTTTATTTTTAATATGTTAATGTGCTCTTTATAGTAATATATAAAGATATCGGAAAGTGAGCGTTATTTTTAGTTTTCAAAGACGTACAATGGAACGAAAAATATATACTTTTTTTCAGTAAATATTCTTTAGTATCATAAAGAGTAAACTTTGCCGTGTGTAAAATGTTGAAACAGAATCTAGTTTTGAAATTCCGATTAACTTTTTGCTTCATATTTAATTCATCATGTCGAAAAAGTCAAAATAGAAATATTCAACGTTAACACATTAACTACTCAACTTTAAAACGTATACCATTTGAAGTTAAATAATTTTTTCACAATGTATGTAACATTTTAATAATTAGTATAAAATCTAGATTCCAAAGATAATGGTAATCCTTTTTAGAATTGTAATTGTTGTCTTATTATTATGATATGTTGAATCATAATTTTTCTCAACAACCGAAATAAATATCGGCTTACACAAATTTTGTTTTTATTCGAATCAGTATTGTTCAGAATCACCCAGGATAAATTTTATTTCAATGCATACAAGCATTTTTTTAAAATGGCAGTTTACTTGTTTAAAACTAAGTACTGTTAAATCTGCTAATCGTTCAAGAATAAATTTCATCACTCTGCACATTGTCACATTTAGCTCTAACATCGTACCCAATTTTGAAATTCCGTCCACAGTCATTAGTTCATTCAGTTTTCCTAATTTATCAAAAAAATGTTATATTTTGGGAACATAATGTTTTGTAAGTTTTTCAAGTAGGTAACTTATCAAAAAGCATTAATTTCCATAGAAAGATAACAAATATTTTAAACTGCAAATCTAAGTTATTCTAGATCCCCTACTTCATTTTGTTTGTTCAATAATATATTTATTTTATAATAACACCAGCATTTTTTTTCTGAATTGAACAATTTTTTCTAACAACTTAGCATTTACCTTCATAAAATATTTCATATTTAAAATTAATTATTGTACTAATGAATTTATGAAACCCATTTGATTACATGGAAATTTTAATATTTTTATTTCAAAATGTTACAATGCCATCTCTTCTCTACTTATAAAAGAAGATATTATAAAAGATGTCTGTGTGTGGGTCTGTGTGTCGGCGGCGTTACGGACAAACGGCTACACCTAGAAACACCAAATTTGGTACTCGGGAAGACCTAAACTTGAAGTTGTGCACCTCGAAGCGAATTTTTTCAAAATTCGACCTAGAATTTTTTTTATTTTCTGTTTTATGCGATTTTTGGCATTTTTTCTCTCCTAATTCGTAATAGCGGCGGAAATCACGCTCGCAGCAAAACGGCATTTGTATCATCGGATGGAGGAGAAAATTTTTTTTAAAAACCAGTTTTTTCTGAATACGTAACATGATTTACCGATTTTTAGGAATTTTTTTACTAAGCATCTGTTTCGGCGAATTTTTTTCGTAAATAATTTTAAAACTCTCGCATCTTGAATTCTATCCGTCATAACTTTTTCATATTTTGACAGATCGTGAAACATTCTTTTCTCCCTCTTTTAAAATAAAAACAAAAACATTATGTAAATTAGGTGATTTTTTACGAATTTTAATGTAACCTAATGTTTAGAATTTAATTGCATCAACGCGGAGAGCTTACGGGATTACATTAATTGATCATGGCACGGGATAATTTAATTGCGTTTCCACAAAAAGGATTAGAAAAAAGGTTTTGTTTTTCAACGAATCGAGTTTTTAAATGGGGTATCGGAATTTCAATTCGCAAGTGAGGATCTATGACGTCAAATGCTTGAAAATACGTAAAAATTACGCCATAATTTTAACCCATTTATCCCTGCTCTTTTTTTAACACAAGGAGGCGATATTTTGGTTAAAACTTACTTTAGAAATAAACTGAGAAATTCATTATTATTATTATAAGTGGTATTCTACTCCGTTGCTTATTTAAAAATTGAAATATTTTAACGCGGCTGAAAATGTATTTATTTTAAAAGCTACAAAATTCATTTTAAAGCGGGATATATTAAAAATTTCCTATTTACTTTTTTATTTTTCGCATTTAAGTATGTCGCAGGCATATATGTTTCCTAACATATGCATGTTGCGAGTATAGTTTTAGTTCCTCCATAGTGTCCTATTCTAATTTTCAACGTCGTTGTAAATTTTAATATGATACCGTTTGAAAGCTATTGAGTAAAATATTCAAATTAACTCCCTCAACCAATTAATTAACTTTTACGGTAGTTAAACCGTGACGTCATAAATTTTAAAAAATGCGTGAAATTTGTAAACTCTGCAACTCTAACGTCCTGTCACAGTTATAGCGATTCTAAATAGCTCCTCGAGATGACAAAGTTTGATGTTTTCAGTAGACAGAACTATGGAGGATTTATAAGATATCTTTATATTGGATACATGGAAATTTAAGTTGGCACCGCTTGAATATTTTTCACCACGGTGAGATTAAATGTTTTGCGGTGCTAAATACGCCAATCTTACAAAACTATATGCGTAATAGGTAGTATTAGTAGATTTGTAAGGATGATATGAATAAATCACAATACACAACGTATTTCGTGAAATTAAAAGTGTTCTGTTTATGTTTTGTCACATGCAATGCAGATGTATGAAGAGCGGGTATGCAGCTATTTTAAAATAAACGGTTGTCCATTTCATGTAGTGTCTGAGGTATTTAATACTAGAACTTGAAGCTAAAAAACAGTATGATGTAGAAATAACACATTTTGAAAGTCAGGAGTTCTCTGCAAACCGCTAAGCTTATCACTTTTCTAATCGCGAATGACACTGACGTAGTTTTTTGAGTCATTATATTGCAATGATGCCAGGTTAGTACTCATGACGCAAACTTTACATCATACGTCAAATAATTTTGCTTTTATTTTAGATTTCACATCACTGGAATTAATTGGAATTACACATGTAAGGAAATTTTTCGTTTCCTACCGTGCGAAGAACGGGCACGCAGCTAGTACATTCATAAAAGAAGACAAAACAAAATTTTATTTTTCATGTATTAGTGAACTTAGCTCACAGCATTATTTCTAATACATGAAAAGTAATTTTCTAGATCCAAATGTCCCATTGCATTTAATGAATTTGAATAGCGTAATTCCAATCTTTTTTATTAATTCTACCATTCTAAAAAACAAAACTGCTATCAAAGCAATAACAAAGAGAAACTTTTTTCCTTTAAATTTTCATCTGATATTTTAAAATCTCTTTTTTTCTATTAAGAAATGTGCTGCATCTCTAGCATTTTATTTCAGATTTTAATCCACAGTGTAAGAGAAAAAGTATTATACAGTTTTTAGTGAAAAGTGAATAGCATTTGAAGCTGAAAATATGGGAAGGAAAAAGGTCTAAAGAACCGATATCAAATCATGCCTAAATTTGTAATTTGTTTGATCCGACCTTTAAAGTGTGCTGTAGGAATTTTAGAATTTGTTCTTTTCAAGGAATAAATATCATATTGTATCGGTACTTCTTTTACAAAAACGCAATCTCAATCGTAAGATTAACTTATGATACAGGAAAGAGAGGATTTAAATGAAATTGCATATTTATTTAAATATGCAGTAAAAGACATAAAACGGAGTGCTCATAGAGCATTTATAATACAGGAACCAGACGAAATCATATATAAATTCCAAACGAACCACATTGCCCTACAAACAATCGATATAAACCATTAATCTATCAAGTGCGGTAACGCAAACCGATTGTTGGAACGAATATATAAATAAACGTATTAAACGGAAATCAAATTTGCATTTTTTTTATAAATCGAGATATTACAATTTCTTTCATTTCTTTTAACTCGCATTAATTTTAATAGAACTAGAAAAAAAAACTGTCAAAGAACTTTTTCATCTAGCTGATTTCCAAGATATATAATGAAAATTCACATAAAGCTGTTTTAGATTAAAAATTTATGGTTTTATAAGAAAATAGTATGTGCTTTCGACAATAGCATGCATTTTACCACACATACTGGACTACACGTACAGAATATCCCACGACACCCTTTTACAAAGTACTGAATAACAAGTCAGTCGAACGTTTCCTATGAAGTGGCCAGTCTGTTCATCTGATCTGACCTTTTGTGAATTTTGATTGTGCGGTGATGCAAAGAGCTTGGTGTATCAAGGTAATATGGATGATTTAGCCACTTTGAAGGACCAAATAATAATCAACGTCCAGAAAATCAACAGAGATCTGCCGCATTCTGCAGTAAGGAATGTTGTTTTGAGATTGCACCTTTTGGAGCATCTGCCAGGAAAACATACTCAACTGCACATGTCACTGATGCCAATTACTAGTAAATGTTAACATGTACATACCGGGTGTTCCAAAAATGACAGGTATATTTGAAAAATCGATAAAAACTAAACGGGCAGCGATAGAAATAAACGGTTTGTTGCAATATGGTTGGAACAACAGTAAATTTTCAGGCAGACATACACAAAATTAGTTACAATTTTCAACAACAGATGGCGCTGCAGGCGATTTGAAAGATGTAGAAGAAAACGTAGTCTGTGAGTTTGCCATTCTGTGAGTTCCGCCATTTCACAGCAAGCTTCCAATCTGCGAACAGCACACGCTTACAGCAGAAAGACGACTTACAGAATGGCGACTTCACAGACTGCGTTTTCTTCTATATCTTTCAAGTCGCCTGCAGCGCCATCTGTTGTTGAAAATTGTAACTAATTTTGAGTTTGTCTGCCTGAAAATTTACTGTTGTTCCAACCATATTGCAACAAACGGTTTATTTCTATCGCTGCCCGTTTAGTTTTTATCGATTTTTCAAATATACCGGTCATTTTTGGAACACCCGGTATATATTTAAAATAAATACTTATATTATAAAATAATAGGAATGATTGAAGAACTAAAAAATAATCTGTCAAAGTATATTCTTCCGATTGCAACAAGAGCTCATACAGCACTAAGTGATACAAAATAAATAAGCAAGTAAAAAAAAAATACAGTTGATAAAAAAATAAGTGAAACCTCTAAATAGAACAAGTTCTTAATATTATGAATTTACTTAAATTAATTCTTGGCACGTGCAGAAAATATTTTACTGATTACCTTCAGTTGATCATATACTAATGATTGACTGTGATAAGTTTTGCTATTCATTACCTATGTATGAATCTCAAAATTGAAACTTCATTTTGGTACTCGTATTTAGTTAGAATTTTAAGGGAAAAAAAGAAAATTCTCATATTCAAGTCTGAATTCTGTTCTCAGAACATTTATTTATGTTTTATGTTTTCAAAACTTTTTAAAAGATTTTCTTTCTAAAACCTAAATTTTTTTTTCAGATATATTTATTTATGGTTTAAGTTTTTAAAATTACTTTAAAAAAATTCTTATTTTCAAGCTTAAATTTTACTTTTCAGGTATTTATTTATTTATTTTAAACTTCCAAAATTGTTTCAAAAGAAAAGAAGAATGTGTCATATGTATGTGTGTAACACATATATGTGACAATACATACATACATACATATATATATCTATATGATGGATAGGGATCAGGATAGATATGATCATATATATATATATATATATGATTTGTTACAAAAGTAGAATATTGTGACCTCTTCTGAACTATTCTAAACTAACTGTTTTTATACTGTATTGATCTGATGCATATTACCAATTGTAATTCAAAAATTGTTCTGTAAAAATTAATAGAAGCCTTAGCTCTGCTGAACACGGGCCTGCGACTGGGGTTCAGAAGGACAGTAGGACACTTCAGGAACTGTAACAGGCTTCAAACCAAATAGGTACGCCGTTCCTGAAGGTAGTATCCTATAGTATCTACTTTGGCCCCTGGTTGCGAAAATCCGAACTTATTTTTTATCAAAACCTCATGGCCTAATTAGTATTTACTGCAAATTTGGTTCAGTTTGGACAAACAGTTTTCTAATAATCGGGCTCCAAACGCCTGTACTTTTAATTGTGATCACCCTATATAAGGATAGCAAAAATATTAATAATAGTAATAACTTTTAACACACATTATATGCAAAAGCTTTGTCTTTCTTTCTATAATAATTAAAATGCGTCAATTGTTAACGAATACTCATACTTCAACTTCGATTTTTTTTTCCTAGCAACACCTTATTTTGACTTTATTAAATTACAGAAAACCCTTTAAATTACTATCTATTTGAATTCTCACGAGCTTTCTACCATAACTTTCAGATAAATTGCGATTCTTTTATTGCGCGAGTTTAAGGGATTATTTTCAAATTAGGAGAGCCATTTCAATTGCGGGAATTATAAAATCTATTTTGTGTTGCTAATAATATTGTAATTAATAACACATTGTGTCTAAAAAAATAATACGTTGTGTGTAAAAAATATATTGTGGATGCAAGACATAATTCTATTTACCATTTTGTCTAATTTCAAATCAGCAATTATTTGAATTTTCAAAGTGATTAATCAATACATTATAGAGTTATTGACATAAGGGAAATGGCTTAGTAAAATGGGATTAAATTAATTATATCCATTCACTGATTACGTTTGGAAAAAAATAATCAGATTGAGACGATTTTCTGAAAAAATTCATGTTTTAATTATTTATACTGGTAATTTCTACTGATTAATGATTATAAATGTATCTTTTATCGATATCAGGCTGATCCTGGGTTTATTTCCCTATACAAGCTTTGAAGATCAGCCAACATTTGCAATTCCGATTCTGCGGATGCACATTAGCTCCACTACATGCAAAAAAGTGTATGGACTGGATATTAGCTTATAAAAAAGATAGCATTTATTATTTGTCATGATTGTTTAATTTCAATTATCTCACAATGAATGATGAAGCGCACTTATCATGAAGACGGATGTTAGCCACCTTATATTTTTAAAAAGAATGTGGAACAGACAAATAGGTCCAATTTTGCATTCTCCCAAAGTTTTATGATTTTAAATAATATTTGGTTGACGTCGTCTTTGTTCAACAAATTCGATAGTTTTTCAGTGAAATTTAAAGTTTTAAATAATTCCATCAATGTCTCAATAAAAGCTTTTGTTTTTGCACCTAACAGTTTTAATTGCTTGAGAGCCTTTGCTCAAAATTCAGTAATATCCTAGATTTCAGACATATTAAATGTACGATATTATCTTCTAAAGTTCTCATTTATATGTTATGTTTATAATAACTAATCTGTTATTTTTAAATCATTTAAATACTGTTATTGCAATACATAAATTTCGTAATAAATTTAAGAAATTTACAAAGCAATTTTAAATAAAATATATTTTTTCCTAGAATTTACGTATTTGGCCAATATTTTCATTTTTTTGTACCTAATGTTCTTTTTATATTTATAAAATCTCAGCCGCAGCCAAAATTTGCACGAATATTTCGAGCTCACACACAATGTATTTGCAAAGAATCTTATTCAAACATTTTTATTTATTTATTTATCCTTTTATTTTATTTCTTTTTATATTGAGAGAATCGAAATCGTTTTATCCTGAAAAATTAAATAATAAATTTAAATATTACACTAAAAAATGTTTATTCCTAAAAGAAAGAGAAAATGCAAGCAGGATGCTATTTTTTCCTTCCCGTTCTTTTTTCCAAGCCATTCTAATAATATCTTTATTCCATTTTTCAAGGGAGATGCCGAAATTCTCTCTTTTTTTCCATAAAGCAACGCTCAATTTTAAATCACAAAAAGATGAAAGGAAAATTAAATGCTTCAAAATGTAAAAACAAATTTTGCACGATAAAGAAAAAAAAATATACATATCTTCAGGAAGAAAGTGAAATGCGTTAGGATGTACGGCTCAGAGGTATTTCTTATGACAGGAAAAAATTATATGGAATAAATTACCAAACAATGTGTGTAAACAGAATGTTTTTCGTTATTTTCTGCGGCAAATATTCAAAAAAGCAAAATGTTTTTATCTAGTTCAAAGCAAAGAAAATATGAGCTTCATAAAAACAGTCTATATCTTTTTGCGAAATTTGGAATAAGTATACAAAATGTTACAACAACAAAAAAAAAAAAAGAAGAAGAAAGAATGAAAGTGTAGAGTATGTAATAAAAAGAATAGTTATACTTAGGAAATAATTTGAAAAAATAATGTATGTCTATATGATGAGAAAATGAAAAAAGTAATTGAATAATTATGGATAAATTACAAAATGTGTATAAGACGTATGTTTATGTGGATTTTTATATTTTTAATTATAGTACAAAAATATATTAACCCTTTAACGCGCAGTGTTCCCGCTCAGGAACACTAAACTCTGACGTTTTGACTGTCGCCAGTCACGAAGAATAGATTTATTTCTATAAAAATAGTTGCGGGTAACTTAGCTCCACGAGAATCCTTTACTTTTTAGCACGTCATTTCCCGTAAAAAAAATTGTCACGATTATTTTTAACAGCACTGACATCTGCTGAAAAATGGAAGAATGCGAGAACAGCTGGATAGATTACCCAATGCTGAAAAAAGGGCATCGCTCGACTTAACTACCAGAAAGATGGCGGACGATCGAAACATTCATTGCGTGCCACAGATCTAGAGACCCTTTTTGACGGCAGCTGGCTGTGCCCGAGCTGCGTCCAAAAAGGGTCTCTAGATCTGTGGCACGCGATGAACGTTTCGATCGTCCGCCATCTTGCTGGTAGTTAAGTCGAGCGATTGCAACGGCTGCCCTTTTTTCAGCATTGGGAAAGGGTTGCGCGTCAAAGGGTGAAAGTGTGTTTTTTCTATTTAAAGAAATTTAATTGTAAAACGAAATATAATTCATATATGTCGAGATTTATTTTTAATATTAATTTATTGAGTAGATTTCTAGTTTTATTTTTCTTCATTGTTTGGATAGTATATTTGGTTGTTCGCAGGTACATAATACCATACCTATTTTTAGTTTATATGATGTAATTTTAATACATAAATGTGTAACAGTATGCGTTTTGTGCTTGAAATGCTTTTTGAAATAAATCGTACAATACACAAAAGTGCTATTATTTTATTTTATTTAAGTATTTTTGATCTCATGTTTCTATCAGAATAAACTGTTGAAGTTTCCACAGTAAAAATAAATACGGGAATGTGTCCTCTTATATAAAAGTGACTAAGAGGCTTCCTACATTTAGATAAGCCTAATGGCTTCAGCTTTCACTTTATTGTTTTCCTTTTCTACAAAATACGTTTTTCTCGTATGGAATACTTTTGATATTGCTACTTGTGATCAGGGAAATTACTTTTATCCCCACACCCCACACACATTGGGGCCTATTTTTCACACCCATCCATAAAATGTGACAAACAGGGTGGCATTCACTGCTTCCTTTTAATGTGGGATCAAGCTATAGTAAGCATAAAAAGAACTACGGAGGCAGATGAATTTTTGAGCCCGACAGCGACAAGCCAAGTGTGACCGGTGTGTAACATTGTAATTTAACAAAGAGGGTGAGGATTCAGAACACATTAGTGATCCCCATCGAAAATTAGTGTGACAAATGGACACACGAGTTACCGTTTTTCTTCCTCCTGTTGAGTGATGGCTAAAAGCAAATGCGCTGACTGAAAGAAGTCAATCTCATTGTGAAATCATGTGTTGCAAATCTGTTTCTAGCTACTAGATTTTTTTTCTTATAATACATAAATCTATTTAAGTAAATAATAATTAAGAAATGATATAGATACGCGGGCAGTTCGACAATTCTTCGCAAAATCTGAACGATGGCTTCACTATTACCGTCTTACGGCTATATCCGTTTTTTAGCAATGGAGATTCGTTAATGAAGTTTATTTTGGTTGTAAAAATTGTACTGTTGTCTATGGTAGAAAGGCAAGCGGTTATGTCCAAGGCCACTTGCATGTCTACGCTACAAAGCCTCCCGGATGAAAAGACTTCTTCTGTGTCTCCACTGTGCAGGGTGGGGAGGGAATGTGTTCAGTTGGGGAAATTTTTATCCAAAACAAATTTTACATTTAAAGGAAACTTCGTAAACGAATCTCCGAAGATTGCTAGAAAACGGATGTAGCCGTGAGACGTCATAGTGAAGACATTGTTTAGACTTTGCACGGACTTATCAAACTGCGCAAGTATATTGGACAGTTCTTTTTCTAGAATAATTTCATTGAAAATGTAATACAGAGGGTGTTTACACATTTTTAGAACGATTTCGGGGCCGTTTAATTAACGTTTAAAATGTAAAGACTATTTTTTTAAATGTTCGATCTGATAGCCTTTTTTCTGGACTATAAGTCTGCATCGTGATTTCCATGATAGAAGAGCTTTTCGTAAAATTTCCAGGGGCATTGCTTTCCATTCCTCTTCCACTACTGTCCAGAGTCCATCTATCGTGATGGGTTTGCGTTTAGAAAGAGCTCTTTTTAACAGACCAAAGGCACAATAGTCCATAGGTGAAACGTCAGGGGACTTCGCAGGAATATGTTGAAAAGGTATATATGCAATGCCTGTATCAGTCTTCATTTTTTCAAGGAATGAAGTGGTAGTTTTCGAAGCATGACTTTCCGAAGTTTGCGTTGAGCCACATGTCTCTGCAAAAGCTGGTGAATATTAGTTTTTTTAGTTTTTTAAAGTTGTAAATCTTAGTTTAATATTTTATTTATTGTGCTACAGATGTATCTTAAGTCTTTGCAATTGATCTCTTTGTTGGCGGATTTTCTCTTGTTACCAGCGATTATCACTTCAGAAACATTTGAAACAGTGCGTACCTTTTTCGGATATTCGTTTGAGTCTTCCTTCCATGTAGAAATAATGATTGACGGTTTTTACCTTGCCGATTAATAATGTTGCTTATTTAGCACTTAGAAATTTTAATACCATGCATTTCACAACGTTTTTGAATTATGGAATAAGAATATTTCTCTTCGGAAAGCGCAAAAACATATCCTTCAATTCACAGCTTGTTTACATATGACATTTTGAAAGAAGAATAAATTTAAAAGTAGCAGACGATATTTCTTATTTCAAATAATAAACTGTTGCCAAAAATTTTTGTTCTGAAACAGTTACTTTTTTTTATTCTTTATCGAAATCGTTCTAAAAATGTGTAAACACCCTCTGTATATGTACAGGAAATTCCCAAAACATAGGTAAAACTTGATAGTCTGATCACCTTTTGCCCATCTGGTAAAACGCATTCAGACTAGTACACCAAATAAGCAACTTACATTATGGTTTGAAATTATAGTGCAAACAAACAATGCACGATCGGAACTTTAACGCAAAGCTCTAGAGGTCACCAATGATGATGTACCAAAACAACCAACATGTATGGGCCGGTGTAAATCCGCATGCTACTTATTGGCATGCTCATCAACGACGCTTCTCCATCAATGCTTGCGCAGGAATAATTTTCGAACCATTACTTGCACTTAGAATGGGTCCATTACTTCAGTGTCCATTACTTGGACTCTGAAAAAATACCCCCCGTTTCTGACACAGTTGCTGGACATGTTGAACGACCTTTCTCCACACTTCTGGCAGCTAATGTGGGGCCAACAGAACGTAGAACCAGCCGATTTTGTTCCAGATGTGCGAAACTATCTGGACGTAACCTTTACAAACCAATGGATTAGACGAACTTGAGTAGTGAGTTTGACTACCGTACTCGCCAGATCTTTCAAGTTGGAATTTCTTTTTGCGGGACAGCTGTAGACTCTAATGCAGGCCCTGATTATCGCACTTGGGGCTGGTGCCTTGGGCACACATACACAAATAGGCCGAAAAATATTAAAGTTTGGACAAGGGCTGCCCAGGAGTCAGCTAGAGGAGCATACAATTTGGAAAGTGTCCTGGACACAAAAAATGTTTTAGTTAGGCCCTGCTCTTGAGTGTGAGACTTCACTGAATATGCAGACCTCGTCGTCAAACTTTCGGCCGCTGTAGGGGGAATGCTTGAAGTCCTGGTGTGCTTTAGAATGTTCGTCAGTATTTCAAGTAAGTAGTTTTAATTTGCATAAAATTTGCATCATAAAAATAAGTAAAAGTTTCACAGTTCTTCAAAATGTGTTTTGTTTCAAAAATTTTCATGTAAAATATAGATCTCTAAAATTTATGTTAAAATATATTGTAAAATGTTTAGAAAAAATAAAGTAATGTGTCTTTAATAGTTTTCTTGTAACTTTTCCTTAGAAAAATATGTTTCAAAATAATTTTAAATTTATTTAACGAAGTAAGTGAATTCCATTTATAAAGCATTCGAAACTAAAGATATTTAACTAAAAACTCATCTTTACTGGGAATTTTTAAAAAATTAAATTCAAGGTATTTTTTCGTTAATTGCTAATTATTACGCATAATTGAAACTGACAGGGAATTGTTTCAGATATTAAAAACAGCAAATTTGCATTTTACTAAAGTTTTTCTGTACATAAATCCGCATTTTCCTTTTTAACACGCCTTTATTAGTTTCACCTGTATGTTTGTTTGTAACCGACTCCTTTGAACTCGATTTTGACCCACTTCAGATTTAGTTTAAACTTTGTAGACTTATCAAGGACATATGGCAGTACAATAATTTGATAAGTTTATCCCATTATCCTGATTAGGATCGTCAGGATTAGTAATTTTCTTAGAGATTCTTTGCGTGAGAGCGAGAGTGATGGAGCAAGCGTGCGGTCTACGCATGCGTACCATTTTGCATTGTTACATAGATGTTTGTTTCTTGTAGCCGTTATGAAACTTGTTTGTTGATTTTAGAGACCCATTTTTCCTTTTTAGTGAGGAAGGTAGCATTTAACAGCAGGTTAATTAATACTTTGGTGCACAGCAGGGGCGTAGCCAGAGGGGTGGGTTGAGGGGTATGATGCCCCCCCCCGAATTGGGACCCTTTACTTAGCTTGCAATTTGATATTTAGCTTACAATTGAACTTTAGGTTTAAATTTGATGCCCAGGCAACCCCGAAATAAAATCCTGGCTACGCCACTGGTGCACGGTTAAAATAAATTATCTCACAGTTTGTACTTTCCAACTTGGTGTTCCTTAGTGTGTTATGGAAGATATCGAAAATCAAAAACAAATTTTAAATAAATGCAGTTTAAAAAACTAAAAAACACACTTTTATAACAAATCGAACTAAAAAGTGAAAAATAAGTTATAGTTTATAAAAACTAAAAAACATGCTTTAGGGATAAATTGAACTAAATAAAATATGAAAAATAATTCTTAATATAGAAATACATTAATGAACGAAAAATAGTATTATTTTGAAAAAAGCGTGGGGTGCTCATTATATCAGTTCTTGAGAATATTCGATCGGTACGATTAGTACAAAAATGATACAAAAAATATAGCACAAAGCGCCCCACACGTTTTTCACAATAATACTTTTTTTCGTTCATTAATTTATTTCTGTATTAAGAATTATTTTTCACTTTTTAGTTAGTTTAATGTATCACTAAAGCGTGTTTTTTAGTTTTTTTAAACTATATTTTTTTACTTAACATGCATCTATTTCGTTCTTTTAAATTCAATACAGAAAATCATTTATCATCGTTCGATATACTAACTACGTTCGCAATCTAATTAAAAATTTGCATGATGAGTGAAAGACCTGGAGCGTCATTTTTATTGCTTTTGGTAAACAAAAAAGTTCTTTAATTTTAATGAATTCACAGTTTGCTGTAAAGACAGAAAAATAACTTCTTTACACTCTTTTGCACAAATAGCTTTCATCATTTGACTGGATATTTTCATTAGTTTATCGACAGCACTGTGTGCAAAGATTATACACAGTGTTGCTATTTGAATATATCCTGCAGTGATTTCCGCATTAAAAAAAAGTTGTTTTTTACATGTATATTCGAAATTTCTGCTACAATTTTTCACATTTTCTAGACGGTAATAAATCTAAGTATGAATGAAAAAGATATATATAAATGAAACACATGTAAACAGGGCTGCACTTAACCGTTTGAGGCGTAATCCTTTCCCAATGCTGAAAAAAGGGCAGACGTTGCCATAGCTCGATTTAACTACCAGCAAGATGGCGGACGATCGATACGTTCACCGCGTGACACAGATCTAGAGACCCTTTTTGACGGCAGCTGGCTGTGCCCGCGCACAGCCCAGTCTGCTGGTAGTTAAGTCGAGCGATGGCAGCATCTGCCCTTTTTTCAGCATTGGGCAATCGATTCAGCAATTCTCGCATTCTTCCATTTTCCAGAAGATGCCAGTGCTGTTAAAAATAATCGTGACAATTTTTTTACAGGGAATGACGTGCTAAAAAGTAAAGGATTCTCGTGGAGCTATGTCACCCGCCACTATTTTTATAGAAATAAAATCTATTCTTCGTGACTGGCAACAGTCAAAACGTCAGAGCTTGGTGTTTCCAGAGCGGGAACACTGCGCGTAGTGTTAAAACATTTACTTGACATTTACAATATACATGTCATAGTTCAGTTATTTACCAAATTTAATTTGAAATCTTTACTATTTAATGACACTGCGTTGAACTCCGCTGTTTCAATTTTGCACCGAATGTAAATATGTTACATTTGTTTGTAACACATAAACAATAATAATAACAGTAAATATGATAACAGTTTATAAATAACAGTTTGGCGATCCCAGAGCGGGAACACTGCGCGTTAAAGAGTTAAAACTAAGAATTATATAATTAAGTTGCATTTACTGGTACAAAATTCTATGCATAAGTTAGAGGGATAGGAGACTTTAAAACTTAACATGTTTTCAGTAATTAAAAATCAGAGAAAGTAGTTTTAATTCTAAAAACTTTTATTACCACGCATTTAAAAAAATATCCCTTATCAGATTCAACACATATCTTGTTATCATCGTTTCGCAGTGACTGGCCCACGCTTCCTTTCATATCGCAACAATGACTTGGCGCGTGCTGAAGCAAACCATGAGCATTAGTTGTGGTGTTGTGAACACACACCCCCATTATGCGGACAGTGAAATGGGGGTCCAGGTGTTAGCAAGTAGACCACTTTACAAAGGGCCTCCAAATGATCCCTTTCTTTGTGATGCTTACGCTTTAGTGGATGTGAAGATTTAGCTCTCATTTGTAGTTTTACACCAGGCGCACAAAAGAGCCGGCTGATGTCAAAGGCAAAGTTGGCGCAGCTTAAGAGAACCACTGGGATTAAAAAAAGAAAAGCTTGAACCTTTTATTCAACCTGTATAAATAATGTTATAAATGCGTGTAGTAATGTCATCAGGAGTTATAACGATTTTTTTTTGTATCCATACTATTATTATTATCATAAATTTACTTTAAATTGTTTCCATTGAAGTTTATACCACTAAAGACTGTTAGCTTCAAAATCCAAGAAAATCCTTAACTTTAATTAAATATTATTATTATTATTTTAAATTTATAAAAGTAGAATCATCCTCAATCTTGAGAGAAATTGCAAACGTAAGTGGGAAATGCTGTTTTTTTTTTTTATTATTTTTTAAAGCCTTACTACAGATGACTTGAAATATCAACATGCATAAAATTTTTGTATCTGATTAACAGGAATTATTTTGTTTCTTTTTTTTTTCATACCATCAAGATTACCATAACTTTGACTTTTGACAATTTGTATTGAAGTTCATAACACTAGAGACAGCTTTAACTTCAAAACATAAAACAACCCTTTCATTTATGTATTTAAATTTATAAAAGTAGTATGACAACTGCTCATTCTTAAGGGTAATTGAAAAATTAACTGAAAAAGACAGTTTTTTTAAACCTATTTTCAAATTCGTTACTATACCTTTATTTAAATTCAGTATGCACAAATAAAGTCGTATCTGATAACTTAACTATTCATAAGTTTGTATATCAGATTTCATAATCATAAAAAATTGAAAATGATTTATTACATAAAATATTAATGTTTATTTTCAATATAAAGCTCTGTTACTGAGCAAATGCTGTCAAACTTACTAAATAAAATATTAATACACGAATCAAAACATTTATATTTTTGTCACAATACAGGAGATAATTACCTGAACCTAAATAAGTTGTTTTAAGTTGCAAAATTTTAATCCCAATGTTCTATCGAAAAATCACTTCAAAAACTTGCTATTTTAAATTTCATATAAATGTTTCTCAAAATTATAAATAAATACAAAACCAGGTGTAAGTTATAGACACAAATACGATACAGTACTTCCGCATTAATTTAATGCAATGTGTGTTAAGTTTTTCTTTCTTTGCTTGTAATCATATTGTGCAATTTGTGAAAATGCAGTTTTGGGGAAATTGCACATAAAGTAAAAGTGTATATTCACATTTCTTTTGGAATTATGCGCGTTTTGATATTTTCATTCAGCTTAAAGTATATGATTAAAAAACGTTGAAATGTCAAAAAATGCAATTTTTTGAGGTATAAATTTTGCAACTCCCCAATTCCAACTTTATTTATCCTAAAAATAAGAAAGTTAAAAATGCTAAAGCTTATTATTACTAAAATTTAATCTTCAAGTTGGAAAACATAGTTATCATGATAGTGTAACTCCAGTCCTTCCTTCAAATGATAATCCCAGAGTCTAGACAAAATAGTTTATTACATAAAAATGCACAAAAACACTTTACACGGCGTCAAAAGGTAATTTTGTGACAGATCTCTCGAGAAAATCTCATATATCCATGGGAAAAATTTTAAACTTTTAACAAAAGAAAGAAAAAATAATGCCATCCTTTAAATACAATTTGTTTCGCGTGCACGTAAGTCATAATCTTGGTAGCACATAAGTTATACGTAAACACACTCAGCAATCACAATCAGGAAAATAATAATGAAACCAAATAAGTATGATACAGTTACATGGATATTAGTTACATGAGTACTTACGGCGGTTACAATATACGATTTTAAGCAGAAATTTAAAACTTTAAGCTATAACTTCTGAAACACTGTATGAATTACTCTGTACTTTATTTAAAAAAGTAATTAATACAAATCAAAAAGTAATGATAGCACCCATGAATATCAATTATAAATTAACAAATCACATTTTAAAAATCGTAAGTAGAAACATGAGAAAAAATTTATTTTCGTTAGAATTCGTTTGCCGGAAGCTTTTAAAATTCCAGCTAATTTATTTATAATCGAAACTTAAAGAAATATGTTTTACATTTTACTACTCTGTGCATTATCGCATTCAATATTCGAATAGCGAAGCTAAATACTGGTGATGTTTCTAAACTGGAACTTGGTCGCTTTTTCACTTTAAGCAATGATATTTTATACCTGAAATAAACGAAACAAAAATTTTGACAAAGCAAACAAACAAAAATTTATGATAATTTTCAAATGGGAATTTAGAACTTATGTTAATTATTTATATCACCCCCTCCAGAAAAAGAGTTAAATTTTGTGTAGACAGATAGAAAACGTTATATTATAATGGTATGCCTGAGCAACATTTTTTCTAAATATCGCTTCAAAAATTTTAAATATCGCTTTATATCGGATTTTCATTTTTGTACTGTACATCAAGATATTACGCGACTTTATAATTTGAGCATGCAGAGACATCTGTTGACGTGTAGAAGAGTTTTAAAACACCGCAAGTGCTGTCCGACGGTTTCTAAATATTAGTTTTGGGTTCAAGTGTATGAAACTAGTTAAGGAACTTCCATCACACATTAATTTAAAACGTACACCTTGTTTTATAAATGTAAACAAGAGCACAAAATCCCATTAAAAAATCGGAATGAAGTAATTATATTATAATAAAAAAAGGATCCGAAAAAATTGGAATTTATAGATTATTTCGAATTTTTAAATGAACACATGGTAAATCCGTTATATTTTTTTGTTGTTTTATTGTTTTGTTTTGTTTTCCTATTTTATCATGAAAAAAGAAATACCTGAACTCACATTTTCATTAAAATATTTTGTATGCATTTCGATAACCGCTGGCATATTCAAAAATCTGGAAAATAGTTTTCTTCTCTTTGCATTATTAGAAATTGATGATGCTCCGTAACATTTGTAAAATATTTAGCTAATTGTTTGCAATAGTTTCAAGTTCTTTTATTTAGAAAAATACATGATTTGAAATGTGTATTCTACTAAAATTTATTTATTTATTTATTTTAAGATTTTTATTTACAAAATCTAGAGTTTCATATGAAAAATCTCAAGATCTGTTATCAAAACAATCTTAAATTTAGACGTTTTTATGCTTAAAAAAATAACCGTCCTATTAAAGAAAAGTTTAAAAATATGCAGCTGATCATGACTAGCATAAATCAAGAACAAGAACAATCGAGTAGGAATGTAGAACAAATCTTTAAACTAAAAATTTCGAATTTGTTTCGATGTCCAAGTATTATTCTTAAACAATTTGGTCTTCTAAACTATCTGTGAAGCATACTATACTTATAATGAAAAATTTTAGAAATACTTATTAATACTTAATAAATTAGGAATGAATTTTACTTCGATTTCTCAAAAATTGCAACCAAATATCTTCAATGTATGTCTGAATGTATTTAACGTGTTTACACTTAGATGTTTCAATGTAAGATGGAACCCACTAATGGTATTGATGTTAAAATTTATGTAATTTATTTATATTATTGATGATATCGAAATTTTTGATTCTGAAATATCTATTTAAAGTTTAAACCCTTGTGTTCAGTAAAATTTTAAAAATGTATTTTTAGTTGCAAAAGTTATAAATTTACGAAGGGGTGTATTAGCTTTTACTTTCTCCTTCTTCATTCATAGTCAGTTCCAAGTGTATTACTATATCAAAACAAAATCATTGATATCTTTTTCTAAAGTGTTAAGACGCAAAAGAAGAAAAGTGATTTAAAACAATTTTATGCTTAAACAAAACATAAATAAAAATATTTACAGTTTCTACAAGTGAAAAAAAAAATCTAATGATATTCATAAGGAAATCAAAATACAGTTCTTGGAAAAGCGTTTCTAATCATTTAAAAAATAGAGTTATTATTTCATATTGCTAAGCAGCTTTTTTTTTTCTTTTCGAGTGTGTGTTGTAGCTTAACAAGCAACAATTTATGTATTAACATTTTGAATGACTGAATAGCGTGATCAGTTATGAAAACAGAGGAAATAAAATTCTTTTCCCTTGAAAATAAAAGAAAGAAAATACCTTAATGATGCTTTGTAATGTATTTCTTCACTAAATAGTCTTTAGATTTCAAAAACATATCTTGTAACGTTTCGTAATCGTGCATCGCCAAACGATTCCTATAAATATTCAAATAAGGAAATAATGGTATTACAGTCATGAATTTATGTAATAGGCTTAATTATGAAGGTGTCGTCGAAAAATTCATTTTAATCAGTTTTTTGTAGAAGTTCCTTACGGTAGTCGTGTTTAGATTAAACAACGTAATTATACTAATGATCCCAACCATTTTTTAAATTGAAATATTCTATGGGACAATGAATTTTCTTTTATGCGAAATAACAAGAATTTTAATAAATGATTTAAAAAAATACTCACAGAAAATACTTACAGAAAGTGTGTTTCACGGATCCTAATTCTAAGAAATGAAAGAATTCTCCAGATCCATCTATTAATGACATTTTTAAATGGAAATTCTTAAATAAAAAATTGTATTAATAACTTAATTGCAAAAATCGTTTTAGTGGAAAAGGAATTCCTAATAGAAAAGAAAATGTAAAATTTGTGTTGTTTTTCTACACAAAATAGGTTTATTTATTTTATTTGTATGGAAAATAATGATTAAAGTATAATTAAAAAGCTATGACGTAAAGCAATACTATATATGTTCTTGTTATTATCTATTTAATACTACATTTTTCATGGGGATACATGTATAACTAAGTTGAAAATTTCTTCTTTTCACGTTGTTTTTAATAATTGGTGTGTTCTTGTACTTATTAAACATCCTTTTGTAGCAATAGACATTTATTTTTAAATTATTCTTATAGGGTCAGGCGGGGGGGGGGGGGGGGAATCGTGGTATAGGGTAAAATGGGGGTATATAGATAAATACCTTTTTTCACCATAAAAATTTAGATGTTTCACTATTTTTTCGATGAAGATATATTTAAAAAACATAGCAAGTATTTCTAACGAAGTTTTAGGATACTTCAATAACATTAATGTGTACAAAACTCCTTGTTTTTGTTCTAAGTATACTGCCTGTTAATAAGTGATATTGAAAAACTTTTTTCTAGATTCCTTATAATTAAGTAAATATTTTATATTTTGATACATATTAGTGGAGAGACTTCTCTCTCAAAAGAACTGGATTATATTAAAAAATAAGAATAAATTGTAATTTCTATTTGTAAATTCTTTTCTTCTGAGGTGGTGTAAAATGCGGGTTATAGTTAAACTTTGCAAAGTTGTATATAATACTGACATTTCTGTTTCTCCTTTTGTTAAATATTCCTGAAACAACAGTAACTAATTCACAGTAATTAACTGTTTACAACAATTAACTGTAACAGCAGTAATTAACTCTTTATTGTAGAAATTAATTTTGTTCAGCCAGTAAGTAGAGAACTGAAAAAACTAAAATGCAATATAGTTTATCTCTCTTTTTTTTGGGGGGGGGCAGGGAAGGGGGGCAAGGAAGGAAAGGGAATGGAACCACTTTACTTTGCCTACAAGTGTTTGTATATAAAAATGAATTTGAAAAACGAAGGAAAAAAATTTATAAATCGATTTTGAAATCTTTGCAGTTGGAGAAACATACATTAGAGATAATATTAAATTTTGCTTAGATCCGTAACGGAACCTCAAAATTTTCAAGGGGAACTTTCAAATTTGTCCACATTCACATAATCTTTTTCATTTCTTATGTTCACTTATTTCGGGGGTGGCCACAGCCCCATCAGCCAATCCCTGCCTAAACCCCTGTATGGAACCAATTAACATTTGCCATACACTGAGTGAACCTGAATTTGATGTGATCGTGGATATTATTTCTTTAGCTAAATATTTTGAGAAATAATCCTTTTCTGTGCATGTTTTTCTTGAAATATATTAAGAATACGTTGAACTGAGTGTCTTTTGATTCTTTCATAGCATTAACATGATTTCTACTTAAAATATACACGTACCTTTATACAACCCCCATTTTCCCCCATCATTGGAGGAAATGGGGTATCAATAGTTGCCTAACCAAAAATGACAACGTAGAAAAGTATTTTGATAACATTAAAAAATAATGCAATATTTGCAATCTATATAAGTCCAATGTCCATAAATACGTCAATAATTTAATAAGAATAAATTTAATAGCTTGATTTTAGAATCTTAAAAAAAAATTTAAAAAAAACATGATTTTCCCACCATTTTCTCACCCTGACGCTATTTAGTGTACATAAACAAACATAGTATTTAAAAGTAATTAATTTTTTTACATTTCAAAATAATAACTCGACATAATATTTAAGCCTATTTTTTAAATTTGACGCTACCTTTAACATAGTTGATCTTAAATCTAGCTGCAATTTGCTCAAATATCTTATTTTGCTTCATGAATTCGGCACACAAATCGCCATTTTATATTTAGTGTGTCTTCCTGTTTTACGAATAAAGAGATCATCACGGTCTTAGAAAATATCACTGTAAATATTTTAAGGATTTGTGAGAACTGCAAATCAACGATTTATTTTTGAATATTTACAGCCATGGTTTTAGACATTTGGTTATTCTGTGTAACACCAAATATATCCTAAATATAAATGTTCATTACTTCAAAACAACTACATAATACATGTTTTCGTTTTTTTTTTCATTCACATGTACACTGTACAAAATATTTTTACTGTGTTCTAACAGATCTGCACTGAGCAATCGAAGTTCACACTGAGTCTTTTAAAAAATATTCAAAATCTTCACAGCTATTCAGACTTCGGATAAAATTTAACCAGTTCTTTTTGCCACCTCTTTTCCTACTAGAAAGGTACTTTTATATAGAGTATTTATTTCATACATATTTAAGGTACCTCTAATAAATTTTCGCTTCACCCTTATACAAGGAAAAGTTTTAAAAATAAAGAGTTTTCAATATCTACATATAATAGGAAAGTGTACTTTTTCATATTAAATACTTTTTCTTTCCAATTAACCCCTATTTTAGCAAGTCTTTTTCAATATCTATCAAGGGGCCACCTCTCCAAAAAGTCATCAAAACAATTGTTTTTTCATTGATAGTTTGAGAGAATTAATCTCTTAGAAATGAATCGAGAATGATAAACAACTGCTGTTTAAGTAACAGCTTAAGTTTCAGTAACAGCTCACATACGAAATAGCTAAACCCGAAAAAAAAGGATTGCTTCAGAAAGCTGATAACAGGTGTTAATTCTTTATCCATTGTAGATAAGTGAACAATGTAAATTGGAAAATGTACAAAATGAGGTAGAAAAAACTACGTTATAAAAGAATTTTTCTCGTTAATTCTTGAAAAGAGACACTTTATAAATTTGTATACGAACACGACACCAGTACGAAAAAAAAATCTGCCCTAAGTGCTAATAAGGTGATCTAAAAAATTTCAACCGTTCATCATAAAATGTCTCAAAGATATCTCAAAACAATGTCAGGACTATACATGAATGTGGATGTAAACGTTTTTTTCTAGCCCAAAATGATTTTTTTTTCGTAATTTCAGACAGCTCGCTGTGCCCGGCACAACCAGCTGCGTCCAAAAAAGGTCTCTAGATCTGTGGCATGCGATGAGCGTTTCGATCGTCCGCCATCTTGCTGGCGGACGATCTAGTTAAGTCGAGCGATGGCAACGGCTGCCCTTTTTCCAGCATTGGGCAATCTATTCAACTGTTCTCGCATTCTTCCATTTTTCAGCAGATGTCAGTGCTGTTAAAAATAATCGTGACAATTTTTTACGGGAAATGACGTGCTAAAAAGTAAAGGATTCTCGTGGAGTTATGTAACCCGCAACTATTTTTATAGAAATCAAATCTGTTCTTCGTGACTGGCAACAGTTAAAACGTCAGAGTTTGTTGTTCCCAGAGCGGGATCACTGCGTGTTAAAGGGTTAAGGTATTCGACTACGTTGAAAAAGTCAATTTTGGTGAAAATTCACATTTTTGTTTTACTGTCTCAAGGTAAAGTACCATACATAGATATTCTAAAATGGCCTTTATTTAAATTCTATACTTTTGTAGAAATCTAGTTATGGTCATTTAAATAGTGAGAGACGATTGTCAAAATTTTAAGTGTATTTATTTACAAAACAAAGTTTTTTCGCAGTTAACTGCACGAAAAACATGATTTCTCAAGACCTATGATGAACCATAAATGATTTAACTTAGCATGCATATTTCTTGGACCTATGTGAGCGCAGGCCTCAGGTTTTGATGTAAATCTATTTTATTATGTTTTACAGCTTCTTTATTTCAGAAAATAGTATGAATTTTGAGAAAAATGCTTATTCACTACACTAAACTAATCATACATTCGAAAGTTTTGTAAATACAACTTAACCTGCTGTCTGTTACATTACCAACAGTTAGATGAGTAAGCATGCAAAGCCGCATATGATTATTTGGAAAATAATTTTTCGTAGCCCGTTTTTCACAACGAAAACATTTTCATTAATTTTTTCAATAAATTTCAATTTTTTTTTAAATAAATATAAATATGATTTAAATTGTTATCATTCTTAAGTTTTTTCTTTGAAACGCACCCAAACAAATATTCAGAATGTTGTATATTAGTTATTTTAAGAAAATCGTCTCCGAACGTAGTCGGATACCTTAAATTGTTATATATTTATCTTCATATATTTCTGACATTATTATTTTAGGATATAATTCTCACACTTATACATAACCTCATTAGTGTATCGGGCATATTTTACTAAAAGGGTATTTTTTAAAGGGGGTCATACAAATTTAAAAAGTATCACTTTTTGAAAATCAACTAGAGGGACGTTTTCTTAATGTAGTCTTTTTTTCTGCCACATTTTGAATATTTCCTTCAATTTACATTGCCCACTTATCTCTAATAGATAAAGAGTTACAGTGTGTTACCCTATTTTGGGAGTTATATTACTGTAAAATCATCAATACATTTTTCTAAGCTCCATTCATCAGCTGCTTTAGGTCATTTACAAGGCTACCCTAATGTTAAATCTGTGACAATTTTCATTGTTAGAATCAAGAACAAAATATATGTCACTGTTCTGCATCACTTACAGGTTTCACTTGGAATAATGTCGAAAGCTACATAACAAAACTATGATGCAGATTTACTTTCACAGTTTATCTCCCGTCGAATAAAAATATGCAAAATATTATATATCTACTTTTAAAGGGGGTTAAACAAGAATCTAGCTTTGCAACACAAGCATTCACCATAGCAACAATTCCCCTGTTAAATGCTAATATCTGTGTCACTCTTTTCAAGGCATTTATGGATTTTAAAAATTGTAAAATATTATCTCATTAGTACTTTCATTCGATTTCCTTTAAAAATGGAGTAAACTGTGTAATTTATTTATAAGCGAAATTTAAAAATGTTCTCCTTTTCTGTCACGAATGTAGAGAAGCTGTACTAACTCTTTTATAGTTTTTTGGTACAGTGTGCTTAAAAAACCGGTAAACTTCCCCCAGATAAATGCAAACTAGGCCACGATAAATGTTTTTACAGATGCAACAAAGTTTACGCCAAGGCCGATAGTTAATTTAAAAAATTATTTTTTCAGACAGTTTTAATGCAACGTTTTATTTTATTATTATTTTTTAATCATATAAATTCAATAATTCTGTTACACAAAATTTTAATAACAGAATATTTTCTGATGATGCAGTAATGAATTTAATTTTTATATTACAAATCTCACTATTAATAATGCGGTTATTTTGTGGAAAAAAATTTAAAAATGGAATATATTTGCAGTAGCTTGATTTTATGTATGCTATTTCACTGAAACACTTTTAGATGTAAAAAAGTTTCGCTCATAACAGTACCATTACATGAAGGGCTATATTTCAGAAATTCATTCTATGCATCTATTTTTTTAAATCGCAACATCTAGAAAGCGATTTTATTAACAGGCATTTATTCACATAAATAAAAAATATACTTTTATGATTTAAATTATTAAGTCAAGAAAATATCAGCTAATTTTGTATAATAATGATTTCTTACTGTATTAATCTGTATAACTGATATCTTGCAACTCAAGATTTCAAATAAATGAAAAAGACATTTTGAAGAATGTTTTTGGTTGATATCCCATTTAATTAATTTATTTTAAACTTTAAATATTTATATAGGGTTATAGGGTAATTTCGGGAAAGGTGGACCACTGGGTGAGATGGACCAGCCAAATATTTAGTTAATGCGCCTCTCCATATATAGCGCAACTATTTCAGCGAGACACTTACAGAGATTTTGTGAGGCGTGTCACTACTTGCTACTCAAAATAATTCTACAATTAAAAGTTTTATTTTATAGGTGATTTATCTAGTTTTAATTATGTAATCTCGGGGAACATGTAGGCTTCCAAATAACCTAAAATGGCCACGTGAAATACACAATGAAGAGTCAGGGTGGGTTGTACTTGTCGTCCGGACGATCGGGAGAGATGGATCAGGTTTTGTGTCAATCTTAAGTCATAGCACATAAAAAAAATTTCATTAAAAAATTTCATATATATTAAATGTCACATAGTTATTCATGCAAATTTAATAAATTAATTAAAATTAATTTAATTGCAAGTAAGTTAATTTTAATTTTCATGTAATGAAAATAAATATTTATAAATTTAATACAAGTACAACTTTTTCATTATTTTATGGTGGTCCATCTTTCCCATTCATATAGTCCATCTCACACGGAGTAGCCTGGATGAGAGAGACCACATAGTAAATATTTTTAAAAATCATTAAAAAAAATTCCTTTACATATATGATCTTCTGCATTAGGATTTTTGTAAGAAATATCATACATTATATGTATATACTGTGAAAAGTAAAATATATATAAATGTATGGCTTTTAGTGGATAAAAACACTGAACGTGGTAGATGGCTGAAGTGTGAAAGTCCTGGGATTGTGTGTGTGTGTGCCCATCGCGCGACCATTGATCTAATGGTCTGGAGTTTTGTGTGTTTTTCACCAGATGTAGCCTGAATAAGCATTAGAACTCCTAAAAAAGGTCCTCTGGCCAAGGCCCTTCTTAAGCAGATAGCCTTCTAGTAGATTATCCTCAATACACTATGCAAAACAAAATTTAACTAAGTATTACATTTGTAAAATTTGAGTTTGTAGTATAAAGCTACTGTTATTTTACCCAAATCTGCGCGCGCGTATACTACATTAAAAGGCCAATTTTAAAATGGCGAATTGATCATAAGGCTTACATACATACTTTGCACATTCTTTCTCTTTATTTCATTTTTTGATAATTGATAAAGTAATTTTAGGTTCAAAATAAAAACAATGAAAAACTCAGATTGAAAATAGCTGTTCTAGAATACTTTATTTTAATTTAGATGCATTCTTGTAGGAAACATTTTACTCAATTTATCTCAATATACTCTTACATCACCGCAGCAAATGACAACAAAACTTTGCAATTTAAATTAAAATATGATTAATCGTACTGCAAAATACATGTACATGTATATCGATATAATCTCTCGTAAATCCTATAAACAAAAGCATTAGTACACTTTTTAACTAATAACATTTATAAAATAGAATTCCCAGATCTTTTTATTTCACTTCGTAGTTCCTTTTGCGAAATCTTGTGAAATTGCCCATTCCAGTCGCAGTTCTTAAAAGCTGCTGATCCAATTTATTTTTCCTAATCCCTCTTATAGGCGTGATTTATCACCGAGAAAAACAGGCCACGGTTTCGTTTTATTTCGTCTGTCCGGGCTCATTGAAATAACGCGTCTCAATGCAATGAAGATGAATAACCTAATTTAAATAATTTCATGCACTTTTAGTGTGGACGTTATGAGAAGAAGCTGTAAAATTAGCATTGATTAAATGAGGTGGCACTTCAGCTGAAATATGCATGTGGAATGACGTGCTTAATTGCATCAAAAGTAATTTCCGTAAATTGTGTTTGCAAGATTGCTTTTTTGCGTCTTTTGTCCGTTGAAAAGGCCTGTCGTCTGGTAAATTTTCATTTACATTCGTGATGATTATGGGAAAAGAGATGACATTCTTCTGATGATAAAAATTCTTCCATTTCTAATATAGTTCATATTAATTGTCATTGGTTTGAATCACGATAAATGTAATAAATGTAATAGAAATCACTGTCATTCCGCTAAATCGAATTAAATATATTATGTAGCGTTAAATCTAACATATAGTTTTTCTGATAAGAAACGGGATTGATAATTTTACTAATGCCGTTGTTATTACACATAAGTTATGGATTGGTCGAACTTAATGGCATTCATTATGACATATGCTATTTATTTATTAAATTTTCACTGTAATGCTCTGTAAAGATTTATATATTCGAGAAATAGTAAATCGTTATTCATAACAAAAGTGCAAGTTAAGTAAAATGTACTGAAAAGTTATATTACATTTTTTAAAAGAAATCAAACACTTCTATGGTATTGTTAAAATGTTTAACTATTTTTAGCATAGAAAATTTCAAGATTTTTAAAAGCTGTGAAATTTGTTCTGTTATATAAAAGCCACTCAAATTAAATGCCCATATTTGTTCTTGTATGTTGAAAAAAAAGAGATTTTGAAACCACACAATACCTTAGAATGATGTTGCTACATTGTAAAATTTCACAAAGAAATTTACCTAGCGATTTGCTATATATTGTATGTTCAAAGATCCTTATATGTATGATCCTTATATGTTCAAAGGATCTTTTGAACATATTTACAATGTTTTACTTAATCAAAAATGCCACACATGAAAGCAGTTTTTTTTCCTGGATTTATCATGAGAAAGAAATGTAGGTTTCTGAAAAATCGACCTCGAAGAAAAAATCCAATGTACTAAAACACCATCCACAGTTTTTCGAGTGGTCAACTTCTACTTTTTCTTCCAACTAATAAGTTAGAATTAACTTGTGTTCATTAATATACAAGATAATCACTTTAAAAGATTATCCTTTTTATAAACCATTTGTGTAAATATATCCCCCTAAAAAACTCTTCTAACAGGCATTAAAAGCAGCCCTCTACCGATGGAAAAAATTAAAAAAAAACATTAAAAGCTTAGAAGAAGAAAAAGAAAGAAAAAAGTGTGGTCAGAAAATTATCTGATACCGTTCGTAGAATCTGCGTACTCTCTTTTTGATCTAATATAATTAACATAATTCTTTACGTCATGTAACATTGCTACAATTTATTTCCAGTATTCCGTAATGCACAAAAACCATTATTTTCAAGTAAACGACATAAAATAAAAAAATACATAAAATTTAAACGACATTAAAGCACTCAAAAATTGAGAGGGGCACAGTTTACTGATTCCGTATATTACAAGGCAACTGCAGAGATGTGAAAGTAACGCCTACTTAGGAAGAGATCCTAAGACAAATATAGATTAAACTGTTGTAACAGACTTCGAACTGTCTATTTCTGAGTGTTTTTTAACACTTTAATTAATACTGTTTGCATAGTTATGCTGTTTACTTGAAAATAACAGCTGTTTGTTATGGAAGATTGGAAATAAATTGTAGCAATACTCTGTCATTCTTTAAAAATATTCATTAAATGAATTGGAGAGGCTTGGATTCTATGAATGAAATCAGATAGTTTTCAGCACCAGAGGCTGCATTCGCATTTATATAGCACTGCTTGCTGGCTGTCTTATTGCATTCTTACTATAAAGCGGTTTTTCGTTTGTTTTCGGAGAGGGCTGGCATACCCATCGTTGTGACAGATATGGATACTTTTAAAATTTAGCTTATTAGCACTTTATTAGTAATTTAGCTTATTGTATAATTAATTAGTACTCTACCTTATACGTATATATTTATTGTATAGGCATTATTTGTTTCACTTTCTAAAAGTGTGAACTCGTTTCTAAAACGTAAATTCGCTTGAACATCATTGTATTTTAGTCTCTTTCTCCTATTCATAACTGAAGAAAGCTCGCCAATAAACCAACACTATTGCGAAAACAGTCAAAACACAATTCGACCAGTTAATGTTTGCATTCAAAATAGTGAGACATATTTACTATCTTTGCTGCAAAGAATGATAATGAAAAAGATTTGATTCAAATCTTGTTAATTAATATTGTGCATCTCTATTGCTGTTTCACCATACAAATGAAGCTGTAACAGTCTGCGTTGATAATCATCTACCACACTCTACTAAGGTTGAAACAATTTTACCTCGGTGTGGAATAGCTGCTAGATTTTTTAGATTTGGGAGTACCACGAAAAATTAACTCCTTTAAATTGATCACCCTATACTTTAAATATTTAGCCGTATAAACATTCTTTTCAGAGAAAAAAAAATGCAGTCAGAAATATGTGGGAAAACTTTTAAAAAGTCAACAGAAAACTTGTGCTTTATCCATTGTCTTAAGCACAAAAAATAGTCGGTATAAAGCTAAGCCTTCTGACTAAAAGTGAATTACCCTGGAATATAAAAGCTGCTCTATTCGAAGAGATAAAATCATACTAAATAGTTATCTCAAAAACAGATTTCTTTTCTTTCACATGCTGCAGTCACAGTGGATTCATCTTTAGTTATTTATCAGCAGTAAAATGAAGTTTTTATGGTCCAAAACTATCATTATAACTCCGAATCAATAATGCAAATGTGATTGCAAAATCGAAGGCAGAAATGAGATTCACATGCAATACATCTCGAGAAACTTTACATCAAAGGATAAAAAATTGAATGGAATAACTCGGACGATTTTAAAGATATCTGTGGAAAAATAAGATAAAAGAGGATAAGTATGTAAAAATGAGACATGTTCTTTTCCAACCTGCTTTGGTGATCATTCATAAAAGAGACTTTTTCTCAAAGAAAAGTCATCTTTCTTGAGACTGGAGAATTTGTAAATCTATTTGAAACAAAGTTTAAGAATTTGCATTTTTTTATAAGAGCCTAGCATGTAGTTTACTGAGCTGAAAATTATATTTTAATGTATTTTAAGTAAACGGTTTTTAAAATAAAAAATTTACAAACTTATCAAGCGATTAATAAACAGAAAAAGCTTTAAAAATTAAGTCCAAATCAGGCGTGAAAATGGCTTCCTTGATTTATTATTTACAAAGTACTGCTGCATACATTTTCCCAAATTTACTAAGACACATTTTTGTATAAGAAACTTTTCACAAATTTAAAATTCCAGACAAGAAAAGTTAATAATAATGTAAAATATTTATATTCTCTATTTTGTCCACAGTCAACTGTAGTGAAAATTTTAATGAAGAGAAGATCAATCAAAAAATAAACTGAAAGTGAAATTTGAAAAATTTTCCAATATTCATTAATTTTGGGGGTGCATTTACATTGCCGGTCTTATTTGTTTAATTGAATTGCATGGTCTAAAAAAGTGATAAAATGTGTACTTAATCACCTGAGTGCTTAATTCCATGACGGAAAACTTAGGATGTTTCGGGAGGCGCAAAAAAAAAAAACCGGCATATACTTTTTTTTTTTTTTTTTACTGTGACTATACTTTTACTAAATACTAAAGTACTATACTAAAGTACTTAAATACTTTCAATATTTAAGTTCTGTGAAATGCTACAGAAATGAACATTAAACGCCCGAAAACCCAAATGCATCCTAAACTAACTGTTTAGACATGAAACATTCAAATTATATTACAAGCAACACAGAATCATTTGTAAATTCTACTCTGCAGTACACATCATGTCACCATCTTGGTGTTCGTTAAGGTAGCTATATTCAAGGAAATGCAGATGCATGGCAACCAGCAGTAATGTTTCATTTCTGGATCCTATAAATTCCTTCTTTATCTGCAGTTTCATGTTTAGTTGTCTGAAATTCACATTCTCCATGTCATTCCTGGTAAACTTTTGAAGGCAAGTTTATGGAACACAACTTTTATTTACTTTCTCGCAATATGAAAATAAACATTAAAAATTGAAAAAATCCCTTAAACATTTTGATGTTAAATGATCAGATTGATAAACTTGTTTTTCACTGAACAATTTATCAGGAAAATAAGTTATATATTTCTATCACCTGTTTAGAAGGTGTTGGTGCCTTAACAGGCAGCTCAAGTGTCCTCAGTTTATTGTTCAGTTGTTTTGATAATATATAGCAGTCATAGATGTATGCCTAAGTGCTATTTATTAGAGAGAAAGAACTTATCTCAAAAAACTTATCTCTGAAAGTATAATAACTTTTAGAGAGCATTCACATATGTTCCCTGGATGTATTTTGAACGTCTATTAACGTTCACAGAACACTGACGTTCTGCCTGGCTTGTCGTCTAAGTCTGCTCTTTAAATTTTATTCGTAGGTTTTTTTCTTTGCTTCCCCTGCACTGTAGGCACTTGGTGAAGTCGAGTCGTTTGTCGGCTGTGTAGTAGTTTCAGAGTGCAACTTACATTCTTTGCCTTTTTTAAATAAATGTTTTAGGTTCGTAAACAAATTTCAATCATTTAAATCGTTATGATGTTAAGTCCTCGACGAACATAGAATGGAGTTACATACCAGCAGCTGGTGGCTGATAATAAATTAAATCAGAAAAGAACGATAGAGTGAATATTTTCTCCAACTAACGGAAGAGTGATTACTCATACGAAGCTTAATCAGTGAGTAGACAAAGAACAATTACATAAGAATTACTGGTTTGGGTCTCACTATATACCCGGTGATTGAAGTTGTGTCATCTCAAAGGACTATATTCTAAATTATCGACTTACTTAAAGTTACGAAAAAAGTTTTCAAATGGCATATAGTTGGCGTATAGTATAATGCCATTTTCAAAAATCTGAGAGATAATCATCCAATGAAACAGATCGAAACATTCGATGTAATGTATCTTGATAACTTCTTGTCTAGTTTTTATTTTAGCAGTCGTTATGCATAAACATGTTTTTTTTTTAGTGGAATGTGTTTTCAATATGTTTAATAGTCATAAAATTGCATTACAATTCAACCAAGTTAAATTTTTCAAACGTTAATAACTGCAACCATTTATATGGTTCTGCAGTTAATACATTTACTTTAGAAAACACTTCTTTATACAATAAAATGAAAAGTTTAAGTTTTTGTTCAACAAAAATTGACAAATAATTTATTTTTGAAAATTTTGCGATATCTAGTTTATTGCTATTTCAATATGATATACTGTCTCCTTGAAGAGTTCAAATGTAAAATTGGAATAACTGTTAAGTTTTTAAAATTTCAGTATAGCACAGTAATATAACTTTGCTCATTAATACTTTATCGAAAAATTGAGATAGAAGGGGAAGGTGGTCTAAAACGATTCCCTTAAGGCGAAAACTTGTAAAAAAATAACATTAATATTTAAATAAAACTTTGGCCTTTTGCTATCATATTTTACACTGTATTTTGTATCATAAACATACTTTAATAATATTTTTAAAGCATCTTCATTTGAAAATAATTGTAAATTGTTTTTATCAGCAAATTAAGAGATGTAAATGTAATTATGACAATATATAACGAAATAAAACAAGTTTTACAATCATGTGGTATGCATAATTTATTTTATGAAAAATTAAAAATAAAAAAGTGTCACAATAGTTCAAAATTATTATTCAAAAATTATGGCCTACAATAAACTCAGAAAAAAAATGAATGTAATGGGTGAGTTGCGTATTTTTAGAACGGTTAAAGAGCTGTTGTTATTATGGCCAAAGCTCGGTACTCGAGTTTTTCAGTCGATGTATCATTTTATCCCGCAATATGGCTACCCACATTATGTCTTATTACTGGATGACACCGAGAAACCTAACAAACTTACAAAGCTTAATCCCGTTCTAAAAACATACTCTATTGAATAAATCAAGTCATATTTCTGTACATGAAAGATTACATATCTAAACAAGTAGTAAAGATAGTGCTTAACTTATAACAGATGTTTTAAAACCCATTTTTTAGAAGAAATCAATTTAGACGCGTAATATAGTGACCACTTGCATACTGCCATTGCTTCTTCTTCACTTGGATAACTAGTTTATGTGTTACCTGATAGATAGTGCTGCTTATATCTAAGAAAACATATGTGGATCATTTTGGGACAGCTTCCGCTATATTTTAATTTGAGATAGAATACAAGACGATACTGATACATAACTAGATTTAGTACTTCAAAGTTTTTATCGAAAATAAAATTTATCTAACAGAATCAAAAAGTTCTACAGATTCTCTTAGTTCCGTTTTTTTGCTGAGAGTATGTATGCAATGCTAGACTGCGAATGAATTTATTTTATGGGCGTAAGCATGTATAACAGATGCAAGTAGTCATTTCGATAAAATATTATCCCAAAAATGTCATAGGGATCTTTGATGTCTCTGTGACATTAAATATTGCTTTTTAGTTAAGTTTTTTTTCTCTCAGAACTTTCAGGAATAGCGTTATAAATATCTGACTCAATTTGTTAATCAAACATTACGTTATTATTTTCAAAATTGGACATAGTTACCAAGTGATTAAACAGAACAAACATGTTTACAATAATATATCATTGTTAGCTAAAATTGAACATTTTTTGGTCCAAACAATCTTTACATTCCATATTTTACAAAACTTATCTTTTTTCTCAAAGTATAGATAACAGCACAATGGAAGCGGCCTGTACTTCATCTTTTGCATCTTGGTCAAAGACACCGATAAGAACGCGTTCATCGATTTCTCATACGGGCAAAGATTTCTCACTTCCAAGAGTCTTATCAGAGATAATAAGTGGGAAGAATATAAAAAGAAAATCCGTGCATGATTTCTTTCATAATGCATTTTACTTGAAACAAGAGTCAGTGTTGTTTTATATAAATACCTGTACCTTAATAAAACAGCATAATACGTTATATTAATTAAAAATGAAAGCAAATGCAAAAGAAACCGTTCTATTTTGAATAATGACTAGGTAATTCTTATCTAAAAGTAAAATACCTGAAAATGCAACATGCAAGTATCCAAATAGGATTCTGTAGGAAAAAACCTTTATTTGTCGACCACGTAAGAGTCTTGCATATAAATATTAACTCTTACGTGGTTGACAAATAAAGGTTTTTTTCTACAGAAAACAGCATAAGTTGGCAACAGTGACGCTTTGTTGACAAGCGTGCAAGCACAAAAGCAGCTTTTCTTTACATTCTTTAAAATCTACTCTACGTTTGGTCTTGATAAAAAGAGGAGTTCAAGTATAAGTTTTCAATAATAAATAAGCATGAATATAATTCAGGGATACTTTCTATTCATTCGTCTGGCATAAAAAATTGCCGTTTGGCATTACAATTACAATTATTATTTACGTTCGTTTAAGTAATATAATTTTTGTTATATACTCAATTTTTCATAGTTTCAAGGGAAAAAGTTAGCTTTTACTAAAGTTTTACTACCATTACCTTTCATTGATTGAAATAAAAACCAGTATAATTATCTGGTTAGCACTTGGAAGATTTCATAGCAAGCACCTGAAAGAAAGCACCTGATTTTATTAGCATAATTTTTATAACTAATCAAAATGCAGACTTCCCTTTTCTATCTTGAATATTTCAGTTTACGATCTCATCCTGAATTCTGTTTCCTATTTTTAAAGTATACGTACCCTTATATAAAATTTATTACATAAAAAGTAGCTGCAAGTCATTAGAAATATTTTTCTATCTGGAAATAAAGAGCTAGTTTGAGAAAGTGCCGGAAGGTGCCTGGTTCAAAACCCGGTCACGTCCGCCGCCCTAACCGTTCGAGTTTTCCGTGGTTTTCTCCAAAACTTCTCTTAAATACGGGTTAGGATCCCATAGAAAGTCCCCCACGGAGGGCAATCTTCCCCCCCCCTTGGTCTAGATCCCTTGAGCAGATAATTGGCGGTAATACCACACATTTAAGAAAGGTGCCCATCATGTTTAAATTAATGTGGAAAAAAATGAAAAAATGAGTGTATGTAATTGAGAATAAAAACATTTATGAATTGTTATTAAATGTTACAAAATTTTTACGAGAAGCTGTATAGTCTTTATTAAAACTACAAATCTAAGTAAGTTGCAAATGTGCATTAAATAAAATAAATAAATTATTACTATGAATCGAAACAGAAATATCCTTTTTACGATATCTTGATTAAATATCTCATTAATTTTCAAAATCTGTGGAATTCAAAACAATTGCCAATAACAGTAACTCGTTACACTGAATGCAAATTTATCAGATATTTAATTCATTCAAAATACTTTGCTCATTCGCTGAATCTCTTATTTGTTCCGCTGTACGAATGGTGAAATAAAATACTTTTGAGCATACTCTCTTTTATTTACGAGATTAAATATCTTAGAAAACTTTTAACGACATCAAAATATTTACTTTTAATGAATACCAATTGATTATTTTTTTCTTTGTGCTCTACTTCACATCTTCAAGATGAATCATTGAATGAGCATAAAAGAGGATTTTTGCCATAGATTAATATTTGTGTTATTTTAAATCCATGCATGCCAGATGTGGAAAATAAAAATAACATCAAAAGTTTTAAGCTGTTTAATGTGTTCCCAAACAGATGGAATGGATCAAAGATCTGAACTATTATGGAAAAGGTATTTGAAATACAGTTTTTCATGAAGTATTTCCTTTTCGAGTAACTCAATGTTTTTGTTTTTGTTTTCCTCGAAATATGCACCATCATTTTTATTTGTTTTAAACTGAATCGTCTTTCGCATTTCTCAGTTTGATTAAATAATGTAAGTGTCAAATATAGAAATATTCGCATAACGTTCAACGAAATTTTGATCTCAGGAGTCTTTTTCATAGCAATTTAGACTAAATATTTACTTTAAAGATATTTTGCTACAGCAAGGAAAGTGAAAAATATTTCATTGTAAAAAGTTGTATAAAATGTATTTAAGGACGCATGGAACATAAATTGGCTCAAATTTCCGAATTTCCAATTCTCGGCCTAAAAAAAAAACAGACTGATAAAAATCCATAAAAACCCAAAATATGCTCTTTAAAAAGTAAACAAATATGCTTTTGATACAATAAAGCATTAGTTTTTTGCCGTTTTCTCAAAATGTGCTTTTTTGATGCTTTGACTTTTCTAAAATTCTGTTTCAGGTAAATAGTTGAAACTTTCCAAAATTGTTTAACTAACCTGTTTCTTTAAAAATAACCTAACATTATGGATATGAGGAAATAAAATTTGAAAATAACGATTTTTTTGTGTCTTTAATATTTAGGAATTTTAAACATTTTTAATAAAATATTTTTATTTTTATTTCTTTAAAGCTAAAATTAAAATTGCTTCTTATTATTGTCAGATAGTATGTTTGGATACCGTATCAAATTTTAAGGTTATAAACTCAATAGTTTTTTATAAAAATGTGCCTAACTGACATACTGTTCAAAAAATTTCATGGAGATTTGTAAAAAGTTAATTAGTTCTAAAACACTCTAACTTATGAATCAAATTAATTTTCTTAGTTTTATATATAGACTATAATGTGTGCATATACAATGGACAAAAAAATTTCATACCTATCTTTATTTTTAAATAAAATACATGATGTTCATTTTTTTGCAAAAACTGCCTCTTTTTACTCATCGAGATGTTCTGTGTGTCCATAACAAGTCAGTAGTCTTCAGACAAAGTACTCATTGAACATTATTTTTTTTTAAATTACAACCTAAAATATTAGTCACTTCTTTCCTGCACGGTGAGATATAAGAATCAACAGTTTTATCTAACTGCACAGTAAACGGCAATTGCTGCAAAGAAGCATCTAAAAAGAATAAATCGTTGTAACAATATTCTCATGTTCTTAAAGTTGTTCATCTACAGCAAACTGACATAATTTGGTCACAATAATCTAAGACGGTTTGTGTATGTGTTAATACGAATTCAACTTAGATAGATAGCAAGTACAGTATACTTGTGTTTGCTAAGGATAATTTGTATTTCCATACCATTTCGTAAGCCTTTCCCTTGTGAAAATATTTGGAAGAAATTTAAAGATCTCAGTCGAGCACTTTATTTTATATTCAGATTTTCTGCAAATGCTTTCCATTGTAAACAGCTATACAGATTAAAATCAACGGGATTCGCACTGCATTTAAAAACCGTATCATATAACACCTTAACAGTGCCGCATACTTGTCATATCTGTCTTCAGCGTGCCATGAAGCATTTCTCAAACTATTATCTCTTTAAAGTGTGATCATTTTCATTACATTCTGCCGCAGATGTCAAAAGTGATAAATATATTTACGACATTAAATTTAGGAGTAACTGATAACTTTCCATAAAATGTATTTTCAAAGCTATTAATTTTCTTATAACAGATTGAAAACGCTGACTCTGGTCTGTCACATTTATGCTACTTTACATTATTATTTCAAAAAGTGAATAATAAATTTTTCTTTCCTATATACATTAATGTTTAGACATAAGCTGGCAACCGCTTATTTCTTAACGGCGATTATTTTAATCAGCATTCTATTGCAATATCTAAATTTTATATCCCAACTTTTCAGCACACTCGCAGAAAGTTTTCCCTGCCCCTTATAAGATATAACTCTAACTTAGATCACATGTTTCCACTATGTCCAGAATAGATTTGTCACGTGCGCACAATAAAGAAATAAAGGAGAAAAAAAAGACGTTATCTAAGAGCTTTGTCGTGTCCATATTGAAGAATGAAAGATGAATCTTTATTTCGGATTCCGGATTTTACCTGATTCCATTCATTCTTTTTCGGACGAGAAAGAAACTGGGAAAAGAACCAATGACATTACTGATGGTCAGTATGTCATGTGACCACTCCCAACTGTTGTTGCCAGCGTAATGGGCCGCATAAATGAATCCGGTGAAACATCATTATTTGATTTCTCTCTTCCTTGATTTTATGAATCTGGTTCATTCTGAAAAGATTTTGGCCACTCTTTACTAAAATGAGTGTATTAAGAGCAGTTGTAGTACACTTTTGATTTATATAATTATATATATGCATTTTTTTTACTCTAGGGATTTTAATAACAATTTATCAAATATATTTAATTGCATTATATCTATATTTTGGATGTTAATTAATCGCTGAAAATAAATTAATAAATAAATAAAATTATAAAATAAAATCTTCTAAAAACAAAAACTGGATCTATATTTAAAAGAAAAAAGAAAGGAAGGAAAAAATTGTTTTACTTGTAATGATGAAAATTGATGCAAAATTACAGCATTTTTTAGTTACAAAGCATAATTATTTAATATTAAGAGGACAGGAATGTAATGCAATTTATTCTTTTGTCAGCACTTCACATAATCAACACTGCTGAATCTAATAATTTGAAATCTGGCATGTATGTGAGTTTTTCAACATAGGTTCTAGATTAGATAACATTTTCCAAAATTCGTAACTTATACAGTAGGAGGCCGAAACGTTTTGCTCACATAGCTCTCTATCTCAAAAGAGAAATATCCATAAATTTTTTGCTGTAAACGCTTAAAAAATTGGAACTATTTCAACGCTCCTTTATTGATTTAAAATCTAAACAGACAGTTTAAATCATTTTGTGCAACAAAAATCCAAAAAGGGGAAGAGATATTAGAGAAATTAAAAATAGAATTTTTCATTACATTAATAATTAATTACTTAAATATTTAATATGTTATGCCCATCTCCTAAAAATGAATTTACTCTTATTTTTCAACTATTTTTAATTTGCTTCTGGCAAGAGCAATCAGAATAGGTGTAACGAAACTAGATACAGTAGAATCTCGATTCATCGTTTTTCATGGGGTGCGTACGAAAAAACGATGAATACGGAAAACGACAAATGCGGGTTCAAGTCAAAATAAGTAGAAAGCAATCTTTATGCAAACACACAATGACTATGGCAACAAATACTAATTTCTTACAAAATTCTAAAACAAATAAATCGAAGATAAAAATTAAGTGATACTTATTTTAAAAATTCAGTAATTTTATGTGCGTCATTTTTAAAAATTAAACGGTAAATTTTCAAGATTCACAATACTGGACCTTTTCTGGACCTTTCATGTGATTTTATGTTTGTATAAAAAAGTTCATACAGTTTCAAATACCATCGTTGCTTCAGACAAACTTCGTACTAGTGTACACTCAGCCATTCTCTAAATCACTTTTGAAGGAGAGCATTTGTTTAAAAAAAAATAACTGAAAGTTTACAATGAAGCAAAATGTTAACTTTGAGAAAGCTCTTCCTGGTTGCGGGGTGTGTGTGTGTGTGGGGGGGGGGGTGTGATGTGGATTGTTAGAGTCCTTTAGCCGCTCACTGGATGTATCACTGGTTTCATCCATGTACATTTGTTGTTTTTGAATAAAAAATAAAACTGAATGAAATGTAAATTTTGAGCAAATTGCTCTAATAAAAATGTTATAATAAAGGAAATAAAATATACTAATTTTATTTCTATGAAAGTTCTACGCGCTAAAGAAAATTAGTTTGTAATTTTGCTGCATTCAAATCAATTAATTAAAGCTCGAGTTACGAAAAATTAGCATTAAAATATACTAATTTTCTTTATTTTGCTGAAAGTTGTAAAAAAAGTTTTCAATCACATTAAGAAAATATTTTATCCCCTCCTCTTTCTCAAACAATTGTCGAAATACTCACTAAGATGTTTTCAAGCTCAATACTCAGATATTTAAAAAACAGTCTTCATACTAATTAGATTTTTTGCATTCTGATAAAATTCTCTTCTTGTAAAATAACTGTGAAACCCACATACACCATATTCAATAGGGTACATGGTGCAGCACTCAAAAATAACATATACATTTCGTAGTAATTGATACATATTCACGGCAGTTAGAGCTTAAGGAACAACAAACAAACAAAAATTCTAACTACTTTTCAAACTTGTTGGAAAGTGCTAAACATAAATATTCTTAAAGTAATTAAAAAACTTTGTAAAAAACACACATAAGAAGTAAAAGGAAAAAGGATACGCGTTTCGTTCATTCCTTTTACTTCTTATGTGTGTTTTTTACAAAGTTTTTTAATTACTTTATCGTTTAACACCAGTATTTTGAGTGTTTTTTCAGTCATAAATATTCTTCTTATACAAGAGATATCTAGCTGACACGGACAGAGAGGATTTTGCGCTTTAAAGGTGTAGCAGTCTAAAATGAAAGTTCTACGCGCTAAAGAAAATTAGTTTGTAATTTTGCTGCATGCAAATCAATTAATTAGAAAATTCAATCAATTAATCAGCAAATCAATCAATGAGTTACGAAAAGTTCCCATTGAAATCGCGAAGCCTTAACTTACATTAGGGTTTCTCGATTTCTAGAAAAACCTTAATGTGGTGACAAATAAGGAAAATATTTTCACGCTGGCTTCAGTTTTGGAGACTTTTTGGTAGCAAAAAAGTTTTTCTTTACATAAGACCGTTATAAAAGAACGTAATGCTAATAAAAAAAATAATAAGGCACGCAGAATCGAAACTGATTTTAGCCCATATAGCACTGTGACATAGTGACATCGCAGCATGCTTGCATACTGGTCAAGCTGTGACCTGGCCAACTGGGACTGTTTTAAGACATCATGAGTGACCATCATGGAAGTCTCTGCAACGACCCTGTGGAAAACATGTTTGTCACATTAAGAAGTGACATTGTGACTAGTTATCAACTGCACTGTGACGTCACATGCTTCACTGGAAAGGACGCTCGAGAAGGAATACATTTACATCACATCTGCAATGTAACAAACGTGACAAAATGTGACGTTGCCGCCACGTGACACCATGCCAATATGATTGCTAGAAGGAACCCTTTCAAAACTGGAAGGAATGTCGAATGATGCGAAGACTGGAAATGGCCTATCAATATGAGCTGATACTCAAGAAAGAAACACGATATTTTGTACAAAACATTAAATAAATAAAATAAATTATTTAGAGAAATATATTAAAGAATTTTTCAAAAAAAGATAAAGAGCATTGAGCATTAGAGCTTTCATTGTATGTTCATACAAAGCTTCAACTTGACAGGAGGATTTTTTAATCGCGTAATGTATTTTCTTTCAGGCACTAATATAAAAATACATCTAGTAAATATGAAGCAGAAAACGTTAGTTATAGTTCACTGTTATAATTTCCAACATTTATATCCAGTCTATGGAAACTGGCGTCAAACGTGTGATAAAAATTTTGCATAAAATTTTATCCACAAACCTTCGCAGCTAAGCCCAAGTTTATAGATAAAGCCTAAATGATGCATAAATGCTTACGCAGCACTAAATACAATAACATATAGTGTATTAATAAGCAGCTATAATTTACGAGAATTTTACTTAATTTTCCTAGCAACTACACTACTATTTCAGTACGCACTTTATGAACGGTATTTTGGTGCATGTGAAATTTTATATTAATTCGGTTTCATAAATCTTAGCAAATATAAACGCAGTGCAGAATCTGAATTAATTCAAATAAAAATCCACATAACTTAGTTTACTTGACTATACCTGCGGGAACAATATTCATTAAGGGCTTCAAGAACCTCGAGAAATTTCCAGATAATTCATTTCGTTCCCTACCAGGAATTAGCATAATAAAATAACACGATGACTTTAACAAGGTTGTTTAGTCAATTTTAATCCATGTGTGCAACACAATTGCAATATCCAACAACGGTTCTGGCAAAGCCAACTTTTGAGCATGACATTAATCTAGAGGGAAATATCAAAATTCATAAATATTAATGAATGTGCAAATATTTTTAAACAATTCGATATTAATCTGAGTCAACTTAATATGTATTCTAATATCTGTTATATTCTAACATGCGGCTTGTGGCCTTGTTTTATTCACAGACTACAAAATATTCAATAACATATTTATATTTTATACAACTTAATTCGCATAATATTGATAGCTCAGGCATTGTTTTTATTACAAAATATGGACATATCTCAAAATTATATTGTAATGAAGTTATTACTGTTTTAAAAGTAAGACTATTTTCAATAAAATTGTGAAATTATTATTTTCTGCAGGATTCAATATTAACTCACAAACTGAATTTATGGAGATTTATGTTTCCATATACTTAATTTCATATTTAATGGATTTAGTAAGAAAACATTTATCGTACATTCATATTTTCCATTTGTTTCTATTTGTGAATTATACATAATGCATATAAATAGTGGCAATGTAAATATTACGTTTATTAAAAATTATCTGGGACTCCAATTTGAAATGGAGTTCTGAGTTCTTTAAAATAAACTTGTGAGACTGTAATTAATTCTGTGCTTTCTCGAAAACCACTCTTCCGATAGGATACATTACACCTTAAGGGAATGTCGCCAGGGTTGAGTAACTGTGTAGGTCGGACCCCTGCAATTTTTTTTACTAATGACTATTAGTACCAGCAACGTGAGATTTGCAGAAAAAGTTTTTTCAGTGACCACAAACTTTTCATGACATTGTAAGTTGGGCGTGAAAGCAGACATTTATTGTGCAGACAGTTGTTTGAAAAGCGGTGGCTTTGATGCGAAAAAAAGCTATCTCATCCCAGTGGAGTTTAAAGTTAGTGGAAAGTGACCCAAAATGATCTTAGTGGGCAATACGAACCACATATGTTTTCTTAGATACAGATAGCGCTTCCTACTGGGTAAGACATAAACTAGACGTGCCAAGTGAAAAAGAAGCAGGGTATTCAAGCGATCACAGTATTCCGCATCTAAGTAGAAATCTTTGAAAAATTGGGTTTTATAACATCTGCTATAAAGCACTAACTTATTTAGATGTAAAGTCTTCATGTTAAAAAAAAAAAAAAAATTACTTGGTTTACTGAATGGAGTATGTTTTTTATATTTGAATTACACTTACTAAATTTGTTATGTTTCTCGGCGTCATCCTGTAATATTACCCAAAATGGACAGCTACATTGTAGGGTAAAATGATCCATCGACTGAAAATAGTAAGGGGTCCTAACCATCAAGGTAGCCCCATCATTCTCAAGATATGTGAGTCCCCATTACATTATTTAAATCATTTCTCCGTTTATCGTACTCTATTAATTTTTGAATTATTCCATTTTATTGTTTGTGGCACTTTTTCATTTAAAATTCTTATTTAAAGAATTATGCATACTGAATAATTGTAAATTTCATTTCATTTCAGTATGTATCGTAATAATTACTAACATCTTTTATTTTGCCGATAAAAAACAATTTAAAATTATTTTCAAATGGAGGATCATTTTATCTTTGGGGAGGGCAAAGTGATCCTTTGGACACTTCTCAAAATTCTATTTTTTCATTACTCAGTGTGCTTTTAAGTATTATTAAAATATGTTTATGATGAAAAATACAATGTAAATTGTGCTAGCAAAAGGCCAAAGTTTTATTTAAACATTTATGTTATTTTATAGGAGTTTTAGCCTTAAGGGGATCATTTTGAGCCACCTTCCCGAACATTTAGTACCTTGCAGTAAAAAAGAATTTCTTTCGTTTAGTGCCAAAAGGCTGTAGCTCTAAATGTTTAAAGGGGCCGTCCACGGCATTGCTTAACACTCCATAATATACAAAATAAAACCTATCCTCTGTCCTGTATTCCTTGATATTGTAAAAGAGCTTCTCGTATTCATTTACTCTGTCAGAAAAAAAAGTAGTACTTCCGATAGCAATTCCGGCATCGGAACGACTCCGATAGCTTCGTGCTAGCGCGGTGAGGTGCTCTTCCAGAATATGACACCATGATCATTAGTGGGGAAAGATTGATTTTTTTATGTTGGTGTTTACCAGTCAGCGGCAGTTTCGAAGCTACATATTTTGCAGAAAAAAATTTTATAAACGGTTGAACCGCAACAACTCCGTTGCATGCATCGAATGCAACAGAGACGTGCCTTTCAAGCAGGCCAGTATAACGATAATCTACTTTGTTAGCCAGAACTGCGATTTCGAATAATGTGCCATTCAATGCAGTTTTCTGCGACATGTTTATGAAAGTTTGCTGAATCGAAGGTGCTCGTCCAGAATATGACACCATGATCATTAGTGGGGAAAGATTGATTTTTTTATGTTGGTGTTTACCAGTCAGCGGCAGTTTCGAAGCTACATATTTTGCAGAAAAAAATTGTATAAACGGTTGAACCACAACAACTCCGTTGCATGCATCGAATGCAACAGAGACGTGCCTTTCAAGCAGGCCAGTATAACGATAATCTACTTTGTTAGCCAGAACTGCGATTTCGAATAATGTGCCATTCAATGCAGTTTTCTGCGACATGTTTATGAAAGTTTGCTGAATGGAATCAAAACAAAAATGAATATTATCATGTAACAAATATGGCTTTAACTCATTTTTTCGAGTCATTATCAATTTTTCAGCACATATAGGGACAATTTCTATCGGTGGACCAATATAAACATCAAGAGCTGCCGTTGACAACATTTCCTTTATTGTTTCTAACTTTTTTCTTTTTCATCCTCTAGATTGTGATGTGTAGCATAGGTGTTCCACAGTGGGACGGACAAGTTTACAGTCAAGCCCACGCCCGGTATCGAACCTGGACCGAAAGCGTGATAGAACAGTTCTTTATCCAGTACACCCCTGGGCGGCCTTTAATCCATTGTAATAACACACAAAAGATATATGTGCATATATGCTGCATACAAGTCTGCTGTTTGCATTTCCCAAGTTGGAGAAAAGGCAGCAAGAATCACCAAATTTTTGGTCAATAAAGGTCAATTAAATATATTCAATCAATGTTAATTGAACGGATGATTTAAAATACTTTTTTTTATTTGAATTCCCATATTGTGCAATTCAAAGAGTAATGCGTGAAATAACTCAAAATAATAGATCTTGGATATATTTATATACAACTTCTATACGATCCCCTGACAGATGACAGATGAAAAAAGGTCACATGACAAGTTGTAAGCTATTATTTTTTCACTAGCGTCTTCTCCAGATCTGATCGACAAGAAGAAAAAAAGAAGTAGAATGGGAAAATGACCAAGAAAATACACTTGGGAGTGTAAGAAAATTCTGTCTCTTTGCTGCTGGTTACTTAGGTTGTTAGTCTGGCACAGTAAATCAAATGTGTGTAAGCGTGAGTGATTGGTTTATTTTTCTAAAACCAATCAGTTAGGGTTAAGTCTCTAAGAATCACCTAAAGTACATCCTATTTCTAAAATTGCTGATTTATTTGATTTAGTAGAAAGCTTGATTTCGTGAATCGAAATGCAATACTCAGCACTAGGTGTTTATTCGGCTATAGGAAATTCTAAAAACTCTCTAGTCATAGATTTTTCGAAGTTTTCTTTTCTGTGAATTTCGAAGCTGTATTTAAACAGCTTCATACTCTTACACTCTGTGATCTATTTCTTCAGAACACATTTGGGATATTTTTAAAGTCCTTTTTGTTAAACTGTAAAATGAAATAGGAACGTCATACTAAAGCATGGATCAGTGTAAGGTGGTAGCTTTAAGCATCCTTCGCAAGAGAATTTATTTGCTAAAATATTATATTTTACTAATAAATTAATCAATATTATAAGGCATTTATTGAGAACAAATATAATTTGCATATCGAATTGGACTTCTTAAATATTAAAGATCCCACTTTTGTGATCTGTCACAAAAAGTGAGTTTGCAAAGCAAATTTCATTTTTCGTCTTACTTTCTTTTATTAAAACATATGCTTGAAAAATTTAATCAAACTTTAATAAGTACCATAATTTACATAAAAGCATGCGTTATGTATGTTTGTTGTCAGCTAATGATTTCATAAATCATTTAAGAAACTAATTTATAAAGTCATGAAAACAATTGAAACAAATAAATAGATAAAAAGAAAACAGCATGCAATGTTTATAACGCTAATTTTTTTTAGTAGAATAAGGTGCGTAAGATGTGTTAAGTTTTGTCTGTTATTCAGTTTATGCTTTATAAATATTTTAAGAAGCTACTTTATAAATGAAATAAAACTTTCTAATAAAACATATAGCTAGGTACAAAAACGAGCTGTTAATATTTTTGCAAAATACTGAATAAATATGTAAACTCTGCAAGAAAATTTGAATAAATCTATCAACTCTGCACTGAAGATTTAAATTGCTTCAGAAATTATCACAGTGTACAACAATATTTGGAAAATTTATCAACGATAAATTTTCAATTAATTTGAAAAGACTAATGAATCGTCTCGCGCGGCAAAGAAATAGGCTGTCTGGCCTATCTGCAACAGCTGACTCACGCAATCGCATCGTTTATGTATCCATATAGAATTCAATAATGTTCGAGAAAGCCTTAATGTTTCTTACACATGCAATGTATTTACGGATGTGTTGGAGTACAAATTGATTTTCTCTGGCGCTGTTAGGATCTTATAATATCTTATTGTACCAATTCCTACTAGCTTATGTCTTGCTTTAAATGAAAACAAAATGTAGTTTTTTACATTACCGTTTAACTTTTAGGAAGTATCTCGTATGCCCAACCGATTATTAATAAATAGAACCATAAAAAATGCAGACTTAAGGAAATGAATACCCCATACTGTAAAACTGGCTGAGATGGTTATTAAGCTATCGTTTTTATTTTCAAGGAAATTAATAGTTGAAAAATAAAGCAAAACTTGCATAAGATTGTAGTGAACAAAGGTTAGATTTTTTAAAAGTAATTAAAAAGAAAACTATTGCAATTTTTAACAAGTGTAAAAGTATGAGGAGTGTTTAAAAAGTGCTGTACATCTGAAAAATTAAAAATAACAAACAAAGAGTTTTAATACACTTTTTTTATGTGTACATACATTAAGATGTTTCTCCACATAGTTGACATGTACTTTACCCACTTAACAAACCGTAAAACAAAATTTTGTGTGCCTACTTCGCACCCATCCGCCCACAGACGAGGCCTCCGAGAGAGGAAAAAGAATCCCTACGTTCTATGGGCCTGGGCACTAATCCATCTCGCCGCTGTGACGTCACGCTAAGAGATGATACATTCGGCGGTAGGTGAATGGGGTAACATAGAAAAGAATTTACACCTGTACATTCCACCTGTTTAAAACATGTTTATATATCTTTAGACGAAATTCTAAGTATTATCAGTGAACAATCAACGTTTGTAGAGTACACTGCATACTTTGTAAAGCTGTTTTTTCTCCTGAAGTTTCCAAGCGCTCGCTGCGTATTTGTTAGTTGAACGAGAGTTGTGGAAATTCGCAGCGTTTGAAAAGCTTTTCTAGCGACATATGCATTATTTATGAATCCAAATTTGATGAAATTTAAAGCATGCCTTCATCTTGTTGTGTTCCTGGATGTAAAGCAAATTATAAAATGGGAGAAAATATCCAGGTATTTAAATTCCCATCAGATCCAGGGAAAATGGGACAGTAGATTCATAATATACCTAAAAAAGACTGGACACCATCCAACTCAAGTGTCGTGTGTATAAAACATTTTCGAAGTGAAGCTATCATAAAGGAAGACATATTGAAGCGACCTGATGGTTCTGAAATTACAGTCTTAAGAAAACGAGTCAAATTATCAGAAAGCGCAATCCTGTGTATCTTTCCAAACCTTCCGACATATTTTTCGAAAAATAAATGTGAAAGAAAAAACCCAGAAAAAAGGCGAAAAGAAATAAGAGAAAGAGAAAAGGGAGAAGAAACTGATATAGAAAATAAAGATGAAGTTCCCTCCTTCAAATATTTATTAAAAAACTATACGTTTCACGAAGACTGGAATGTTGCGTGTGATGAATCATCAGTTAAATTTTACAAAATTAACCCAAAAGCGTTTCCGCTTGAAATTCAATGTCAGTTCCAAATCAAAGAAGATTTAACTATTGAAATTTTCGTGAAAAGTGAAAAACTAATGTGCAATAAAATTTTTGGATTATTTGAAAAAAAAATGTGGCATCATAACTAAGCTATCTCAAGTAGGTAACTTCTTTTCGTACTTAAATAATTTAATTGAAAATGACATATGTTCAGTAAATATAGAAAATGTATTAGATACTTTTGGAAAATTTATAAATGATAGGAAAGAAAAAGGGGACGATATAGAGAAGTACAAATTTTTTTACGAACAGATAGAGCTCCAGGGAAAAAGTCCTAATGCAAGGAGATACATCCCCACTATGCTTGGATGGGCTTTTTCAATTTATATCAATTCGCCTAAATTTTACAAAGAAATTTTAGAAACTAATATTCTAATTTTACCACATGAGCGGAACTTGAGAAAACTTTCGTCTGTATGTTCGCTAAATCCGAGTATTGAAGGCATGGAAAGCCGCAACTATTCACTAGAAAAGTGCAAAGAAATTGCTCCAAATGAAGGCGCTGTAAATCTACTATTACATGAAATAATTATAAGACCAAGCATGTGGTACTTTAAAAACTCATCATTTATCTAAATGTGTTTGGATTTTTATTAATATATTTCTTAATAATTATTCGAAAGTTGAATATGTTTCACACGCATATTCGAAATCCTTAAAACGCAAGCTGTCTGTATTAACATCACAAGTTTATTCAGCCCAACTGTAAGTACTATTTTAATCTTAAAAAAGATTTACAAAAATTTCAAACATAATAGTCTATGTTATGTAAATTTTTAAGATACTCCATTCTTCCAGTTTTAGCTGTTTCATAAAATACTCTAGAGTTTCTATTATTTTTTGTATGTGATTAGTTAAATTGTTTTCTAAGGTTCTGTAGTTAATGTACGTACGTATTTATGTTTGTATAAATATATGTATGAATATGTCCTAAACTATGTTTATTTAAATCTATTAAGTTTAGTTAATATTTATTATTGCTAAAATATGCAGTAAGTTTCAACATATGCAATAACATTCAGTGTACTTCTTGCATGAAAAAACATTCTGAAAAAAGTATCTGAAGAATACTTGAGAAAAGGAAGTGAAATTTATTTGAAAATACGCAATTTTTGTGCGAAAATATTAAATCACTTCACCGCAGCATTAAATGCCATCGAAAAATCCCATCTACTATCGAAACGAAATCCCATCTACTATCAACAGCTGATCGAAACCAGTGCCCAGGCCCATAGAACGTAGGGATTCTTTCTCCTCTCTCGGAGGCCTCGCCACAGACCATTCCGATATGTAAGCACTGTCTCCTTAAGCTTTTTGCTAAGCTCCTTAAGCTCGCTAAACATTTTTTCACCAAAAATTCCTTTATTTTTCTGAAAAGATGATAACACACAATAACAAGCCATAGATATCTGGCATGGTGCTTACTTTTTCTAATGCAGTTTTTCATGCTGATTACTAATCTGAAAACCGTTTTGCTCTATCACGTCAGGTTTTCAAGATATCAACAAAAACATAAATTTGTTAAATCCCCTTTCGTTGGAATTTTTCCCCGTTTTTTTTTTTTTTTTTTTTTTTTTTAAATGCAGCGTCGAATTTTCCCATTCATTGTGACTACAGTTCAGAGCCCCCCGAATTTTTAATACCCCAATGAAAATATATAAGTTACAGTGTAAAAAACACTCTATCCAGATATTCCCTCAGTTTCAAAGCCAATTCTACATGATCCCGTCACTTATCCAATACCAACACCACCTACAGAATACAGAGTCAATGAAGGAAAATAAGAAGAAAGTACTCCATCTTCTAGCAAAAACTCAGACTCTGACTACCATCCTGGTGAAGATACTCACTTGATTAATAATGATGATCTTTGCGACATCGTAAGGACCTGACACTAACAAAGGCCAAGCTGAACTGCTAGGTTCACGTCTGAAAGAATTTAATTTTCTATCGCCAGGTACAAGAACTTCACAATTTTGACACAGACACAAAGAACTCGTGCAGTTTTTTGCAATGAGTGACAATATGTGCTACTGCACGGACATCCAAGGTCTTATGTCAAGCCCCGGGGTAGAACATAGCACTGAAGCATGGCGACTGTTTATTGATTCCTCCAAGGCAAGTTTAAAGGTTGAATTATTACACAACGGGAACATGTATGCATCAGTACCGGTTGGATATTCTGCCTAGGCACTAGACAACAACTCAGATGTTTTTCGGCACCTCTAAAAAAAACGTACAAAACCATGTCGCTACTTCTTGAAAAAATTCGCTATTGCGTTTACAATTGGAAAGTCTGTGGTGATTTAAAAGTAATCACTATTCTCATGGGAATGCAGACAGGATACACCAAGTACTGCAGTTTTATCTGTGAGTGGGACAGCAGAGATAGGAAGCACCACTATGTAAAGAAGAATTGGCCCATCAGAGATAAACACTTCATATAAAGCTGGGGCTCATGAAGAACTTCGTGAAGACACTAGACAACAACTCAGATGTTTTTCGGCACCTCTAAAAAAAACGTACAAAACCATGTCGCTACTTCTTGAAAAAATTCGCTATTGCGTTTACAATTGGAAAGTCTGTGGTGATTTAAAAGTAATGACTATTCTCATGGGAATGCAGACAGGATACACCAAGTACTGCAGTTTTATCTGTGAGTGGGACAGCAGAGATAGGAAGCACCACTATGTAAAGAAGAATTGGCCCATCAGAGATAAAATGCAGACAAGTAGTAAAAACGTCCTTCGTGTGCCGTTGGTTGAGCGTGAAAAAGCTATTATGCCTCCACTTCATATAAAGCTGGGGCTCATGAAGAACTTCGTGAAGGCACTAGACAACAACTCAGATGTTTTTCGGCACCTATCCAACAAATTTTCAAAGTTATGCGAAAGTGAAAGAAAGTGTGTTCATAGGTCCACAAATAAGGACGACCATTGCAGACAGTCACTTCGAAGACTTACTCAGAAGTACTGAAAAAGATGCATGGTTGGCATTTAAGTCTGCTGTAGCCAATTTCCTTGGAAATAAATCTCCTGACTATGTAAATATTGTGCAGAAGTGCATTAATGCGTACAGCTTGATGGGTTGCAACATGTCCCTCAAGATTCATCTCCTCGACTACTTTCCCGAGAACTTAGGTTCTGTCAGTGATGAACATGGCGAATGTTTTCATCGGGACATCTCGGTGATGGAGTTACGCTATCAGGAGTTGCAGCATGCAGATGGAGTGCAGCAATGTTCGCTGACTACTGCTTGATGCTTCAGCGCAACATGCCAAATGTTCAGCACAAACGCAAGTCTACAACCAAGAAATTCAAACCGAACTAACTTTAAGTTAAGGAACTTAATGTTATACCTATGTATTCTATATGTGTATTATACCTTAAACTAGATGATGCTATATAGTTTATGTTAATTAGTACTCTATTCAGCAATATGTGCTCTACGGTAACTTGTCTGCGAGTTGTTTGCCTTGATACAATGTTAAACATATATATATTGTTAATGTCAGATATCTCAAAAACAGTGGGTGATAGAGACAAACGGTTTGCATATTTTTAATCAGCATGTCTCAATTGTCTTAAAACAAGTGTTAGATACCAAGATATCCACCAAAACTTTTTTTTGTTTATCAGTGTAATCACTGGGAACCAAATCCGTGCTGTAGGGTGGACGTTCAGAAACGTCCCTCTTAAAATTTTGAAGATGTTTTTCCTTTTCCCTGTGGTACCTGAAAAAATGTTATCATGCTGGAGGATCACAGATTTTTGTCAATAGTAATCTCCTGCGATTGGAATAGCCCGGCACAATCTCTTTAGAGTTTTGCACTGTGCATCAGCATTAACCCTTTGAGGCGCAACCCTTTCCCGATGCTGAAAAAAGGGCAACCGTTGCCATCGCTCAACTTAACTACCAGCAAGATGGCAGACGATCGAAACGCTCATCGCGTGCCACAGACCTAGAGACCCTTTTTTAACGCAGCTGGCTGTGCGCAGGCACAGCCAGCTGCGTCAAAAAGCAATCTATCCAGCTGTTCTCACATTCTTCCAATTTTCAGCAGATGTCAGCGCTGTTAAAAATAATCGTGACCATTTTTGACGGGAAATGACGTGTTAAAAAGTAAAGGATTCTCGTGGAGCTATGTCATCCGCAACTATTTTTTATAGAAATCCAATCTATTCTTCGTGACTGGCAACAGTCAAAACGTCAGAGTTTGGTGTTCCCAGAGCGGGAACACTGCACGTTAAAGGATTAATGAAACAGAGCGTAAATTTCTGAATGGACTGGCTTCAGAGGCTTCAGAGACTATGGAGCATAGAAAATCTTATTTTACGGTATGATAAGTAGAAAATGTACGAGGTGACTATGTAGAGAAGCCATTTACTGTGTTTACAAATGTACATGTAAAAATATATACTCGGCTGTTCAACCCTCGTCAGGGGGAGACCCCGCCCCCTGAACCCACCTAATTGTTTAGTTTTATTATTGCCATATTAAAACGATATTAATTGACTATGTCATTTTATCTCTCATCTTTTGTGTATTTCGCCTGGTAACCCTATGTTAAAATTTTTATGATTGTAACCTATCTATAGAAAAATACATGTGATGCATATTCTACAGCCTACGAAATATTGTAACAATAGATTAAAGCTTTTGTGAACTAATAGTATTTAAATAGATGTAAAATTATGCCACATACTTTTATGTCGCTTTTTTATGTCGAATTTTTGAGACACATTTTTCGGACAATTTTCAATAAAGGGGAGTGAGATATAAAGCGGCATCGTCATTAAAAATGTTTGTTACGAAATCTTTAGTATTTGCTTTATAATTATCGAACGGGTACTACTTTCTGGACGCTCCTAGTATTACGCCAGGAACTTCAAAATAAGATACTAAAAGCTTTAATCCAATGATTGAGTGTAATAGCGATAAATAATGCTCTGCAGCTACAAAAGAATCTATTGCAAAGCTCAAAGCATACTTTTAGGAAAAAAAAAAATCAATTGAACACCTTGTTTTAACTTTAAACTTATTTTCAAAATTAGCATTTTGTTACTTCATTTTCCGATTTAAAAAAACTCTCAAACAAAAATTTACAAATGTTTGAGATAAACTTGTAAATTTTACAACTCGAAGTCTTTTCCTTAAAATTCCCAAAACATGATTTATAAATCTGCAGTTTCAATTTGGAACACGATACGGAATGAATAATTCATCGTTTCACCTACAATTTTAACTGCTAATGAATGTGGTCATATTGTACTTTTCAAATAACTCAAGGAAAATGTAAATTATGCATGCTGAAGACTCTAGAATTCGCGTCTTGAATTTTAAAACTAAATAGTTATCATACATGTATCAAAGTACTCTTATAAGTGCCTTAAAATTTTTCATTTTGATTCTGAGAAGTATCGTGATTAATATTAATGAACTTGATACTCTGTTTTCAAAATATAGTACGAATAAACACGACGCGACAATAAAGAACAGCTGACTTATTTATAGATGTTTTTACAAATATTGTTGTTCTGCCAATGTTCTTCTAATCATGTAAAAATAATTATAAACAGATAAATGTAAAAATTTGAACATTCGTCAAACAGAACTCACCAAATAAAATCATATGCTAAAGAATATCTTCTGTCTAATTTCAACAGCAATGAGCTGTTTGAACGTACGTTTAAACAGCTTAAATAAACGTATGTTTCCTTGAGTTTGTATGTTTTCCATATTTCTAGATAAATATCAATGTTTTTGAAGATATCTATACAGTTAGTTATTCTTTAGCATATGATTTCCTTACAAACCATTATTTTTTTACTGACTTATTCTGTTTATTGTGCTTCATTTACACCAAATATGAAATTTCATCGCTCTGTGGTAAGCATTTTGGAATTACCTATTGAGAATATTAGCTCCGCTGATAAGAAGATGAACTTGAAAACTCGCACAATAGTCGAATCCAAGTACGCCCCTTGTTAATTATACTAACTGATATTTATAAAATCAAATCTCTGTCTAACTACTATAAATAAATTGTTCTTGAAGAAAAAAATGAAATTGCTGTGAAACTAATTATAAATGGAGTAGATGCTTAAAAAGTATCTGAATCAGAAAGAATTTAAGCTGGTGTTAGAAAAAGATGTAATTGAAAGGTTTCTAGGCTTGTGTGCTTGATCAAACGGATACGATTACTAAACCTTATAACGAACTACGTTAAAAAAATTTAATCGAAAAAGAAAGAACAGTCATTTGCAAGAAGAATATTGGTTCCATACCCCGTGTGCTCGCAAGCGGCTAATACAAAGAATGCTGTTCTCTCCGGCCAATCTAGGATCCCGCAGACTACTTAAAGAACAGACGGGAGGAAAACGCCAAAAAAATTTTTCATATAAGATGTAACTTTAATAATTTAATAAAATAAGCAGAGAAAAACAAGCCATTCAAATAATTAAACAAAACACTAGATTTTTTAATTAATAAATCAGAATCTATAGCTATATGGACATAAAATATCAATGAATATTGCAGTTGTCAATACTTATGTTTCTACTCTCCATTAAAATCTATAGAATCACGAAGATTCTTTATTTACATCCCATTCCTTACTTTCAGCTTGCAACCTGTGCAATGTACGCTATTGCTGATATAATTAGATGTCATGTTGTAATAAAAATCCAAGAATTTATACTCGAGTCAGTGACTATGCACTCCCACATATACAGGGTGTCCCATAAATATTGGAACAAAATATGAGGAGAGGTAGTGTATATACTAAGGAATAAGAATCGCACAGCAATGTGCTGTCGGAAACGCCATCTACATGTAGCTGTTAATAATCACTATGGAAGACGTGCTGAAATAATAGTGAACTTTCCGACCATTGTTCATCAAACACTAATGTATTTTTCTTAGAAAACACGTGACTAAAATTGATAATTTAAAAATTTCATTTTATTTCATAAATGAAAATTTTGAAGACAAGACTATTGTTTATGAAACGTGGTTAAGAAATTAGACAAACACTTCAACACTTTTGATAAAGTGATTATTACCGGGTAAGTGAAAACGGCGTTTTTGACCCCACATTGCTATGTGTTTCTGATTCCTTGTTATGTGCCCTATCTCCCTTTAAATTTTGTACCAATGATTATGGGGCACTCTATTTAGGAATATTTGAGTTTCATCAGTACCTTATTTGCGTCCTATGATAGAAATTTGAAAGCCTAAAAAAAGATTTAGATGCACAGTGGACACGCGCTACCAAGCTATCTATATTACAGGAATGGATATTACTCCTCTTCCACAGCACGAGATTTTTCGCCTACAGTAAGAAGAGGCTGCATTCATTTATTCATCACTTTATGAGGGAAGCTGTAATATATGCACAGTAAATAGTTTTAAACAGAGGGGATTTTTACAAGGCGTCTAAAATTACTGTGTATGTGTTCCTAAAAGTCGCATATATACGCTATCTCACAACGAGAAATTTTCACTTACGCGAGTATTCTTGGAATATATCTTTCGCGTAAGTCAAGACTCCACTGTAAATAGAAAAAAAGAAAACCATCTTCTGTTTTTGTTACAGATAGAAATGACCACATTAACCCTTTAACGCGCAGTGTGTCCGCTCCGGGAACGCCAAACTCTGACGTTTTGACTGTTGCCAGTGACGAAGAATAGATTGGATTTTTATCAAAATAGTTACGGGTGACAGAGCTCCGCGAGAATCCTTTACTTTTTAGCACGTCGTTTCCCGTCAAAAAATGGTCACGATTATTTTTTACAGCACTGACATCTGCCGAAAAATGGAAGAACGCGAGAACAGCTGGATAGATTTATTAGCTGGATAGATCGAGCAGCTGGCTGTGCCCGGCACAGCCAGCTGCCGTCAAAAAAGGGTCTCTCGATCTGTGGCACGCGATGAACGTTTCAATCGTCCGCTATCTTGCTGGTAGTTAAGTCGAGCGATGGCAACGGCTTCCCTTTTTTCGGCATTGGGAAAGGGTTGCGCCTCAAAGGGTTAAGGGTATTCTCGGGAATCGGGTAGCCTGATGTTTAATATATAGGACTAGCCTGATGTTTAATATCGGGTAGCCTGATGTTTAATATATAGGACTGATGTTTTAATATATAGGACTAACTCGAGAACTTGCTCTTTTGATTCCAGACCTACATCTGAAGACCAGCATGTACGTACACGCTGAATCCGTCGTTCCGAAAGTCCAATTGGCCATCGCTAGTAGTTTTCAAAAGTTGCCAATATTGAGAAATCCCGTGCCTTTTGATGAGGATCTAAACTGTGTTGGAAAAGGCAGTAGTTCGTATCTCCGCATGCCGAATAGGCTCCTGTCTTAGAGATATATGAAAAGACTCTCTCAAGAACAATAATCCAGAAGTGGCACGTAGAGTGGGTAGTTTTATGGTAAAAATAACAGTGTAGTGTTGAAGCAGTAGCTAAAAGCAAGGCAATGAATTAATGTATCATGCGTGTATGTAAACATAAGTATTTTAAGCTGTATATAGCTCTTAAAAACCAGTTTTGCATTTATTATTTTAAAAATTACAAGTAACTGCATTACGAATTTTCAAAATAGCGTACACACACAAAAGAAAAAGAAATAAAAAATCATCCGACCGAGGCACGCGTTCTGATACCCCGCATGTGTGATTGGTATCAATAGCTACAAAAACGCCATAAATGTTAATGTAGGCATTTTATGTTATTTTTAAAAACAAAATTATACATAAATAATTTATCTGAATAACCATATCAACTGTTTTATCACCCATTTACTTCATAAACTTACTAGGTACGATTCTTTCATTAATTTTCTGTATGTATTGCCTTTTAGAACTACGTGTACTCTCTTTTTGTTGCAAAAGCATCGAGTAGAACTATTTTCTTTTACCCAATTTTCACGGTAGAATTTCAATAGAAAAGACATTTATTGTTTAGATAATCATTTACTATTCAACATATAGATGAGTAAAGTGGTTCTTTAAGTAGTCATCATATTCACTTAAAGCGACTATTCATCATCAATTTCGCAAATGAAGTATTTTTTTTATGAAAACAAATAAGGAATCCTTTAATGCACTCGATATATTACTAGAAATACTACAAAGAGACAATTTGAGTACTTGAATTTGTTCCTCGAAAATAATGAAATAATAATCCGATCCATTAACTTAAAATGCGCCCTTTTCATAATTGATGTGAATTGAAAAGGAATATTTTGTAAATATATGTACATGCTTGAAATGTGATAGGATAGAATGGTTCTACTTTAATAATATTTATCAAAAAGTACGTAATTCATCCTATAGAAAATTTTCTGATAAAGGTTACATAGAACTTTTGTTCGGATTTCATTTCTTGAAAATTGTCAAATTATTTTGTAATGCATCAGGATTTCTTTTAATTTAATAATTTAAAACAAATTTCGTGAGTATGTACTATTTGATACGCTATGTTTACTCACAAAGAACATCAAAATACTGTAATTTCTTTTCCACCGGTCAGTAAAGTGGTAAGAAATAATATACTATTGTGAAACAGAAAAGATACGAGGCCAAACCGAGTCCTAAAGGCAAACCAGCTCGTTATTTCCAACAGAAATAACGGATTACAACGATGCTTTAATGTCAGAAAAATATATTGCTTCCATACAATAGCTTCTGAAAAAAACACCACTCACTTGCACTTGAATGTATAACAGTTTCAATTTCAGTGGAGTAAGCAAGAAGAACAAGCTCTGCTTCACCGGACACTTAAGAAATATTTGACTAACTAAAGGGGTAGCAAGCAGATTCGTACTTCAAACACAGGCTGATTTCACACACTACACAACTATAGATATGACTTGTCAACGATTCACATTTATTAGTTCAACATTACACTGAACAGGAATTACTCTTCAACACGGCTGATTCAGTACGCAGTGCAACACTGAACAGAATCCACTTCTGAACAGCTGGCTCTAATTCTCAGGAGCTTTCTGCTATTAACAGAACAGTAACACACACACAAATAATTTATTTCACATTTTTTTCTATGGAGAAGTTCCAATACATTTCTCGATAATGAATTCAAAAATAAAAACAAGCTATACAGGGGACCTTGCCTAAAGTATCGGTGTACGATCCTCAAGTTGAATGGCATTTTTCGATATTATTTCTAAATATGACTACAACATTAAGTAGCCATATATGACCTCAGTATGGCCTGGAACTGCGATATCCTAATATTAACCACAGGGTATTTGATTGTCAGTGACACTTGATTGAACTATCTGATGAAATGAAGTGCAACGAAATTTTCATGAAAGTCGGTACTTAGTTTGACAGAATCGATAATTGAATTCTGATTTATTAAAAGTAGGATTTGGTGGCTTGTTGTCAAACTAACATTTTTAGAGCTAAATTTAGTGATATGCTCTCATAAGTCAACAAAGTTGGAGACCGCTCGGCAAAATTTTAGGCATAAACCAAAAAAATATCTGTACCATCAAGAAATTTAGAAAGGGTATAATATTTTAATAAATTTGAAAAGAGCTTGAAGAAGAAGCACTGAAAGGATTAAACGCATTCATATATACGTATAACTTTTGATTGGTTTTGACCAAACACAACAATTTAAACTTCGCAATCTTTAAAAAAAATTATCGTCATCATACCGACTATATCAAAAGAAAGTCTTTCTAAGAAGGTAGTTAAATAATGAAAGAAGATTGCTTATAATCAGATAAATAATACAAAAATATGTTCCTTAGCTGTAAAATGCAACCCATACTTCAAATTAAACTTTTTGAAGAATGAAATGGTACGTTCCACATCAAAAGTGAAAAATTGAAAATCAGTTCAATGCGTGCTCTCAGAAAGAAAACAAAAAAGACTATTCATGCATTAGATGATATATAGTCATCCTTCATAAAGTGCTAAAAATGAAACTTTTTAGCAATTCCAGCAGAGAAAACTTTCATTGCATCAATAATGCAAATGTGATTGTAAAATCGATCTGACGTTTCCAAGAATCTCACAACGTGTCATAAGGAAGAAATGAAGAGCAAGCACGGAATAAAATAAGTAAATGGAAGTTTGTATAAAACTAAAATAAAACATGCCAGCTCGTAGTAGTGATGCAAAGAATGAAGGTGATTTTGAGTTTTGAAGTAAGTTCATTTTTCAGGAATAAAGAATGCATGGCAGAACTTTTATCAGTAGCTTTGTTATCATACTTCCAAACAAAAAATGCGGTATTGCATTTTATGTTTGGATCTTACATGAAATAAGAGTGTAAATAGAAGTGCTGGTTATCAAGAAAAGAAACACCTACAACTAGATTCAGAAGATCTCTACTGTTGGGGAATTTGTTTACATTTTAATATCATCTGATTTTAATATATACTATATATATATAGATACAGGGTGAATCTAAACTCTTGGACAAAACTTTAAGAGGTGGTAGGGCACGTAATAAGGAATCAGAATCACATAGCAATATGGGGTCGGCAACATCGTCTTCGTGTAGCTGTTAATAATCACTTCGGAAAAAGTGCTGAAACAGCAGAGCACTTTCCGACCATTGTTCGTCAGAAACTAATGTATTTTTCTCCGAAAACAGAAGACTAAAATTCATAGTTTAAAAATTCTATTTTATTTCATGGATGAAATGTTTGGAGACGAGCCTATTCTTTATGAAACTTGGTTAAGAAATTAGACGAACACTTCAATACTTTTCACAAAGTGATTATTACCGGGTAAGTGAAAACTGCGTTTTTGACCCCACATTGCTATGTGATTCTGAATCCTTATTATGTGCTCTATCACTCCTTAAAGTTTTGCCTAAGAGTTTAGATTCACCTTGTATATATAATTATGAAGATTCTGGCTAAGAAAATTTCATTATTTACTAGATAGCTTCATCAGTTTGATACCCTACAAGGTATGAAAAGAGAGGAAAAGGTGTGTGTGTGTGTGTGTGTGTGTGAGGGGGGGGAGATGTGTACGATTGCATAGGTTTGCTAAGTAGTGCAAATGGCAGAAACTCTTGATTTCGGAATGTTGTCGTATTTAAAGAAAGAAAACCACGTTCTTTGCACACAAGTAGTTCCTTCTCCCTCTCGTTCTCTCATTCAATCAAATACAGTTTATATGATGACGTTTGCACCGGAAATGAGGTTCGGACACAACTTCAAGACTCGAAAAACGAATAACATAACTCCAGAAAAGTGGCGCAGAAATTCCTGTATGACTTGAAGCTAAATAATGCCCTGTATTTAAGGGAACGAAATGCAAACTACATTAATGAAACTCAAACTACCTTTTAACTTGTTTCCTCCTTGTAATGCTTAATAAACATGCAGTAATTAGTTCATTCGAAGGAAAATGTAATTGATAAACTGTATATAAGCTCATTGATCATTTTTACCGTAAAATATCATAACGAATTAAGCTGCTAGTTAATAGTGTGTTAATAATGTAGAAAAATATTAGAATATTGTATAAAATATCCGAATTCTCTTTCTTAAAGCATTTCTTCGTGGGTTATTTTGTGTGTGTGTGTGTGTGTGTGTTCACGTGAACACTTTTCCAAGTTATATTATTATTTTACAAATCTGAGCAAAGTTCAGGCTGATAGGTCCATTTTTTTGTGGATTTGTATACGGTCTAACCCACAAACAGAAATTTCGTTTTTATTTATAAGGATTTTATACTTTTATTAAGACTTATACTATAACGAATTCAATTCACCGATGTCCTCAACATTGGAATTTTGATTCTTAATGAGAAATAGTGGTTGTCAGAGGAACCAATTCCTGCGGATCTTCAGAAACGTATG